>CM076584.1:236466556-236792329 GCA_034641835.2 Pinus albicaulis | reverse complement strand
TTGCAGCTGGAATACAGGTAGATCTGGCTAAGATAGAGGTAATCCTTCTATTAGCCACACCTTGTACATAGACAGAGGTACGTAGTTTTCTGGGATACGCAAGATATTATTGAAGATTTATAAAGAATTTCTCACAAATAGCCACACCTTCGTATGCATTAACTGGAAATGTTGAATTCCATTGGACTGAAAAATGTGACAGCACTTTTTCAGATTTGAAGAGATTGGTCTGCTGCCGCTAACCGCACACACACACCATCCTAGGTGAGAGATACGCGAAACGTCTCTTCGATCCCTCAGATCTTTGACTCGCCTTATAATCTCCTTTACGTGATCTTGGTAAACTGTCCTCAGACAGGCGGCCCAGAAGGCTTCAGATTAATTCAAGCAAACTATTACACACCAGATTATGCCACAGAGCAGAGCTAAAGAGCTTCTGAACTCTACACAGGCTATTACAATACTGACTTTTACTCGCTCACACTCACACTCACACTCACACTGCGATGCCAATAACAAACCAAACACACCTATATATACAAAATATGGAGACTATTGAGGGTCCTTGTCAGGCATTCCTGGCCCAGACGGTGTCTACTCAATATTCTCGAGTACAATAATTGACACACTAAAAATAAAGATGCCTTACCATGATCCTTTTGGACTACGATCATGATCCTCTTGTTCACCTGGCTCAAAATCACCGGGGTACTTGGTAGGTGATGACGAGGAATTTGTACTCCTTGTCTGATAAAGCCATTCCAAGTACTTGGATTCCCACTCACTCTCATCCTGTGCTTGAGCATCTTGATAGATGTCGACAAAAAGAGTACCTTGGTCTGTGGATTCCTTTGCTTTTCCTTTTTCTGTAGATGCCTTTACCGTAGCGATTCCTTTTCCTTTAGCTGCTTTTGAAGATTCTCCTTTAGATGAATGACCTGTATGCAACTTGACAAGATCTTTAGTGACAAAAATATTTTGTTGCGGAAACATATATTTGTCAGCTGATTTTGTCCATTTATTGACATAAGCCATTGGATCAACTTCAATCTCAAGAAAGGAATCTTTTCTGCTTTTCCGAAAGCTAGGATCTGATTGTACTGCTAACTCAACACCATCAAGTAATTCTAACTTGAAAATCTGGAACATATTTACAGAGTGTTCAATACAACATTGGATCCAGAATTTACAAAGATGATTTAACCCGTGAATTTCTTGCCAATCCAAATCAAAGCTAACTGCAGAGCAAACGTGGTTGGATAGTAATAAACTGATGAGGCATACTACATCACTTGTCCAGTTACCATGTTTAACATTAATAGTAATCAGTGCTCTTTGGTTGATAATTAATTTGATGGCTTTAATATTATGCTGGAAATGTTCTAAAGCCTTTATCAAACTAAGTTTTTCCTGAAGCTTTAACTGATTAAATTCTTTCAACCATGAAGAAATTTTCTTGACTTCTTCCATATTATCTGCTAGCACTGACTCATCAAATTTCTCTGGACCATAAATTTGTGCAAATGGATTGGGCACTATTGGATTTCTTATTTCTATGCTTTGATAATCCCATGGAGTTGAAAAAGTTCTTAAATACTGTAGGGATCTTTCAATGCATTGAGTTGTTCTGACCTGGGGCCTTTTTCGGCAGAGACCATTGTAAATCTCCAAATCAGCAAAAGGTTCATATATTTCATACTGAGGAAAAGTATCTGTACTTGCAAAATATTCATTATTTCTCTGGAGATATGATGCTTCCATTTCTTCAAATAAATCTGGGATTTGAAGAGATATGAGAAATTTTTCAACTTTGTCATGCATATTGATCTCATCAATATCAAGCATTTTTGCAGTGGTATAGATGGAAAAATAAAAATCAACTGCACCAATCAACTGATAATAATTCAACCTCTTGAGAGTTTCTATCATCTCATCTGTAAACAATCGAGACCAATAATCATCCAGAGTTTTGAAATATATTTTGACCTTCATATTAGGTAAAGGGTAAACCTTAACCAATTCTTCATCTAAACCCAAAATTACTCCAACATTCTTTGACTGCCAGGCTTGGCAGCGTTGAATCCATTGATTTCTCCTTATTCGAAAACCAGCGATCTTCTTGATTTGTTGAGCAACATCTTCAAGAACCAATTCTAAAATGTGAAAACGTTTAACAAAAGTTTGAAAATTATCATCTGATGGTGTTTTACCTGGAAGCTCAAAAATATTTGTTCTTCTGCTAGGTCCTGAGAAAGTATGCATTTTATTCATGTCTCTTGTGAGAGAATCTGCCAGATAATTTGAAATTCCTGGAATCCATTCAACATCAAATTCGTACATTTGGAACCATATCTGCCATGCCAACAATCTACCTCTAGCTAACTGTCTAGAGATTTTAGCAGATAGAAAATGTGTAAAATTCATAGAATCTGTTCTGATTAAAAACCTTGCAGGAGCTAGATAAATTTCAAATTTTTGGATTCCATTGAATATTGCAAGTGTTTCCTTTTCTGCTGCAAAATATCCTTTCTGATGTGGCAAAAACTCACCTGATGCATATGCACACAATTCTTCTTCACCTGATTCTTGTTTCTCAAATAATACTGCTGCCCAAAAAGAATCAGAAGCATCACTTTGTAAGATTAAAAATCCATTTCCAGGGGGCTTAAGTTGTGGTTAATGCTTACATTCTTCTTTAAGCAACTTTACCACATCTGTAGCTTCAGGGGACCATCCTGAATGCAAATGCTGCCTAATTGGGGTTGTTTTCTCTGATAACCTTGGAATATATTTATGAATATAATTCAACACACCAAGAAACCGTTGAATCATTTTGGTGTCAGAGAGTTTGTCTGGAAACTCAGACAATTTTGTCAATACATGCGGCTGCATTTGTATTTTTCCTTCAATCACATGAATGCCTAAAAAATCAATACTATTTTGAAACAGTACCATCTTCTTTTCTGAGAGAACAATACCATGCTATCGAACTTCATCTAAAAAGATATTTAGATGCTGGAGATGGCTTTCTAGATCTGCACTATGAATTAAAATATCATCAATATATACACAAATGAAGTCATACTTGCCAAAAATATAATCCATATGCCTTTGAAAGAATGCAGGTGCATTCTTCAATCCAAAAGGTACTACTTTCCATTGAAAAAATCCAGCAGGGCATGTGAAAGCAGTCTTGTGTCGATCTTCGGCTCTTATCTGAATCTGATAGTAACCTGACTTCATATCAAACTTGCTAAAGATTTTGTTGTTTTGAATCTTCTGCATTATTATCTCTTGTCTTGGTAATGGGTAATTAAAGCTTTTAGTGATAGCATTGAGAGGATTATAATTAATTACCATTCTAGCTTTTCCTCGAATTATCTCAGAATGATTCCTAACTAGAATAGCTGAGCAGGAGTAATGAGACTCGCTTGGTTCAATTAACTGAAGTTGCAGAAGTTCATCTATCTGTTTTCGGATTTCTTTTTCATCGGATGGGGTGCAAGGAATCAGCTTACCTTTAACACCATTATCATGGAGAGTAATTATTTCTTGCTGTGGACTCTCAACTGTCCAAAAAACTTGAGGATTCTCAGAGCAATTTTTTAACAATTATTCATATATTTGTATCTGCTCTTGGGACCAATCAGGATTTACATGTGCCTTTTGCTTGGTTTTCTTTTGAGCTCTATCTTCATATAATTGGAGAACTTCAATCCAATTATTAGAATCTTTTGCAGGTCTTCTAGTTCCAGCTTTCTTTTGACTGTTTTGCTTTTGTGCCTCTGAATTGGCCAATGTAAGTCTTGGAACAGAAATGGCACTTTTCTTTATATTAAGGATTAATTTATCCTCACTAATTGTCACTGGAAGGACAGATGAAAGAAATGGCATCCCTAAAGATAAACTGGTTGAAGTATCATAATACTGAACGGATGAAATTTTTACTATCTTCCCTCCAACTTTTAAAGAAATATTATCAACATAATGAGTCAGAGAGATAGAACCTCCAATAGTTTCTGAAACCAAGATATGATTAAGAGGTTTCCAAAGGCCTTTAAAAAGAGAGGGGCGAGCCAAATTGTTAGATCCACCAGTATCTATAAAGGCATGAACAACAATCCAGTCTTGACGAACTTGAACTTCAACAGGGATATACAGAAGATGATTAGTTTTAACAATCTTTTTCAAGAAAGAAGACTCTTCTGGAGTAGATACAGGAATTGCGGATGATGGTGAAATATTTTTGGGATATGGACAAAAAGAATTTAGTGGAGGAAAAACAGAAGATCCTAGGAGGGTAGGAGGCGGAATAGAAACAGATTGATTATCTACAACAATATCATCATCAAAATCAGAAGTTTCAGAAGTATAATCATCGGTATATTCATCACTGTAATGCAATTCTTCTTCTTCTTCTTCTTCTGCATCATAGTCTGAATCATAACAACGATTCATCTTTTGAGATAGTTCAGGACTGTCATCAACATCTGATAAAGAGGCATCTGTTAAAATATATACTTCAGAAACATCATCTTGTGAATCAACCATGGACCAATTATCAACAAATTCTTCAATATCCACACAAGCTTTGAGTTTGTTTGAGGAGCTTTTTGGACATTTCTTTGCAAAATGACCTTCCTGTTTACAGATAAAACAAGCATTACTTTTAGGCGACTGTCTCCTTTTCTTCAGATATCTGTATTTTTTAAAAGGTCTTTTGAGATGAGCTACTCTTTTAGGTCTGTATTTGCCATATTTTCTAGATCTCCTTTTCTTGAACGGGGTCCAAGGCAAAACAGATCGACAGACATCTAAACCATGGGAAAAATCAGAAGCTTTCTTCTGCCAGCATAAATATTTGACCTTTTCTGAACATCTAAACAAAAGATCAATCCAATAGATTTGGTCAATGCTTTTATTCTGGACTTCCAGATCTTTAAGAATTAAGTCTCCTAAATTTCCTGGCAGCTTTGACAAAAATGACACTTTTTGAACTGAATCATTACTGAGATTGGCTTTAAAGACTTTACTCATATAATCATTTCCAAACTGTTGGAGAAACTTGACATCCTTTAGCTCCATACGAGCTAAATCTGTTATGAGTTGCTTCTTCTCATCAACAGGTTCTGGAACAAATTGAGTTTTTAACAATAGTTCTAAAGTGGCGAGACCAGCATTACAAACATTCATTCTTTCTTCAGCAGTTGGGGTCATCCACCAATCATAAACAATGCCAGCCATTCTTTTTTCAGCAAGATAGAAAATAGCTTCATTGTTTAATTTCGAAATGACTTGCATTTGATATAAGGCGCCAATCCAAATGCGAATTGATTCAGCAGGATTTGAGGATTTTTCTAAATCTAAAACATAACCAGTAGAACTGGTTGCAAATAGATCTTCTTCTACTCTGGGATACTTGGTTTGTTCTCTGAAAACATGGGCCTTTTGCAAGGAAGGCAAGATAAAAGATGGAAATTTTTTAGCTGCATCTTCAAGAGTAGCCAATTCACTTTTTGATTTATGAATTTTAATTGTCTGGGTGGACTCTAAAGCTTTTTTAGAGAAAATATTTTTAGCGGGTGGAATTTCTTTACCCTTTTCAGCTGCTTGAGCACTTGATTCTATTCCACTGTCTTCAATTTCTTCAAATTCCCAGTAATTTTGAGTGTCCATAGAGAAACGTGGGGTTCTAGATTCTCTTTTTCGCCTTTCTTTTTCTTTCTTTCTTCTAGCTTTTTCTTCTTTCCTTTGTTTATCTGCTTGCTTTTCTTCATGAAGCAATTTTAGATTAGCTAGAATTTCTTCTGATTGGGAACCTAAATCATCTAATACTTCTTCAGCATGTGAGCACCATGTAGTTAAATAGTTTCCCAATTGGTAAACTTCATCAAGGTCTTTAGTGTTATTAACACTATGCTCTATTAAAGGTGCACAGTCGGCTGTAGTAGTTGGCTGTTTTGACATAGAAGAGGTAGTGCAGAACTTAGTCTTTGGAGGCCATTTTCCACCTTTGAAAAAATGATGGTTTGCATACTACCATTCTTCTTGTGGTTGAGCAGAAATATGAGAGATACGATGCATCTTCTGTACAGGCAGGAAAGGTTTATTTTCAGGTATGTATAATTCATTTGAACCTATTTTAGGTTCGGAAGAAAAGAATTCAGAAATGGGTGAAACATTCACTTTATTTGAGGAAGACGATTCACTTTGATTTACAGGCACGACATATCGTCTGGGTTTGAACAGAGGTCTTGGAATCTCTGGCTTAGGAGGAACTAACTTAACACGACCATCAGCAATAGAAATTCTTTTCATTTTCGACTCAGGTCTCTTTGCATCAGCTAGAGACTTATATTGGAAATACCAATCATTAGGAATTTCTTCAGGACTATATATGGCTCCTTCAACTTGAGCATTAGACAGACCAACTATAACACAATCTTTGAGTATAGGCTGTTTTAGTTTGGGATGTGCAGTATTAGTCAGCTGGAATGAGGTTTGGATTATCACAGATAAATATTCACTGTCATCTATTAAACTAAGTCCTTGGACTCCAGTCATTAGCTTCCAACAATCTTGCAGATGAGGATTAGTAAGACTAATAGCATAGATGGTTCCATATTGACAACCAGTCGACAAATTTCCCATAATAGTTCCTATACGGGCATGGTCATAAGTCTGATGACGGGTATCAAACACTTCAGCTATGCAAGGGGTATTGATACCATGACGGAACAAAGGAGCAAGACCAATACGAATTCCACCAAAATGAAGATAATTATATTTTTTATCAGCAACATACTGTCTAAACTTTTTGATATCATCTTTGGAAAACAAGTTTAGAGAGACAATCTGAACAGATGGACCAGAAATTTTGATAGTCACCTCCACTTCCTTTAAAAAGGATTTTGATTTAAAGAGAAAAGTTACGGGCAACTTATAAATATTCTCGTAGCATGTAAAGATGGGGAGTTCCAATTTTCAGGATTCTCAATTATTTCATGATCAACATCAATTTCTTCAGTATCGAGAAGTAACTTTACCGACGATTTTGAGATTCAATGCTTGAAAAGGTACGTAAAAGATTAGCCATAACAGAATCAGAAACAGGGCTCTGATACCAAATAAGATTGTGGACTCTGTAACTTACTCGAATCTGAAAACTTGCTGCCGCTAACCGCACACACACACCATCCTAGGTGAGAGATACGCGAGACGTCTCCCATTTAAGGAGCATCAAGGGAGCACCTTGGGAGTGTCCGGGAATCCCCAACCCAACTTAAGTCAAAAATTTATTTCTTAAATTTAGAACCCCGCGGAACCGTCCATCTCCCTCTAGATCCACTGGCGATCCACGCAGATCCGTGCCCGAACCTACACGGATCCTTTTCTGGATTCGTGGATCGAGAATTCGGAACCACGAATCGGGCTTGGGTGGTTCTAGATTTCCAGGAATTGCCTCAAAACAACAGAACCGCGGATCTGATTTTCGAATACACGGTTCCCTCGGTGGATCACCCAAGGATCGTTATGGGACGCGGTTCCGACCTTGGATCCTTTGGGGGGGGAAGGATCGTGCAACACTGAATGAGCCTCTGATATTGGTGTTGTATCTGGATGAACTATTCCTAACAGGTTCATCTAGGCTCATCAAGGATTGCAAAGAGAACCTAGCTGTAGAATTCGACATGAAGGATCTGGGACTGATGCATTATTTTCTGGGGTTGGAAGTTTGGCAGCAGAAGGGTGAAATATTCCTTGGTCAAAGGAGATATGCTACAGAAATTCTGAAGAGGTTCAAGAAGCAGGATTGTAGACCCATGGCTATGTGAAAATTTCTGAATTTACTAAACAGAAACCCTACTGCAGTAATCTGATTTATTTCTCCTACTTGTTTGATTTACTTAACAAATTATTTTTTTCTGAATTATTCAGTAAAACATCAAAGTATATATACTGCAACCTACACAAATATACAGATCAAGTACTGAAGAATTAAGCACATTAGACAAACGACACAAGATTTTTCGGACAGATGTCCCCGGAAAAACCCAATGCGTGAAAACTGGTGCAGCAGCTCTTGAGGGTCTAATTATTATGCAAATTTCTGAATACAAACTAGGGTACCAGTAGTGGTTTACCCAACGGAGAAAATCTCGGCAGATGTATCTCTATTTCTGGAGACAGATATGATTTAGCTCAAAATGAAGCACCCCACAGGTGCCTATGCGGTCCCTGTGTCACCCTTTCTGATCTGCTAAATACGAGCCTAATCTGACCCATTGAAACCCCAGCGCTGGTCATTGAGTGACTGTTTCACCCTGGCTAGGCCTGCGTCCCTCTGTGTGAGCCCTTCTAGCAATGCGTCACCCCTCCTGGGCTTATGTTGCCTCTGCATCACCCCTCCTGGGCCTACGTTGCCTCTGCGTCACCCTGGGCCTGTGCTATCTCTCTGGTACGGATTTTCCTCTCTACTATTTTATTCTCGGCCTTGGACTCAAAACTCCCACTGTCAAACTACCCCTCGCTGCACTGCAAGCTCACTCAAAAATTCTCAGCGAACCGTGCCCCAGAATTTCGACTTAACTCAAGTGCTGCCACTGTGTGTGTATTCTCCAACTAACCCCAAGCCTTCCTTTAATACTTTTCCAATTGATGAATCAACAATTGTGATCTAATCTTTAATCGATGGCTAATATTAGAAAATTCTTGATCCTTGTTACTTAGAACATTCTCACCCAAATGTTTAAATTAATTCACTTTAATTATTTAATTTCCCTAAATTAAACTTAGGGTATACATCAAAATAATTAATTATTTGAATAACTTAAGCTCTGGGTGCAATTTCTCCAAAAAATTTATGGGTCTTGGAGATCTCATGTGTCCTAGCCCCTCCATAAAATTTCGGAGCTAAAGCACATCCGATGCTACCCAAAAATAAACACTCCCTCTTAGCGAGGAAGGTGCTCTAGCAACACTCCAACCTGAAGCATCACCCTGATCCACGACATCGGTCCCCTGCGTTACTGATGCTTGGTCTGCTGCTACTCATCCTCTGTACTGCTGTCTTACGTGTTGCTGCTCATGACTCTACCACAGTCACTGCCTCATTTGTACTGTAACTCCCTCTCTAATGCTGCATCATGCTACCCATAGCACTGCCACTGCTAACTGCTGCACTGCAAATCAGTTGCTGAGAAATAAGCAATTGAAGGACATCGCCCAAAATCTTGACAGACAAGTAAGTTTGGCTACACCTCGATACTGAAACACCCTCTACTTCTAATCTGCGCTGACCCTCTAATGCCTCTGCACTACTACTGCTCTGTACTGCATAAGCACTGCCTCTACGCCACTGAGATTCCATCAACCTCTACGCTGCTCCAATCTTCAGCGTCCTAGTACTGCCAATGTGCCTCCATAATCCTTCGAACCAATTGACTCCAGTCATCCTGCTACTGTCATTAAGGGCTCCCGTAGCTCGTATGTGATCCAAGAGTTCGGGCACCTCAAGGATCCTGCCCCTGCCACCATCTGTAGTTCAATCTACAGATCTATGTCGCCCCACCTCTTCTTTCGAGACACATGAGCACTCATTGCCACATCGTCATCACTCCCACCATCACCCTTAGCTGTTGCAGCCTTTGAATCAGAATCTTCCTTGCCCTTCTTCTTCTAAGGACAAGTTATGGCAAAATGTCCTATTTCACCACATCTGAAGCACCTAACCTTTGAAAGGTCTTTCCTCTTCTTCCCTTGCTATCCCTGCTGTCCCTTAGATGCGAGAGCCGCATCTTCCTCCTCCTCCTTCTTGATCTTGATTCCGCCGCTGGTGTTGCTCGCCTTTGTTATCCTCCAAATCTCTTCTTGTCGAAGAGTTGCCCACATGTCTTCCCAATTTGGAAGTGTCTCTCTACCCAAAATTCCTTGGAAAAATGTCTCCCACTCTTTAGACACTGCATTCAGGGCAGTCCTGACCAATATACCCTCATCAAGAGTGGCCCCCATAGCAGCTAGCTGATCATGAATCGCCTTCAATCTAATGAGGATGGGGGCGATTTCCTCTCCCTTATGCATCTGAAATAGTCGAAGTTGATTCTCCAGAAGCATTCTCCTTTAGACAAAATTCCCTTGATACATTGAGGTCAACGTTGTCCACATCTCATTTGCTGTGTTCTTTTCAGCAATGTGTGGGACCATATGATCCTTGACCCCATCCATAATCAAGCGCTTGGCCCTTACTTGTGCTTCCTCATACTTCTTCAACGGATTAGCATCAACAGGAACAGCTACAACCTTCTCGGCATGATCTTTGATGCGATATTCATCTAGAATTGACAGGATTTTGGCCTTCCAGAAGACGAAGTTGGATACTCCATCCAAACTGTCTTGATCCCTCAATCCAAGTGCAGTCATCTCCGCTCAAAAGTTGTCGAAGCGAATAGTCTTCTCCCTTCTTCTGCTGCTACCCTCAGCAAAACACTCGGATCTGGGTTTCTTGGCGCTCGAAACCCTCTAGAGAATATGCTCCCTCTCACAAGTGATTTCCCTCTCAGAATTCCTCCACCAACTACTGTCAAATCAGCCCTCTCCAATCACTCTTTTGATAAGATCTCAGACTTCTTGGAAAGAAATTCTGTTGAGGAATTGCTTCCCCTTACTTTGCAACCCTGCTATACATTTTTCTGCACCGACAAAACAGTGCTCCGCCAACAACTTCCGAAGAACCCTCTGCATCACTTCCTCTCAGACTGTGTCACCCTTCTAGGTCCGAGCCTCTGCGTCAGCTCTGCATGAGCTAGACTAGCTCTACATCACCCCTCTTGGGCTTACGCTGTCCCTCGACACTGCCTCTTCTTGGTTCTGCGTTGTCACTCGGGACGGTCGCCTTCCTGCAACAAAACTTTGTCTCTTCGTTGATGGCTTCAGCTCTCCCTAATCTGCAATAGCTCTGATACCACGTGAAAAATTCTGAATGTACTAAATAGAAACCCTACTGCAGTAATCTAATTTAATTTTCCTACTTGTTTGATTTACTTAACAAGTTATTTTTTTCTGAATTATTCAGTAAAACATCAAAGTAAATACACTGCAACCTACACAAATATACAGATCAATTACTAGAGAATTAAGCACATTTGATAAAGGACACACAAGATTTTTCGGACAAATGTCCCCGGAAAAACCCAATGCGGGAAAACCAGTGCAACAGCCTTAAGGGTTTTATTATTATGCAGATTTCTGAATACAAACTAGGGTACCAGTAATGGTTTACCCAACAGAGTAAATCCCAACAGATGTATCTCTATTTTTGAAGATAGATATTATGGTTGATTCAGCTCAAAATGAAGCACTCCATAGGTGCCTACGCAGTCCTTGCGTCACCCTTCAGTGTAGCTCTATCACCCTTTCAGATCTGCTGAATACGAGCCCGATCTGGCCCACTGAAACCCTAACACTCGTCACTAAGTGACTACGTCCCATTGGCTAGGCCTGCGTCCCTCTACGTGAGCGCTTCTCGGTCCGTGTGAGCCTCTGCGTCAGCTCTGCATGAGTTAGACTAGCTCTACATCACCCCTCCTGGGCCTGCATTGTCCCTTGATGCTGCCTCTTCCTGGTTCTGCGCTGTCACTCGGGACAGCCACCTTCCTGCAACAAAACTTCGTCTCTTCACTGATGGCTTAAGCTCTCCCTAATATGAAATAGCTCTGACACCATGTGAAAAATTTTGAATTTACTAAACAAAAACCCTACTACAGTAATCTGATTTACTTCACCTACTTGTTTGATTTCCTTAACAAGTTATTTTTTTCTGAATTAGTGAGTAAAACATCAAAGTAAATACACTATAGCCTACACAAATATACAGATCAAGTACTGAAGAATTAAGCACATTCGAAAAAGGACACACAAGATTTTTCAAACAAATGTCCCCAGAAAAACCCAATGCAGGAAAACCAGTGCAACAACCTTAAGGGTTTTATTATCATGCATATTTCTAAATACAAACTAGATTACTAGTAGTGGTGTTAAATTTGGACAACTAGGTCCAAACTCCTTGTTATGATGCTCAGATTAAGAGGCTAATATTTTTGTTGGATTCCTCTTTCGGAGAGGTGTAAAATCCATATATAATATGTCTTAATCCGATGAGCAGAACATTTATTTTGAATTTATTATTCTTAATAAATTATATGTGCAGGTCGGCCTTAAGGTTTCACACCCCCAACAGATGTGTCACACGCCCCAATGATGGATATAAATACAGGCAAAGTTGGAGAGCATTTCACAACAACTCAACTCACATCTTCTTCTCTCATCTGATTTAGTACGAGCTCCTTGGAGGACGAGTTCAGCCCACACGTATGAAGGAGAAGAAGGACAAATCTGTACGGCTGAGCTGAAGGACGAATTTCTGCAGTTAGGGTTTTGCAGAAAGTTTGACCAGCATTGACTTTGGTCAACGCATGGTCCGAATGGGCTGAAATTTGGTGAGAAGTTCGATTTTGGAAAGCCATACTGTTTGGCACATAAATCGAGGTCAAAGGGTTGACCAATCTGCTGCTGCGTTGACTTTTAGCTTGCTGCCCTGCGTTGACTTTTTTGGACAGCGTTGACTTTTTTGGAGTTGACTTGGGTTGACTCGTTTGCTGATTGGAGGACTGTTGTGACACATTCTGGGTTGGCTGACCAAGGAGACTTTGCTAGTTGAAGCATCCTGTTGACCGCCGTAACGCACCACCAAAAATTTCTGTTTCTGGTTTGTCTTCTATAAGATCCACTTATATGTTCTATCTGCATTTTACTTAACTATTTGTGTGATTGCTGTAAGAAAAGTAAAGTTGCTCCAAGCATAGAACATCTACAAAAATTTACAAGTGGTTTATCCAACAAAGAAAATCCTGGCAGATGTATCTCTATTTTTTGAGACAGATATTATGGTTGATTCAGCTCAGAATGAAGCATCCCACAGGTGCCTACGCAGTCCCTGTGTCACCCTTCAGTGTGGTTGTGTCACCCTTTTGAGATCTGCTGAATACGAGCCCGATCTGGCCCACCAAAACCCCAGCGTTGGTCATTGAGTGATTGTGTCACAATGGTTGGGCCTGCTTCCTTCTGCGTGAGCCCTTCTGGCTCTGCGTCACCCCTGCTGAGCATACGTTGCCTCTGCGTCACCCCTCCTGGGCCTACGTTGCCTTTGCATCACCCGTCCTGGGTCTGCGCTATCTCTCTGGTATGGATCTGCCTCTCTGCTATTGTATTCTCGGCCTTGGACTCATAAATCCCATTGCTGAACTGCCCTTCGCTGCACTACAAGCTCACTCGAAAATTCTCAGCAAACCGCGCCTCAGAATTTTGACTTAGATTAAGTACTGCCACTCTGTGTGTATTCTCCAACTAACCCCAAGCCTTCCTTTAATACTTTTCCAGTTGACGAATAAATGGTTGTGATCTAATCTTTAATCGATGGCTAAGATTAAAAAATACTCGATCCTCGTTACTTAGAACATTCTCACCCACATGTTTAAATTAATTCACTTTAATTATTTAATTTCGCTAAGTTAGACTTATGGTCTCCATTAAAATAATTAATTATTTGACTAACTTAAGCTCCGAGTGGAATTTTTCCAAACGAATTGTGTCTTGGAGATCTCATGTGTTCTAGCCTCTCCACAAAATTTCGGAGCTAGAGCACATCCGATGCTAACCAAAAATCAATAGGCTACTCCAATGACCACCAAATGGAAGAAGATTGATGTGTCCAAAGATGATGAGGCTGATCCTACCTTGTACAAACAACTCATAGGGTCCCTGACGTATCTAGTCAACACTAGGATAGACATCTGTTACGCTGTCAACACCCTTAGTTAGTTGATGGTGGAACTAAGGAGGACAAACTGGGCAGCAGCCAAGCATGTTCTCAGATACATACGAGGAACAATCGAGCATGGATTAAGATACACCCGAAGCAATGACATCAAACTGAGTGGGTTCACTAACGCAGATTGGGCTAGAAGTTTAGTAGATCGGAAAAGTACCAGTCGGTACTGTTTCAACATTGGATCAAGGATGACTTCTTGGTGCAGTAGGAAACAGAAGTCCGTAGCTCTGAGCTCAGCTGAGGCGGAATATATGGCAGCCAACACAGCTTCGTGTGAAGCCATATGGCTTAGGAAGTTTCTTGCGAATCTAATCAAGGAAAAGATGGAAACGACTAGCATTCTATGTGATAATTAGAGTTGCAGCAAGCTCTCTGAGAATCCTGTGTTTCATGATCGGTCGAAGCACATTGACATCATGTGTCATTTTATTAGAGACTGTGTCCAGCGGGGAAGTGTAGAGTTGCAGTACACTTCAATAGGGGAAAAGGTGGCAGACATCCTTACCAAGGCTCTGGGAAGAAAAAAGTTTGTTTATTTCAGAGAGAAGATGGGGATGAACAAGAATCCGTTTCAGTAGCTGAAATGGACAAGTGCAGAATTTGAGAGGGAGCTGCAGTACAGATGAGGCAGTGACAGTGGCAGTGTCATGGGCAGCAGTACAGATGAGGCAGTGTCATGGGCAACAATACAAAAGGCAACATCGCAGTAGATGAGGAGTAGCAACCAAGCATCAGCAACGCAAAGGATGTTTCAAAAGTCAGAGCAATATGCAACAAGAAAATTGCTAGAGCACTTTCCTTGCCAAGAGGGAGTGTTGATTTTTTTAGCATCAAAAAGTGATCTGTCTCATATTTGGTGACAAGGCTTGGACACCAGTATTCCAAAGAACCCAGAACCATTTGTGGAAATTCCACTTGGTTCATGTTTTATTAAAATAATTAATTATTTTAATGAGGACCCTAAGTCTAAATTTAGGGAAATTAAATAATTAATGGATATTAATAAAACAAATTGTGAATATTCTAGAGAACGAAGATCAAGTCAAGATATAATATTAGCCATTGATTAGACTTCTAATATGGGTTGTTGATTTATCAATGAGAAGATTATAAAGGAAGTCTTGAGTGCCATTTGGAAAAAAAGTCGGGCATACACTCAATAACCTGAGGGAAGTCGATTCTTCAGAATTTAAAATTCGATTTCAGAGGGAGAGTTGCAAGGCGTAGGAAGCGGAGGGTTTTAGCAGCAGTCAGAGCTCGAGGAAGAAGGACGTAGAAGGGCAGAGGGGCAGCAAAGAGGGACCACACAATAGTGACGCAGTCTCACGTAGTATTTGTGCAGGGAATCGCGCAAAGGTGATGTAGTGAAGGCTAGCGAGCCTCTTAGGTGTTAGAAATTCTTCGGATGTCGAGAGAAAATGATCTCAGGTGTTCTCTTGGAAGTTTCTCAGTCATTCTGCCAATCATTCCTTGTAAAGAAATTGTTGTTGAAGATTAATATGTAAACCTTCATCTGTTGCACTAGTTTTCCCACATTGGGTTTTCCCGAAGACAATTGTCCAAAAATAATTGTGTTGATGTGATTGATTTTTGTGCTTGTATTTCACTATTCTTTTCTCTATATGTACTTGTGTGATAACTACAGTATAATTTATTTCGAAATTTACTGAAGGGTTTATTGTAAATAACTTATTGTGAAAAATTAGTAGGAGAAATAAATCAGTAACCACAATAGAATTTCAGATTTGAAATTTTCACAGACCCATGGCTACTCCAATGATCACTAACTAGAAGAAGATTGATGCATCTGAGGATAAAGAAGTTGATCCCACCTTGTACAGACAACTCATAGGATCCCTGATGTATTTGGTTAACACGAGACTAGGTATTTGTTATGTAGTCAACACCCTCAGTCAGTTCATGACGGAACCAAAGAGGGCGCACTAGGCAATAGCCAAGCATGTTCTCAGAGACATACGAGGAACAGTCGAGCATGGATTAAAGTAGACCCAGGGCAATGACATCAGACTAAGTGGGTTCACTAACGTAGATTGGGCTGGAAGTTCGGTAGATCGGAAAAGTACCATTAGGTACTATTTCAACATTGGATCATGAATGACTTCTTGGTGTAGTAGGAACCACAAGTTTGTGGCTTTGAGCTCTGTCGAGGCAGAATATATGGTAGCCAGCACAACTTCGTGTGAATTCATATGGATTAGGACACTTCTTGTGAATCTATTCAGGAGAAGGATGGAAGAGACCAACATTTTATGTGGTAATCAGAGTTGCATCAAGCTCTATGAGAATCTAGTGTTTCATAATCGGTTGAAGCACATTGACATCAGGTGTCACTTTATCAGAGACTGTGTCTAGCAGGGAGCAGTATAGTTACAGTACACTCTGACAGGAGTACAGGTGGCAGACATCCTCACTAAGGCTCTGGGAAGAACAAAGTTTGTTTATTTTAGGGAGAAGTTGGGGATGATTAAGAATCTGTTTCAGTAGTAGAAATGGATAGGCACAGTATTTGAGAGGGAGTTGCAGTACAAATGTAGCAGTGTCAGTGGCAGTGACATGGGCAGTGGTACAGATAGCAGCAGCGCAGTGGATGAGGGGCAGCAGTCGAGCATCAGCAATGCAGAGGATCGATGTCGTAGATCAGGGTGATGCTTCTTGAGGGAAGTATTGCTAGATCACATTCCTTGCTAAGAGGGAGTGTTGATTTTTGGGTAGCATCAGATGTGCTCTAGCTCCAAAATTTTGTGGAGGGGCTAGAACACACGGGATATCCAAGACCTAGAAATCGTTTGGAGAAATTCCACCCGAAATGCAAGTTATTCAAATAAGTAATTATTTTTAATGAAGCCTAAGTTAAAACATAGGGAATTAAAATAATTAAAGTGAATTAACTTAAATATGGTTGAGAAGCTTCTAAGTGACGAGGATCAAGTCTGTTTTAATCTTAGTCGTTGGTTAAAGATTAGATCACGACCGTTGATTTATCAACTAGAAAAGTATAAATGAAGACTTGTGGGTCAGTTGAAGATAAGTCGGGCAAATACCCAGTAACCCGAGGGAAGTCGATTCTTCAGAATTTAGAATTCGAATTCAGAGAGAGAGTTGCAAGGTGGAGGAAGAGGAAGGTGTCAGCATCAGTCAGAGCTCGAGGAAGAAGGTCACAGAGCAGCAAAGGGGGAACACAGAGGGACGTCGCAGAGAGGCAGCACAACTGGGACACGTTCCTCACGTAGTCCCCGTGCAGAGGATCACGCAGAGGTGACACAGTGGAGGCAAAAGAGCCTCGTGGGTGTCAGAATTTCTCCGGAAGTTGGGAGGAAAATTATCTCAGGTGTTTTCTTGGAAGTTTCTCAGTTACTCTGCCAGTCATTCCTTTTCAAGAGATTGTTGCTAAAGATTAATAAATAAGCCTTCATCTGCTACACCGGTTTTCTTGCATTGGGTTTTTCTGGGGACAATTATCGAAAAATAACTGTGTTCATGTGATTGTTTCTTGTACGTATATTTCACTGTTATTTTATCTATGAAATTATGTGATAACTGTAGTAGAATTTATTTTGATGTTTACTAAAGGGTCTTTGTAAATAACTTACTGTGAAGAGTAAGTAGGAAAAATAAATCAGTTACTGCAGTAGAATTTCAGATTCGAAATTTTTACAGAGATGGAATTCTTCTGACGGAGCAGTGCTTAGATGAAGATCATATCTGAGTGATTTAGTGCAGTAGTGAGGGGCAGAAGCAGTTGTTGGTCGGACGACCAAGAGTACATTGTAGAGAGGTAGCCGAGACAGTGGAGGAACCAGCACAACCACCAGGAGAGGTGACACAGACCCCAGAGTGGGTGACAGAGGCCCACGCAGGGGCTACGCAGTGGCTCCAAGGGACATTTCAGAAATTGCTAGAGATCAGAGTTTCTAAGCCGACAGGGTTGAAACTCGATTTTCTAAGAGGCATATCACTGCAAAGAAGGGGTGATGCAATCTTCAGCTAGACCCATGCAGGCCTATGCATCTATTGCGGAGAGGCAGCGCAGAGGCAGCTAGGGTTTCACCAGTTTCTAATCTGGATCAGACGAGACTTGCAGTGTGAGGTAAAACTCACGATTTATTTATGTCTGCCAATGATATTCTCTGTTGGGTGAGCCAGATTATGGCACCCTAGATGTACTCAGATTACTGCTGCTTAATAATATAAACCCTCTGAATTGCTGCACCGATTTTCCCTCATTAGGTTTTTCAGGGGAAGTTTGTTCGAAAATAAGTGTTTCCTTTGTCTGAATGCCTCATTTATTTTTCAGTACTTGATCTATATAGTTGTGTAGGCTGCAGTGTATTTACATTAATATTTTCTTGATGTATTCAAAAAATAACTTGTTAATTTAATGAAAACAAGTAGGTAATGTAAATCAGATTTCTAAAGAAGGATTTCAGTAACTTAGATTCAGAAAATTTCACATGGTATCAAAGTTGTTGCGGATCAACTAGAGCTGAAGCCATCATCGAATGGACGAAGAAAAATTTGCTGCATGAAAGAAGTTGTCCCGAGTGACAACATTGAACCAGAAAGAGGAAGAGAAAAGGTGACACGTCACCAGAGGGGCTCACCCAAAGCCTGCGTTAGCCAGCTATGGTGACGTTGTAGCTGCAACAGAGGCATCGCAGTGTTTGCTAGGCTAGCACAGCGGTTTTGAGCCTCATTCATTCTGTTGCCATGGCTAGAAGAGAAATACGATTTTATTCTAGAGTTGCTAGTGGGGCATTGTTTCTGTTGGTGCAGAACATTGTCTAGTGGGGCAATGGAAAAGTAGAGGGAAGCAGTTCGTCATAAGACTTCTTGCCAAGAAATCTAGATCTAGTGCTGATCAACAACAAAGAGTGATCGAAGAGAAGTGTTTCGACATTAGTTGGCAGAAGAATTTCCGTAAAGGAAATCGATTTTCAGAAGGAGCTTGTTCCTTAGAGGGTTTCTAGCGCCAAAGAAACCCATATCCGAGTTTTTCTAGGGCAGCAGCAAAAGAGGGAGAAGAGAACCAGTTCAACATTTTCTTATTGAGAAGATATAGCCGCACATGGACTGGGGGATCAGGACAGGTTGGATGGAGCATCCAACTTTGTCATCTAGAAGGCCAGGATCCTGTCAATTTTGGATGAACATCATATCAAGGATCATGTCTTGAATGCATTTGTTGTCCCTATTGATGTTGATCCTCTCAAGAAGTACGAGGAGGCTCAAGAGAAGGAAAAACGCATGATCATGGATGGAGTCAAGGATCATGTGATTCCACATATTGCCGAGAAGAACACAGCAAGGGAAATGTGGACTTCCTTGACCACTATGTAGCAGGGAATTTTCGTCCAACAGAAGATGTTGCTTGAGAATCAGTTGAGACTGTTTCCGATGCAAAAGGGAGAAGAGATCGACCCCTTCCTTATCAGATTGCAAGCAATCCGAGATCAACTAGCTTTCGTATGGGCTACACTAGATGATGGACTTATGGTCAGGATTGCCCTGAATGCAGTCACTGAAGACTCAGAAACCTTTGTCCAAGGTATTTTGGGCAGGGCCGCTCTTCCAAACTGGGAGGAGATGTGGGCAGCTCTTCAACAAGAAGAGATCAGAAGGTTGACCAAGGACGGAAGCAGCAGCACGGGGATCAAAATCAATAAGGAGGAAGAGGAAGATGCGGCTCTCGCATCTAAGGGACAACATGGGCAGTAGAGAAGGAAGAAGAAGGACCTCTCGTAGGTCAGATGCTTCAAGTGTGGAGAATTGGGACATTTCGCCACACAATGCCCTCTGAAGAAGAAGGGTGAAGAAGAATCTGACTCGAAGGTTGCTGCAACGAAGGATGATGATGATTATGCCATGAGTGCTCATGTGCCTCGAGAGAAGAGGTGGGGTGACAATGATCTGTAGTTATTTGAACTGCAGAGAAGAAAGGGGCAGGATCCTTTGGGTGCCCAAACTCTTAGATCACATACGGCTATGGGAGCCCTTAATGACAGTAGCAGAATGACGGGTATCAGTTGATTCTAGGGATGATGGAGCGACAGTCAGCGCAGAGTAGAGGTAGAAACAACGTAGCAACAACAGCGCAGTGCAGAGCAGCAGCAACGCAATGGCATCAGAGGGTCAACGCAGTTTAGCAGCAGAGGTAGTTCCAACATCGAGGTACAGCCAAACTGACCAGTATATCAGTATTTGGGATCTCTTTCAGTTGCTTAACTCTCAGCAACTGAGTTGCAGTACAGAAGTTAGCAGTGGCAGTGTTGTTGGCAGCATGATGAGAGCATATTGAGAAGAAGCTGCAGTATAGATGTAGCAGTGTCAGTGGCAATGACATGGGCAACAATACAGATAGCAGTAGCACAGTGGATGAAGGGCAGCAACTAAGCATCAGCAGCGCAAAGGACCGATGTTGTGGATCACAGTCATGCTTCTAGTGAAAAAGTATTGCTAGAGCACATTTCTCGCTAAGAGGGATTGGTTATTTTTGGGTAGCATTGGATGTGCTCTAGCTCCGAAATTTTGTGGAGGGGCTAGAACACATGAGATCTCCAAGGCCCAGAAATCGTTTGGAGAAATTCCACCCGGAGCTTAAGTTATTCAAATAATTAATTATTTTTAATGGAGCCTAAGTTAAAACTTAGGGAATTTAAATAATTAAAGTGAATTAATTTAACATGTTGGTGAGAAGCTTCTAAGTGACAAAGATCAAGTCTTTTCTAATCTTAGTCGTCGATTAGAGATTAGATCACGGTCATTGATTCATCAACATGAAAAGTATAAAGGAATGACTGAGGGTTTGTTGGAGAAGAAACACAGAGTCTAAATTTAAAGATCGAATTCTTCTGACGGAGCAGTGCTTAGACGAAGATCAGATCTGAGTGATTCAGTGCAGTAGTGAGGTGCAAAAGCAGTTGTTGGTTGCAGGACCAAGAGCACATTGCAGAGAGGCAGCAGAGAAAACAGAGGAACTAATGCAGCCACTAGGAGAGGTGACGTAGACCCCAGAGAGGGTGACACATGGGCTGTGCAGTGGATCCATGGGATAGCCCAGAAATTGCTGGAGATCGGGGTTTCTAAGCCAGCAGGGTTGAAACTCGATTTTTTGAGAGGAATATCAGTGCAGATAAGGGGTGAAGCAGTCTTCAGCTAGACCCACGCAAGGACACGCATCTACTGTGCAGAGGCAGCTGGGGTTTTACTACTTTCTGATCCGGATCAGCCGGGACTTGCAGTATCAGGTAAAACTCACGATTTTTTTTTTGTCTACCAAGGATATTCTCTATTGGGTGAGTCGGATTATGGTGTGAAAATTTTCAAGAGGAAAATATTTCTGCAACACTTGGTTTATTTCTCCTAATTATGAGATAAGTTATTTACAGATGCTTCAGTAAATTCTGAAATAAACACATTTGCAGATCTTCACTATCATCAAGAGCATAAGAACAGAAAGATAAATTACACAAATAGCACAATAGAAACAACCACATGAACACAATTATTTTTGGACAATTGTCCCCGGAAAAAACCAATGTGGGAAAATCGGTGCAGCAGATGAGGGTTTTATATTTATCTTCAAAAATGGAAAGTACAATTACAATAGTCTAATGAGCAGAGAAAAATTAGCAAACACCTAGCTAAATTTTTTGGACCCTCCAGACAAATTTCAGACCCTCGGGATGATCTCCTTCACCCTCTGCATCATCCAGTGTGAGTGCTCTGCGCAGTCTCTCCCTAGACTACGTGATTCTGCGTGGAGGGGGTCTTGCTGTTGATCAGCTCACCCTTTTCTTCCTCCTCCTAACTTCTTCTTCTCGATAACTGACTCCTCCCTCCTCCTTCTACTTCTGCAACCCTTCCTCTACAATCTCACCCACTGAAATCAAATTCTCTTGCTTCAAAATCAATTTCCTTTGGGTACTGAGAGTGTCCCCAGCTTGATTTCCAAATAGCCCTCAAGTCTCTTCTTATAGTCCTCTCGTTGATGGATCAACGACCAAGATTATATTGTTAATCAATGGCTCAAATTAAAATTTGACTTGATCTTCGTTTTCTAGAAGATCTACACTCTGCTCTATTAATACCCTTTAATTATTTAATTTCCCTAAGTTTAAACTTAGGGTCTGCATTAAAATAATTAATTGTTTTAATAAAGTCATATTCGAGTGTAATTTCCACAAATGATTTTTGGGTTCTCTGGATAACTGATGTCCAATCCTCTCTACCAAAAATGAGACTTAGACCACTTTCCGATGCTATAGAAATCAACATATGGCACCCTAGATGCACTCATATCATTGTTGCTTAGTAATATAAACCCTCAAAACTGTCACACCAGTTTTCCCGCATTGGGTTTTTCTAGGGACGTTTTTCCGAAAATAAGTGTCCTTTATCTGAATGCCTCATGTATTTTTCAGTACTTGATCTGTATAGTTGTATAGGCTGCAGTGTATTTACATTAATATTTTCTTGATGTGTTCAGAAAAATAACTTGTTAATTTAATGAAAAGATGTAGGTAACGTAAATCAGATTTCTGCAGTAGGATTTTTATAACTTAGATTCAGAAATTTTCATATTACACCAGTTTTCCCGCATTGGGTTTTTCTGGGGTCGTTTGTCCAAAAATAACAGTGTCCTGTGTTTGTGTTATTATTTCTTGCTTAGTTCTATTTTCACAAATGTATTTTAATGGGTGAAGGTTGCTTCAGTAACTGCTTCGATATTTTAAAATGTAATCTTAAATAACTTGTTTAAATCAGATTTGCAAGTAGGAGAATTAGTTCAACTTGTTGTAGTAGGGATTCCAAATCTAGGATCTAGGAATTTTCACATGGTATCAGAGTGTGTATTGTGAAACAAGAAGAGCAGATTCAACATTGAGTCAGAGGCCGAAGAGTTGCAGAAAGAAGCAAATCAAATCCCAAGAGGGATTGCGCAGTCCAGGCCAAGAGGGCTGAATTTCCGAGAAGGTCTCTCTCTGATTGAGTCAACGGAGAGGTAAGACTTCCAGATCAGAATTTTGCCGAGACAGAGGGAGCAGCGCAAAGCCTCAGCACAGAGTTGCTTGGACACAGTTTCTGTAGGAAGATCTTGATTTGGCCGGGCGGAAAGTCATCAGAAGAAGAAGAAGCAACACAGTGAGGGAATTTTCTCTCTCGGGAAGTTCCTAGCCAAATGAATTTCAGTTTTTCCAAGATCCAGGCAGAAAATCTACGAGCTCCACAAGGAGAGCGTAACCCTGTCTAGTGTTGGGCAGAGGGGGAAGAAGAGGAGCAGATTCGACAAATTTGATGGCCATGGCAACTCAAGGGCTTAGAGATCAGGACCGGTTGGAGGGAACCTCCAACTACGTGATCTGGAAGGAAAGGACTTTTTGTCTTCTAGATGATTATGCTCCGAAGCTTTTCATGGAGAACACAGTAGTTGTCCAAGCAGATCCAGATCGATTGAAAAATTACAAGGCTGATATGGCGAAGGCGAAAAGGCTACTCTTGGATGGATGTAATATTCCCATTTTTGGTATCACCCATGACAGGGCTAGGAGGGACTTCCAGAGTTAGGAGCAGATAGGTCACATATACAGATTGGTGCTATGAGTGGGCTCAGGAGCTTTTCGGAGGAGTTTTGAGGAGTTTTCATGGTGTTCGGAGGCATTCGCTTGATATACTCCATCATCCGAGCAGTTTGGCTTTCGTTCCGATGCATTCCGATAGCTTTCGTAATTTTGAGTTATTTATGGGCTTAACTCAGCTGATTATGCTAGAGGTGGCATTCTGGGAGGAATACACGATGGGACACCTTAGTGTAATAGCTCATTGGAACCGGGACGAGGAGACCTACACGATGGGACAGTTAGACACAGATTTCAGTGACCGGAGGAGGCGTGGTAGCTGATTTACCATTTTTCGCATTAAAAAGGAATATTTTAATAAAAGGAAAAAGTGCTCCATGAATAAAATAATAAAAAAATAATGCTCTAGAAGGCTCCAAGGGATCCATAAAAGAAAGGGAGGAGGCCATTGGGAGATATCTTTGGAGTAGATCATTTGCTTGTGTATGAGAGGTTTGAGGACGTGATTCTCTACTTCAGTCGTAGCCCCAGGACGGAAACCCTCGGGTGATTTGTGAGAGTGTTGGACGAAAACCCAACTCTCTTGAGGAGGCTTCACTTAGGAGTTTCACAGAGCTTCAGAGTTTGGTGTGAGGATCATTCAGATCTTCAACTTGGGCTTCATCATTTTCAGTGGGTTCAGTGACAGCTGTTGCCGGAGGGAGAGTGCACCAGTTCAGTTTGGTGGCCAGCGCCGTTCAACAGCTTATCATGGTGGCCAGTCTTCTCTCTCAGCTCTTTCTGGGTCAGATCTATATGTAAACCCCTCTTATTATTTATAATAAAAGCTGAGATTTTTCCCGTTCTATATGGTATTGGATTGCAGTGTTTCCTGTCTTTTTATTTTACATGGCAATCTTCTGTTGAGTGAATGTTTATTTTACGGCAAATTGTGGTATTCAGTATTTTTCTGCATTTTTAGTTAAAATATCCCATCCGGGATATTACAGTGGTATCAGAGCTTTGATCTTGGCTCAGCTGTGGGATTGTTCTGAAAAAGCCAAGTTCAAGGGTTTTACTGCTGAAGAAGATTGAGGATTTATCAAGCTCATTTTTGTTTGCGAATTATTCGCATATTTATCCTACCAAATTTATTCCCAGATTATTGAAGATGTAATAATGATCCATACAGAATTTTTTTTGCCGTCCACGAATTTTGTGGGAGACCGAATTAAAATTGAAGCAATCAAAGGTTAATTAGGGACAAAGGCACGTCGAGTGGACCTCGTGCGGCGGAATTCGTGTTGGATAAGCACGTGAGTAGCTAAATCTTGGTGTATCTGATATGAAGGAGATGAACTTGGTACATGCGCTGTCAAAGCAATGGCCTGGGGATAAAATGTATGCCTGAGCGAGTTACAGGTATGTGCACATTGTTTCAATTGATGCATATACAAAATGCATGAAGATCACAGAGGAATAGCGCGGAGGAACAACTCAGTGAAATACGCTCAATGCATGCAAGACGTCAGTGGCGACCAATGTAGAGTGATCATCAGTTCCCTTATTTTGCACCGTCGAATTCCTCATTGAGGAGCTGCGTGCTTAGCGGGCAGGAGTCAAGACACCAGTTACAACCAGAGTTCAAAGATCTCCTTATTTCCTTGACGACACCAGGCTGACAGAGTAGGAGTAGTGACCAATTTGGAGCAGTGATAAAATTTCATTGGAAAATGCGATTTCTTGTAGAGACCGAGCATCACCGTGAGACGAGGGCCGCTGGGTCAATGGATTCTACGACTCTGCGTGGGGGCTAGGGTTGAACAATTGGCGAGGCGTATAGAGCAACTGTGCATATGGGTGAGCAAAGAACGACTTGGCATTATAACAACAAGTCGGATTTCGAATTACCCAGTTTTGGAGAGCCATATTCATATTAGCCACAAGAGCCTAACTTGTGCGTATCTGGTTATTGGATCAGAGTTAAGGTGAGCTCCTCATTATTTCCAAACACCAAATCTCCAGTGCCAATGGGTCGATCCATAATTGTATGCAAGGTGGAAGCCGTGCGAGGTCGACAAATTAAGCGCAAAATGGGCGTGAACATTGGGAAATCGCACATGGATTGCCAGTGCTGAGTAGTGTCTGTCGAATTTAACATTGCACCTCCCATTACTGGTTATATGTGGAGTTGCTGATTCATTTCTTTCATGGTTGGATCGTATTTTTGGTGAAAGGAGCTGCTGGGCCGCGTTGCTGGAAGTATCATCGCTGAGCATTAAAATAAGGCGGAACTAATAAACCAAGCTCAAAGATCAAAAGATCAGGCTGCAAATTAATTTCCAAAATAGCATACTTTCCAGAATTTATTTTTCTGTCATTTTGTGTAATACAATTACTGTTCATGCCTGCTGTCATCTGCGGTTTGCTTCCACTGCTGGACGAAGCCTTCTACATTCCCAGGCTGCGTGTTGGATTAAGTATGTACCTTGCTGGAGCCTATCCTCACTCATAAAGAGGTTGTGTTGTGTCAACCAATTCTATTGCTTCTTGTGCGTGAATATCAACTGGATCAACCTCTGCGTATTGTGGAAAATTGCTTTGGCTTGGGGAGAAAGATTCATATCACTTGTGTTGGGGGTGTTCGGAGCAGAAGGGTTACGAGTTGCTTATTATATGATTGATACATAATTAAAAGCAAGCGCTACTCCTTTATTTTACTCATTGGACAAACCTCGAATCTATATTGGAGCACATTGCTATATATATGTTGCCTCAGCTGAAAAACATTTCTCTTGATGGTGTATCTAATCATATTTGAGGATGCATTTGCAGAACTAAGATCATAACCCTGTAGCATCTCAGTTGAATGGGGATGAATCAATTTTATTCTTGTAGCAGCTTTCTTGGCAAGACTGAATTACTAAGACTATATCAGTACACTTGGGAGCGATTCAGAGTTGTTCACAATGGATTTGTGCAAGAGTACGCAATAGTTTGGTGCAAATTGGCTTGGGTGACCTGTAGTGAATGCAATGTGTTGAATTAAGACTACATGAGGGTAGTTGAATATATAACAGGCAGTTGTAGGATTGAATTTTTGGCAGTAGGCAAATGTATATTTATTCCTACAGCAGAGGGCACCCACTTGGAGATATCAGTCCTTAAGGCGTCAAATAGTGACCACATTATTGGTTGAACCATGGAGGGATTCCTAAACAGATTGATGAAAATAAAAATAGACGTTGGTGCCTTAAACCACCATGCAGTAGAAGACCAGAAAACAAAGCCAAACAGCAGACCCTTTTCAAGAGGAATTTATGCCATCCTTCAAAAAGGACAGCTAAAAGATTTGCAGGAAGAATTGGAGATTGGTCACGAAATTTCTGCACTTGGGACAGATTTGAAACACATGAAGATGACATGGAGAGTTTTGTCCAAACTTGATGAACTTGATGAACTTAATGAACTTCTGTCCAAAATAAGCCAAGAAGAAGGGAAGAAACTGATTTGGGCTCTAAAGCTTGCTATGCTTGCTTTTATACAGCCCAAATTCTTGGAGGAACCTTGTGAATGGGTCACACTTCTAGTTGCAACTTGTCTCTGTAACATCATGAAATTGACCGCACCTATAGCTCCATACAATGATGATGTTATGAGGAGGATTATGAGATTGATTGTAGAGGCTTTTCAGGATTTGGACAACAGTACAGGCTCTACCTTCAGGAAGAAGCTTGAGATTTTATGGGGTATGGCCACATTCAAGACTTATGTCATCATGTTTGACCTTGAGTGTGATGACCTGATTTTGCAGATGTTTCGATGGTTCTTCAGCATTAGGAGACATCATCCTGATACTTTCATAGCACACATGCAGTCCATCTTGTCATCATTTATGAGAGACCATGAGACCATTGGCCGAGAGTTGCAGACCTGGTTGTTGAGCATTTGGAGGAGAGAGCAGTTGGTCTCGCCCGCTGCTTATGAGCTAGCCCAAGCGCTAGTTGAGCAGAACATTGAGTTTCTCAGGAGACAGTTCAACAGGGAGGAGCGGCTCCAGTTTGGTGGGTCAGGCAGCAAAAATGAGCTGAGGAGGAAGGGATTTTGCTTCATTTGCAAAGAACCTTGGGGGCCTGATCACTCATGTTTGAGAGATGCAGATGAAGTGGCAGAGGTAGAGCAGGTAGACGTTCCTTCTGTATGCCAGGATGAGGACTCTTCTTCAGATGAGTCCATGGGATCATATGAGGATACTTCTGGGGAGCGAGAGTAGCCATGCAGAGAGGATGACAGTAGACCGGAGTTGAGTTCCAGTGAGCAGGGTGAGCAGTCATGGGACTCTATGAGAGATACTCTGGGTGATGAGTCACTTGTGACGATTCAACTAGAGCAGCATATGATGGAGCCTGAGTTAGCAGAGGAGGATACTATGGACATCAAGCATGACATTTCCTTGGGTGAGGTCCAGATGGGCGCCCAAATTGAGCCTATGATGGATATACGGCTAACATTGGGGTTAGCCTTTGAGGAGGAGCAGTCAGATGCACAGACACCGAGTACAGTGACGGCAGCTACAGATCCATATCCTCTAGAGATGTTGGAGGTCGATGGGATAGTTCTGCAGGGAGCTAGGGGACAGCAGGAGTTTTACATTCCCGATGAGAGGGATGAGTTGTTGGAGATGGAGCATCCATCTTTGGGCCGACACATTGATGAGGTTCAGATAGATGTACATACAGTTAGCCGAGCTGCAGTACTTTCGGTGAGTAGTACTCTCCAGGGGTACATCGATGGGGCTTGCAACATGTCTTGCCCACTTTGGCCCACTATAGAGAGAGGGGCTTCCTTCTACAGGAAGCTTCCATTGGTAGACAGGGTAGAGCAGTGGGAGTTGATTACGGGCTGGCAGCAACACCCTGGGCATGTTCCATGTGTGGTTGTTGCTACATTGGACTCTTCTTCTAGGATGGACTGGCGGGAGATCATGAGTTGGTACCCTCTTGATGGTACGGTATTTTTCGTGGGAGCACATCGGAGCAGGGGCCCTTAGACATAGTAGATGTTACAGATTCCAATTGGCAGGGGGGCACTGGTTGTCGTTACTTCAGGACTCCTTCCCGATTTCAGGAGAGCAGGATCAACATGGGATTGAGTCAGGACTTGGATTGGAGAGAGGTGATGAGTTGGTATGCAGTTGGTGGGGCAACATATGCAGTTACAAGTACAGCACATCAGGAGGCCGGGAGCATTGATGCTTGTTGGTGGTATTCACCTCTGAGAGCATTAGCTATAGCCAGAGACAGTGCGCAGCCTAAGCCGTGGGACTTGGGCGATGATTGGCCATGGTGGCATTGGGATCCGGGAGGATTGTTTATTGACTAGGACAGAGAGAGATCGGTTTGGGATCCCAGCATTGAGGGGTCTGTTCCGAGAGGTTTGACACAGGTGCATAGCAGCACCCAGAGGTTGGTATGGAATCCAGGCATTGGGTCTGAGATGCGGCGGGCCAATAGAGTGGCCCACATATTTCGATTACTTGAGGGCAAGCGATCTTGAGGCGGGAGGTCTGTAATATTCCCATTTTTGGTATCACCCATGACAGGGCTAGGAGGGACTTCCAGAGTTAGGAGCAGACAAGTCACATATACAGATTGGTGCTATGAGTGGGCTCAGGAGCTTTTCGGAGGATTTTTGAGGAGTTTTCATGGTGTTCGGAGGCATTCGCTTGATATAATCCATCATCCGAGCAGTTTGGCTTTCATTCCGATGCATTCCGATAACTTTCGGAATTTTGAGTTATTTATGGGCTTAACTCAGCTGATTATGCTCAAGGTGGCATTACGAGAGGAATACACGATGGAACACCTTAGTGTAATAGCTCATTGGAACCGGGACGAGGAGACCTACATGATGGGACAATTAGACACAGATTTCAGTGACTGGAGGAGGCGTGGTAGCCGATTTACCCTTTTCTGCATTAAAAAGGAATATTTTAATAAAAGGAAAAAGTGCTCCATGAATAAAATAATAATAAAATAATGCTCTAGAAGGCTCCAAGGGATCTATAAAAGAAAGGGAGGAGGCCATTGGGTGATATCTTTGGAGTAGATCATTTTCTTGTGTATGAGAGGTTTGAGGACGTGGTTCTCTACTTCAGCCGTAGCCCCAGGACGAAAACCCTTGGGTGATTTGTGAGAGTGTTGGACGAAAACCCAACTCTCTTGAGGAGGCTTCACTTAGAAGTTTCACAGAGCTTCAGAGTTTGGTGTAAGGATCATTCAGATCTTCAACTTGGGCTTCATCATTTTCAATGGGTTCAGTGACAGCTGTTGCTGGAGGGAGAGTGCAGCAATTCAATTTGGTGGCCAGCGCCGTTCAACAGCTTATCTTGGTGGCCAGTCTTCTCTCTCAGCTCTTTCTGGGTCAGATCTATATGTAAACCCCTCTTATTATTTATAATAAAAGTTGAGATTTTTCCCGTTCTATATGGTATTGGATTGCAGTCTTTCCTGTCTTTTTATTTTACATGGAAATCTTCTGTTGAGTGAATGTTTATTTTACGGCAAATTGTGGTATTCAGTATTTTTTTTCATTTTTAGTTAAAATATCCCATCCGGGATATTACAATGGAGTCAAGGATCATGTTGTGTCCCATATTGCTAGCAAAGATACTGCTAAGAAAATGTGGGAAGTCGTGGCCACGCTATATGAGGGATCTTCCGAGCAATGAAAGATGTACTTAGAGCAACAACTAAGGATGGTGTAGATGCAACGAGGGGAGTGCATGATTCCGTTCCTAACTAGGCTTCAGGAAATCCATGACCAACTTGTAGTCATGGGGTCTACCCCTTCTTCTTCAGTGATGTTAAGACTGGCATTGAATGCAGTCACGAAGATTGGCAAGCATTTGTCCAAAGTATCCTGGCCAGAGAAACCTTGCCAGGCTGGGAAGATATGTGGGCTGCTCTTCAACAAGAAGAGCTAAGGAGAGACTTGGTCAAGTGAAAACTTGACGGTAGCAGTGGCAGTGGAACGAAGGTGAAGCAGGAGGAAGATGCAGCCCTTGCATCCAAGGGACAACAGGAGCAACGAAGACGTAAGAAAGACGTCTCGAAGATCAAGTGCTTCAAGTATGGTGAACTTGGTCACTACACTTCCCAGTGTCCTTTGAAGCAAAAGGACAAGGATGAGAAGCACGATCCGAAGGTTGCAACCACAAAGATCGATGAGCATGAGTACACCATGAGTGCCCACACATCTCCAGGAGGGAGATGGGGAGACATTGAGCTGCAAGTTCGCAAGAAGTTCAGCGGGATAGGATCCTAGAGGAGTCCACCTTTCGGATCACAACCTTGCTATGGGTGCCAATGATCAGCAGTGGCAGGTCGGAGGAGTTTTCAGTTGGTGCAGAGGAGTGCAGAGACGACAAATGTAGTGGTTAGCAGCGCAAAACAAAGTTGCAACAGTGCAGAGGGACGCAGTGCAGAGCAACAACAACGTGTTGGACTTGCAGCAATCAGTGTTTCAGCATCGAGATGCATCTTGAACACTTGTTCAGATTCATGGATGTTTTTCAGTTGCTTCTCTCAGCAACCAAGTTGTAGTGCAAAGTTAGCAGTGGAAATGCTAGTAGCAGTTGCAGCGTTTGAGAAGGAGTTGTAGTATGGATGTAGTGTTGATCGTGGCAGGGTCAATAGCAGTACAGTGTAGCAGAAGTGCAGTGATTGATGGGCAACATGTTAGACATCATTAGCACAGAGGGAGATGCTCTAGAGTCAGAGCAGTGTGCAACAAGACATATCTGTTAGAGCACATTCCTCGCTAAGAGGGATTGTTGGTTTTTGGTAGCATCGGATGTGATCTAAGTCTCAAATTTTGTGGAGAGACTTAAACACATGCATTACATATAACACAGAAATCGTTTTGGGAAATTCCACCCAGAAACAGTTTTATAAGAAAAACTAAATATTTTTAATGAGGACCCTAAGTCTAACTTAGGAAATTAAAATAATTAATCATTATTAATGTAAAATGTGGGTGAAACTTCTAGAAAAGCATATAAAGTCTAATATAATATTAGCCGTTGATTAGAGATCTAAAATCGGTCGTTGATTTGTCAACGAGAAGGCTATAAAGGAAGAATTGAGGGTCATTTGTAAGATACACCGAAAGGATCTAGAGATTGAATTTTTCTGATGGAGTAAGTGCTCGGACGAAAATCAGAAATAAGTGATTCTTGATTGCAGTGAGGGGTAGAATAATTCCAGTAGGAAATTTTCCTGAGCCGGGAATACACAGCAGAGAAGACAGAGGGCAGTACGTAGAAGAGGCAGCGTAGCAGCTACGTAGAGGTAGTGCAGTGCCACGTAGAGGCAACGTTGCAGCCTTGAGGAAATCTGAAATTCAGCTGCAGATTAGTCAGATCCAATGTCGAAAAGCCGGGGTGTGAGACCGGAAGGGGCCATAGGGTCAAATCCAACTAGAAAAATATCAACAGTGCAGAAGCCACGCAGTCCCCATGAAGTCCCCATGCAGAGTGAAGCAGAGATTGCCTAGAGCAGTGGAGGGCTTGCCATCTGGATTTTGTTGATCAGTTGGACTTCCAGTATCAGTGTGAGGTTTCTCTCACTAACTCTTTGTCAGTCATATTCTCTGCAGGGATAGCTTGAAAGGGATCCTAGATTGTATTCAAAAAATTACTACATAATATATAAACCCTCAGATCTGCTACACTGATTTTCCCACATTGGGTTTTTCCAGGGACGTTTGTCCAAAAATAACGGTGTCTTATGTTTGTGTTATTCTTTCTTGCTCATTTTTTGTTTTCACAAATTTATTTTAATGGGTAAAGGCTGCTTCAATAACTTCTTCTATATTTTAAGAAGTAATCTTAAATAACTTGTTTAAATCAGATTTGCAAGTAGGAGAAGTAGTTCAGCCTGTTGCAGTAGGGATTCTAGATCTAGGATCTAGGAATTTTCATACCTCTCAGGTCCTAGGAGAGGAGTATACAACTTGCACATGACGGGACGACTGTCATGATCAGAGTGGCACAATGACAACATGGTGGCACCCTTTTGGACCAACTTCGGATTTTGGCATAATGGGGCTTAGCAGTTCAGCTACCCGTAGAGGTGAGCTGGTTTCTACAGGGGAAGGTCATCCAAATCTTTCATTGGGTTTTAGTGATTCGTTGATGGTGTGGGGAAGTTCACCAGTGTGGCAGGGTGTCGACCAGGAGGAGATTAGGGGAAGCTTAGGCAGATGAGGATTCAATTCCACCAGGATTGGATTGCATCTTCAGGAGTCCACTCCTACAGCGCATGAGAGGGACTATTCAGTAGAGAAGTTACACAAGGAGATGATCAAGATTTTATACTACCATGATTCTCTACTTAGTGGCGGTATGGAGAGGGCGTTTGGTGCATATGTTGAGCTAGACAGCAAGTGGAGCAAGAGATGCCTCGCGCTGATCAAGATGGCTTGGGATCCTGGCAGGACAAGGCAAAGATTGGGGATGGCTGGATGGTACATTTGGGACCTTGGTATTGTGTGCAAAGATTGTTGGGGGCAGTTGATCGAGAGGGTGCTTGTTTAGCCATTGCTTGGCGACAAGCAATTTTGGTGGTGAGGATAGTAATGTCCCTAATTAAATTAATTTTGCTAAGAAGAATTCCCATTTTTGCAATTTGGGTGTTGGGAAATATCTTGGCATGTAACTTAGGAAAAGTAGGGGAGGGAGTTCCCACTTAATTTTTGGAAAGATGGAGGCCCAAACACTAGAGAAAAGGAAAAATTAAATTGGTAGTGGATGTAGGGCCACCCAAAAGGGGGATTTGAACCCCTTAGGAAAAATCAAGCTAGGGAAAAGGAGGTCGAATTGGTGGGGCCCACAAGGAGAGAAAAGGGGGCAGCAAAGATAAATAGAAGGAATAGACATCATTTTGGGAGATTTTGACAAATTGAATTTCTGATTTGGAGTACTCTTAAGCTGCTTAGCCAAGACTACTAGTGTTGCTTAGCACAAGGAGCTTTCCAGGCGAAATATCATCTCTTTCTTCAGTGGACTTAGAGTGCCACCCTAGGAGAGAATTTTAGAGCTTATTGGAGAGATCACTGGAGATTGTGGGTTATTTCCATCCATACTTCAGCCAATTCGAATTTCCAGGAGGTCGCAGTGGCAGAAATCGATTTGCTTTGTTGAGGGGTCTTCAAGGGAAAATTCAGCTAGAGAATTTAGGAGAAAGTCCCTTGATATTGGACCATATTCTGTGAAAATTTTTAGGGTTGGGGATTGCTGCTCTGGTGAGAACCAAATTCAGTGTTCCTAGGGCCTGCGCTGTCTTTTGTTGGGCAGAATTTCGTGGAGCTGTTGCTAGCTGAGTTGTGCAAGATTGATGAAGGGATTTCCCTCTTACCTTCCGGGTGTAATTTGCAGAAAATTTTACAGCCATTGGAGGGTGGAAACAGGGCCAAATTTGCAGCAGTAGCTTGAGGGGGACGCAGAACCAGTAGAGGAGGGCATAGCACCAATTTTGAGTAATTCTGGGAGGTCAGAATCAGCCCAAAACATTTATGGATTTTATCAGTCAGGGGTCAAGGAGTTTGTATCTAATTTTGTAGAATTTTTGGAGGAGTCTTGGTGCCCCAAACAACAGAATTATTTGGCAGCTAGACAAGGAGGAGTGAGCTTAAATTTTGGGTCCTCGGTGGTCGGTAGAATTTCCCCAAAACCCTTTCTAGGTTTTTCTGGGTTTGTGGAAGAGAGCCTGAGATTAATTTGGCAGAAATTTCTGAGCATTCTAAGGGGTTCAAACAGGGGTTCTTTCCAACTAGCAGTTGCAGAATTCTAGTGCCAACGCAGAACTTGAGGAGAAAACATTTTTTTACATCCGAGCAGCATATTTTCTCACCTGAGGTTGTTTATCTTGCTTTGGAGAGGCCAGGTGCACATATTCCATATACTTGTACTCTCCTCTGGATAATAAATAAAATGGCTCAATTTGGCGAATTCGGGTGCAATTTTATGGGTGTTTAATTGTTGTTTAAATAATTCCATGTTGTATATGTATTTTGCTTTGTTTATTACTGTTATTTACAATTTGGAACATTACAGAAAGTCGGCTTTTCCCCAGCAGAATCGGAATTGCCATGGAGTTGAGAATTGAGTGATAGTCTCAACTCGAGACTTGCCCCCAAGGCCACACCAAGTGGAGTTAAAGATTTTCTCCATGATAATCCCAGGTGTGGATTTAGGCTGCAACAGGAGCCAAATTTCAATTGATGACATATTCGGTGGCCCTAAAATATTTAAAATTTGTAGAAAATATTTAGTAGTTAAATATATATAATCCTCAATCTATGAAGTCATTCAATAGATAAAAATAATCATATTAAGCAATTTCAAAAAAGACAAACATTGATCTTGTAATTGACAATATAAAAGAGTAAGTACTTCCTCCAATGTGGCAAAATGCCAGAAAATATTCTCATACTATATAGCTGGAAGGTTGATACATTTATGCTGCTTGAGACTCAATAGATTTTGTTGCATCATCATCATCATCACTACCATCCCCCAATGACATCCACAAGTTTTTTGTTATAATTTTTTGTTTTGTACAGCATGAACACGCATTATATATGAAAATAAATCATAAAATCTTAGTGACTTAGCCATGACTGATCTTTAGGTTAGTTGCGCATTAGATACGGTTATTGGATTAGTTAGTTCGTCCACTTTGTACTAGGTTATTTTTTAAATGGGGTGTTGGTTTCAGGAGGAGACGTTATAATAACATTCCCAAATTGTCCCAAAGATGCCTCAGCTTGATGCAGACTGTCAAAAGACATTAGGGACATCCCCATTCATCCCCGAGAATGTGAACAGTAACAGCAAATGGGTACAATTCACCATGTCACCTCATTCATTAATGACAAGGAAATTCCTCAATCAATTGTAGCTTATTGACTTCTTAAAGATGATGGATCAATGAGCTAATGAGACATGATTTCATAAGTGTACCTTGTTCTCTCTAATATATGCAGCATATACTACTTTTTCAAATTATATCTTCATCGTCCAAATAGCATGACTTCATAAAGATCAACTGTGTGGCTATGAATTGTGTGCGTGTGAGAGAGAGAGCGAGAGAGTACCCATGAGGACCATGCAATGCCATTTAAGAAAGCCTGCAGCAGTTTCAAAATCATAATAAATTTTCAAATAGTTCTGACTGAAATCCAATAAGAGGCAGAAGTTGGGTGAAAATGTGTAGAAATTTTACGTACGTGTGCAAAGCTGGCAAATAGCCCTATGCATAGTAGCTTGTGCTCTGCAAAGTGATATGACAGGAAGGGCATCAAGAGCAACTGAAACGGGCATTGTAAATGTCAGTTTCCTAGAGAAGGTTCCCACACAAGTTAAGAGGAGGAAGGAAACCAGAAGCAAGTTTCTTAAAAAAGCAGATTTCATGCTTGGACCATTTAGTAATAAAACAAGCTTTTGTAGACACTATAAGGTCTTTCTTTGAACAGTACCTGTGACACTGCACCAGCAAACCCTGCAATAAGTAATATATCTGCATATTGATTCTTCTCAAAGTGGAATCTTGCTTTCAGATAGTACTGCAGAAAACAAACATATTTGGTGAGACTGAGGAAAATATGCCGATCAGATTCTCTGCAGGATTAATATGAATGTTGACACATATACTAAAAATACTTTATATAGTTCAAACTCTATTAGTAATATCCATTATTACTTAAACAAATTTATATTGCCCTAAAAACATTTTAAAGTAAATCTAAATGTGTAAAGTCCTGTGCTTGGTCTTGTTTAATAAATACTCAGCAGGAATGAAAAGAGTTTGGACAAATGTGAATTCTCTTTGGGAATAAATTATAATACTTTCCAGCGTTTCAACCATGTTAAATTAGAATACCCTAGAAATGTGTCTAAGTAAATCTGTGTGTGTGGACGCTTGTGTTTGGTCTTGTGTTAATAATAAATAGGGATACTCCAATGCTAACATGGTGCAGTGAGATATTAATGATGGTTTTCAACAACTCTGTTGCATTTGCAAGTTAAAAAGCTTTTCATGTTATTAATTATAAGTGTGTGAGAAAGAGAAGCAAATGGGACTTTTGATCTACCATCTGAGTTTGATTGGAACATAGAAAAATGATTTCTTAAATGGGAAGGGCTTAGTCACAAGCAAGTGGCAGGGTACACTGGAAAGCTCAAAGAAATACTTCTATGCTTGTGAGCTTAGCTAGCTCTTTTTCACTGAAACAAGAAGCCCATCACATTTCATTTTAAAATGGATTGGTCAGAGAACTGCTAAAATTATGTTCAAGGTACATGATGATGAAAGTATGTAAGGGAGTTTAGGGCATATGAGATATATTTACTATCAATTTAATAAATTTCTTCAAACCATTCTTTACATTTCAAAATATTATTTTGCACCATAAAGATGAAGTAGCAGCCTTTATTGTAATGTCCCTTACTGAAATTAACTCATAATTGCAGCAAATACTTTTCTGGTAAATAAATATGAAGGCCCATTGTCAAATAACCAGCAATATTATCACAATAACTTGTAAGAAAACCCAACCAGTAAGCAAAATGCCACGGTAAATAAATTCTTCCAATTGCTTTGTTTATTAATGCCATAGAAAACTATTTTTGCTAATGAAATAGATCCACCATCATAGCATAGGCAAAAATATGCAGCAATAAACTCAACCAGTTATTTTATTAATCATATCAAGAACTTACATGCTGACAGCCTTTTCTAAATGCAAAAAGTGTTTTACTGGAAACCTAGCTGATGGACAAATTGATTCCTCTGGATTCCTGGAAACTGCTACAAATTAATTCTCCTCCCTCCATTAAGTGTCAATGGAGAACCTAGAATGATTCCCCCCTTCAGAATAGCTATGGTGGATGTTTCACCACCAAAACTAATCACTACCAGCTAGGGTGGATAGTTCCACCACCAAAAATGGGATCTCCACAATGGTTTTTCCCGTCACACCATAAGCTACTAAAGCTACGAAACAATTATCAAATCAATAATCAATCATGCCATAATGAGCTCCAATTCTCCTTTTATAATTTTTTCTTTATTTGAATACCATTGGTTGTGAAAATATCATGAGTCAATACCACAGGTTTCTTTTCTTTCCCTTTAATAATATAAAGTGACTTCATTAAATTTTCTTATTTTTCTCCATAGTCACTTCTTAATTTAATTGTCCGTGGTCACTTCTACACGTTCCCCTTTACACCTGAGTGACATGTGAACATTTGGAAAAAAGGGACATTACAATCCTCCCTTGCCGATATTGAGTGTCCTCGAGCAAATTAAAACCAACATACCAATATCAGGATCCCAAATGTTCCTATAGAATGCTCCCACATATAGTTGTTGTACTATTTCAGCCCCACCTATTTCTGCAAAGCTGCCACATTCTGCCATACAACAAAGCACCTTGTTGTGACAAAGATCATTCTTCATAACAATCCTTGGTGAAAGAGAAGGGAAAAACTTTTCAAGATCCAATTGTGTAATATTTACAACATTCTTTTCCCTTAGCTTTGTTGTGAAAGCATATTTTCTGGTCTTTCTATGAGAGAAAACTGCTTCAAGAATCTCGCTTCCTTGCACCCCAACTCTTGCTTTGTCCTCTCTCTTGTCAACTGCATAGTTTATATCATGTGATATCCTATCATCGCCAGTCTCATCATTTGCGTCTATCAAATCAACATTGTCGTTGTGAATAAATTCTATCATACTTTCTACAGTGTTGCTGGTATTGCTAGATCTGATGGCCTTCCAATTTATTTCTGCGAGTCAAATTTCCTTGATAGTAGATGAAAATTTATCAATGGTTCTCTTGAAAGTATCAGCTTCCTCGATTGAAGATATCTTTTTAACATGCCCTATTTCTCCCTTTTCATTGGTCAACCCTTTATATGTGAACCCATGTCTTCTTCTTCTGGTAAAGTTGTCTCTTCTTTTCTCCTACCAAGGATATTGTATAGTCCTAACATCTGAATCCCTATAATCGCAATATGAATTTTCTCTTTCCCATGGACTATAGGATGCATAGAGCTCTTCCCATAATGAAGTTCCTCAACGTTGTTCACCTTGTTATCACCTAGGACGCACACTTAGATGAATGTGGGAAAAGTCCCTAATCCCACTAGGTGTGGCCTTAAGGTGAAATGCTCAGAGAAGGCATTGTCACCTATTCCCATCTCTCTCCATTTAGGCTCTCTACTTGCTAAACCAAGGGGGGTGGTCCCGAAGGATGATTCTAAGAGGAAAACTTGCCAAGGATAACAAGCACCAGGAGATTATGATGTTAATTAGATTAGTTAAGGCTTCACCAATTTAACAACTTGAATTATATCTTGAAATGAGTTTTGATTTTTGTAGCATCAGATGTGCTCTAGCCTCGAGATTTTGCAGAGAGGCTAATACACATGCATTCTCCAAGACCCATAAATAGTTTGGGAAACTTCCACATAGAGGTGATCTAATTAAAATAATTAATCATTTTTAATGTATTCCTAAGTCTAAAACCTAGGAAATGTGATTAATTAAAGGGTATTAATTAAATTAGGTGCGAATCGTCTAGATAAAGGCGTGGATAGAGTCCAATTTAATCAGAGCCATTGATTAATATCTAATCCTGCCCGTTGATATGTCAACAAGACATTATAAGAAGGAACTCGATGGGAACTTGGAGAACACAATTGAGATTTGCAGAGATTGATTTTGCTGGGAGATCGAATTCTTAGACAGGCAGGGCTGAGTTGCTAGAGAGAGATCCAATGAGATTGTTGCAGTGAGGGGCAGAGATAGTAGACTGAAGGAAGTTTTCCAGATTGGGGGAGTGCAAGGTAGAGAAGACGTTGAGAGCCATAGAGAGGCTGAGAAGTGCCACGCAGAGGCAGCGCAGAGCTTCAGAGGGAGTCCACTTTTGCTCGGAGACAGTCGAGATCTAGTGCCGGAAGCCGAGGTGTGAGTTTGGAGGGCCAGAGAGATGAGTTTCTAATTAGCATAAGATCAGAAGGAGGCGGTGACGCAGTTGCTAGAGCTATGACATAGTGACTGCATAGGCTGACACAGTTACTGCATAGAGACAACGCAGGGCAGCTCCTCTCTAGTCCAGATCAGTGGCAAATTGCCCATGACAGTGTCAGATTTTCTCACTAACTCTTTCGTCAGTATTTCTCTGTATTGGATAGCCGGTTTGGGCATCCAATGATTTGTACTCGGATTACTACTGCATAATATTAAAACCCTCAATTGTTGCACCCGTTTTCCAAAGTTGGGTTTCTCTGGGAATGATTGTCCAAAAATAACGGTGTACTAATGTGTGTGTGTTTCTATCTTTCCTGCATTGTATTTTCTGCAGGTGTAGGCTGCAGTGTATTTGATTTTGATATTTACTGTGTAAAACCGTAAATAATTTGTTCAGTAATTAAGAAATAGGATAAATCTAGTCAGTTGTTGCAGTAGGATTTCATTAGTGAAATCACATGGTATCGGAGCGCAGCAGCAACAGGAAGAGCTCAGTTGCAGAAGGAAAGAGGATGATTCGAGGCACTGCGTAGGCAGCAGCTCGAAACCCCAGGAGGCTACACAGTCCAAAGGCCAGCAGAGCAGTTATCTTTAGGGAATTTGTGTCTCTGAGTGAGTCGACAGAGCACAAAATTTTCAAATCGATATTTTCCAGAGGCAGAGGGAGTAACAATAGAAATTCCCACGCAGAGCAGATATTCAGTTGGGACGCAGTCATTTTGCAGTAGTAGCTGGAAGAATAGCTGTCAAGAGGAAAGAAGAGCACCCTAAGTGAATTTTGTCATCAGAGAATTTCTAGCCAGGAAATTCTAAATTTCCACGTAGAGTAGCAGTAGCCGAGAGCAGTTTTACCCACTCCAACAGGGAGTGCGTAGAGCCAGTCAGCAACTGCGCAGAGGGATAGAGGCAGAATTTGACTTTGTTTGGCAAGATGGTATCAACTAGGTTGAGAGATCAGGATTGGTTGGACAGAGCGTCTAACTATGTAATCTAGAAGACAAGGATTTCCTTCCTTCTAGATGATTAAGATCTCAAAACCTACATCGATAAGGTGGTAGCTATCTCCACAAATCCATAACAGAACAAGATGTACAAGAACGAGATGGCTAAGGTAAAGAGGATGATCCTTGATGGAGTTAGGGATCATGTTGTATCTCACATAGCAGCCCTGGGAATGGCCAAAGAGATGTGGGACTCTCTTGCCATGATATTCAAGGGATCTTCCAAGCAGCAGAAGATGTATCTGGAAGAAACATTGAGCACACATATGCAGAACGGAGTACACATATACCACTTTCTCCATAGGCTTCAGAATGTCTGAGATCATTTGGCAGCTATAGGGTCAGCACCTCAGGCTACAAAAATGGTGTGGATAGCTCTAAATGCAATCTCAGAAGAATAGAAAGTGTTTGTCAAAAGTATTTTGAGCAGAGAAACATTGCCAAAGTGGGACAGGATGTGGGCAATCTGTAGCAAGAAGAGTTGAGGCAAGACTCGGTGAAGAGCACCTTAGAAGGTAGCAGCAGTAGTGGGACGGAGGTAGAGGTGAAGGAAGAGGAGAATGTAGCCCTTGCATCAAAGGGGCAGTAGGCGCAACGCAGAAGAAAGAAGGAAGTTTCAAATATCAAGTGCTTCAGATGTGGTGAACTTGGTCACAACGCTACCGAGTTTCCACTCAGAAAAAGGGACAAAGAGGAGAGGAAGGATCAACATGCAACATCCGCAGAGATCGATAGGATATCGTCCAGATTAGAGGAAGAGTTTTCCACGATCACTAACATACCTCCAGTGGTGAGGTGGGGTGATTTGGTTTTGTAGCCCCAAAGAGCTACAAGATGGGCAGGATCCTTGAGGAGTTGACCTCTTGGATCAATTCCTTGCTATGGGAGCCCATAGCAGTAGTAGCATGATAGACCAGTGGCAGTTGGTGTAGTTAGGTGCCAGAGTGACAGATGCAGTGGCTAGTAGCGTTAGAAACTAAGTAGCGCAAAGTAGAGTTGGCAGCAGTGCAGTAGGCACAGTGCAAAGTCAGCAACAACGCAGAGGCTTCAGTAACAACGCAGAGACTAGCAGTAGTGACGACTCGGGTGACAGATGCATCAGACTTAACACAGTTGGTTCAGTATGATGTACATCTCTCAGTTGCAGCAGCAAGAGATGAGAGAGAGTTGTAGATGTTGTAGTGGTAGCAACAACAAAGTTGTAGTGCAGATGCAGTAGCTTGCAGCAGTATGCAAGGTTAACAGCAGCACAGATGTAGCGCAAAATCAGAGTTGCGTAGAAGTTGGTGGGCAGTGAGGCCAGACGTTAGTAGCACAGCAGGAGGTGATACAGATTCAAAGTGATGCTTCATTGGGTTTCAACACTAGATCACATTCCTCGATAAGAGGGAGTGTTGATTTTTGTAGCATCGGATGTGCTCTAGCCTCGAGATTTCGCATAGAGGCTAAGACATGCATTCTCCAAGACCCATAAATCGTTTGGGAAAATTCCACATAGAGATGATTTAATTAAAATAATTAATCATTTTTACTGTATTCCTAAGTCTAAAACGTAGGAAATGTGCTTAATTAAAGGGTATTAATTAAATCGGGTCCGAATCTCTAGATAAAGGCATGGATCGAGTCCAAGTTAATCTGATCCATTGATTAAGATCTAATTCTGGCTGTTGATATGTCAATGAGAGATTATAAGAAGGAACTCGATGGGAACTTGGAGAACGCACTTGAAATTTGTTGAGATCGATTTTGCTGGGAGATTGAATTCTCAGAGAGGCAATGCTAAGTTGCTAGAGAGAGATCCAGTGAGATCATTGCAGTGAGGGGCAGAGATAGGAGACCGGAGTAATTTTTCCAGATCCGAGGAGTGAAAGGCAGAGACGACATCGAGAGCCAAAGAGAGGTTGTGCAATTCCACGCAGAGGCAGCCAGAGCTTTAGAGGGAGTCTACTATTTTCCTGGGAGACAGTAGAGATCTAGTGCCCAAAGTTGGGGTGTGAGTCTAGAGGGCTAGAGAGTCGAGTTTCCAGTCAGAAAAAAATCAGAAGGAGGAGGTGATGCAGTTGCTAGAGCTATGACGCAGGTACTATGTAGGACGAAGTAGAACTGTGCATAGACAACGTAGGGCAGCTCCTCTCTAGTCCAGATCAGTGTCGGATTGCCCATGACAGTGTGAGATTTTCTCACTAACTCTTTCGTCAATATTTCTTTGTATCGGATAACCAGTTTGGGCATCCAACGATTTGTACTCAGATTACCACTACAAAATATTAAAACCCTCAGTTGTTGCACCAGTTTTCTCAAGTTGGGTTTTTTTCCGGGGACAATTGTCCAAAAATAACGGTGTACTTATGTGTGTGTGTTTCTCTCTTTCCTGTGTTGTATTTTCCGCGGTATTTTATGTTCTGTACGCTGAAGTGTATTTGATTTCGATATTTACTATGTAACACCGTAAATAATTTGTTTAGTAATAAACAAATTGGAGAAATCTAATCAGTTGTTGCAGTAGGATTTCATTAGTGAAATTTGAATAATTAATAGCATATAACAATTAATGGTAGAGATAAATGAATTATATTCAACAAGATATCCTGCAAGACAAATATAATTAGACCAGTGGTAAATATACTTTCAAGAAATATATGTTCACAAATAAATCCACAATAGTTGCAAATATGATATATCAAGAAGATCAACAAGCTGCACAATTAGAGAAGTTGCAAGAAAAAGATGTTAGTGAACCACACAAGAGATTATATATAAGCTTTGATATATGAGAAATAAGTGGATTTGGAACTTGCAAAGAAATAAAACTCGTACTTTAAAGAAATATATGCTCAAATATAATATAATTTTAAAGGGACAATTAATATGAGCAAAAAAGTGAGATAGACAAGTACAAGAATATGATTAAAGTTATTGAAAATTTGAATGAAATGCTCACAAACTAACTTATAGAATAACCAGTTGTGTGAAAGATGCAAACAAGTGTATGTGAAGGGTGTGAGGCAAAGTGGTCTCGGTAAATTTTCTTAAATGCCTAATCTACAGTTTGAATTCCCCTTAATTCCTTCAACTTGTTAAGGAGTGAGGTTGTTGCAAGAAGGCTAAGAGATAAGGCTAAGGCCTCATTAATGATACCCCCTTAGTACTTCAATACAACCCGTGTGCCTTCGTTCCTACAACGACTTGACCATAAGAGAACTGCGAGGTCACACGTTTTAACCTTTGTTCCAAACTCAAATATATGGGAATTGAATGGCAGTTAAGGAAGGGTGTCCTATGTCTATCAACCAAGCTTATGCTTGGAGGTAAATTTTAGAGATATCTAAAATGCAATCTAGGAATGAGATCTAAAGCTATAACAAATTCTTCTAGTGAGATACAGTTAGAAAGGAGATGTTTCAAAAGTAAGACATCTTAAGATAGGTAAATAGAAAAATACCAAACACTTTGAGAATAACTTGTGATATCAATGTGAAATTAGCTTATGCCAATGATTAATGAAGCATGCGAAAAACTACTCAATGAAGCACAAGAAAATAGGATCAAGAAACTTATGAAAATGCCAATAAGATCAAGTAGATAACCAAATTACTCAATGAAATCAAAGAAAAATAATTAAATGATGAATGATTTAGAACTACTTGCAAATGAAGATTAGAAACTAGATCTAGAAATTAGATAATGTAATGACCTAAACTAGCAATGCACAATGAACAAGTTAGTGATTAAATCTGAGGATTAAGCTAGCAAAAGAAAATGAAATGAGTTAGTGACTAGCTATCCAAGAAGTCCTCCTACCAAATGAGGAGATGGGGATACTGTGAAAATTTCACCACTGAAATTCTATAGCAACATCTAGAATTAATTGTTCTAATTGATAAATTATTAATCAGTTTATTGCTACGGCAACAACGAGTTAATCACATTGCAATCTTCACAAATAAAAATACTACGGAAGATAAAATGGAAACTGAGAAAATACTCGCACATATAAAATATGACATTTATTTTTGGACAAAATTCTTCGTAAAAACCCAACTTGGGAAAATTGATGCAACAACTTAGGGTCTTTACTATTAAGCAGTAGCGAGAAATTCTGAGTACAATTAATATCGCCAAACTAGCGAATCTATCCAAGAGAAATACTGGCAAAACTTCGCTGAGGGAAATTACCCTCTCTCCGAGAAATCCTAGCATTGTCTGACCTCTGAAAAGCTAGCTGTCCAACCAACACTACGCAGGCCCTGCGTCACCCTAGCGCTGACTCTTTCACAGTCTTCTTGAATCAACTACCAATCTAGTCGTCCTTCCTGCTGCTGACTGAGAAATTTTCTCTTCGGCACTATGGAAAACATTCTCGGCCTCTGGAACTGAGAACGAGCTTCTCTTTAGCAAAATTGAATTTCCCACTTGAGGCTCTGCACTGCCTCTATGCAACCTTAAAATTTCGGCCTCCTCTTACTTACTCTCCGGAACTGTAAAACTTCCTTCGGACTCACTGTTTATATCCCTCTCTAACTCGAACTCTTATGAAAATCTATTGTTGTTCTCTGGAAAATCGAACTGCCCAAGGAAATCGATCTGAAGTCTATTCCTCCATCTACCCATTGACTTCTTCTTATAATCTCACTGTAGGACTCCAATGGTCAAGATTAAAACTTAATCAATGGCTGAGATTATTTCCTAGTTGATCCATGTGAGTTTCTCGAGAAATCTCACCTTCCTCAATTAATTCTTATTATTAATCATTTTCCCGAAGTTAGATTTAGGAAAAATTTAAATATTGATTAATTAACTTAATTAAGGCATCTCTAGGTTGATTTTCTTGAAACCTTTTCTAGGTGGAGTCCTAGTTTTTCTTAGCCTCTCTGACAACTATCGAGACTAGAACACCATCCGATGCTACAAAAACTAACACTCCCTCTTAGCGAGGAAGGTGTTCTAGTGTTGAATTGCTCCAACATCGTCTATTCATCATCCTCCATACACTGCTGGTGTCTGGCCACTATGACTGTCTTCCACTTCCCACCAACCACTGCGCAACTCTAATGTTGCATATGTGTTGCTGCTGACATTGCTATGCTACCACCAACTCTGCATCTGCACTACAACTCCCTCTCAATTGTTGTTGCTGCGCTGAAATTAAGAAGCATCTAAAATATTGAATCAACCACATCTATGTGCTGCATCTATCTCTTGAGCATATGACTGCTACTAGCCCTTGCACTGTTCACTAAGGAATCAACGCTGCTACTGACTCTACTATTGAGCCTTCTGCTTTGCTGTCAACACTTCTCAGTGCTCCTTAGCACCTGACTACCACTAGTCTGCAACTGTCACTCTAGAATCTTACTGCATCAACTTACATTGATCCATCGTGCTACTTAATATTGTGGGCCCCTATAGCAAGGTAATGATACATGAGGAAGTGTAACGAACAAATTTCATATACTCAGAGGAATGCTCTAATACCAATGTAACGAACAAGGTTCGTGTGAAAATTTCGTTACCTGGAATCCCTATTGCAGCAACTGGAAAATATTCACCTAATTGTTAACTTTTACTTAACAATTTATTTGCAATTATCTAGGACAAACACTTAATACATCACACTACAACCTTCACTTAAATAAACTGCGGAAATTAAATGCAGAAACAAGATCTGAGCAAGAAAAGAATTAACACACACGACACCATTATTTTTAGGCTAAGTCCCCGGAAAACTCAATGCGGGAAAATCGATGCAACAAACGAGGGTTTGATTTTATTAAGCAAAAGTTCTGAATACAACTAGGATGCCTTATTGGCCATCCATATAGAGAAAATTGCTTACAGATAATTAGCGAGAATATGTCCTCACACTAACATTGGAGATCCGACACTGACCCCACGCTGAATTGGACAGCCCCACGTTGCCTTTGTGCAGTCTCTGCGTAGCCTCTGCACAGATCTGTGTCACCCTAGCTAGGAACTATGTCAGCGCTTTCTGTCGCATCTTCTGCTGGTTGGATCTGATCTTCTGGCCCCTCCGATCTTACACCCCGACATTCTGGCACTAGATCTGACTAATCCTCAGCAAAATCACTGATCTCCTCAAGGTTGCAGCACTGCCTCTGCGTGGCCCTGCGTTGCCTCTGCGTAGCTTCTACGCTGCCTCTTCAGCGTCTTCTTCTCTTCCTTCTCTGCTATGTATTCCTGGCTCAAAAAAAGACTTTCCAACCGAAACTATCACTGCCCCTCACTGCAATCGAATCAACTTGATGATCTTCTCCACTGCTAAGCACTACTAACTTGAGAAAATCGATCTGTAGACTCACTCAGTGTGTTTTTCCAAATGCCAATCAAGTCCTTATAATCTTCTCGTTGAAACTTCAACGACCGAGATTAAATCGCTAATCAACGACTAAGATTAAATTGACTTGATCTCCATCTTTTTCTAGAAGATTCACACCCTGTTTTATTAATACCCTTTAATTATTTTAATTCCCTAAGTTTAGACTTAGTCTCCCATTAAAAATAATTAATTAATTTAATAAAACACAATCTGGGTGGAATTTCCCAAAATGCTTTATGGGTTCTTTGGAATACATGTGTCTAAGCCTCCCTACAAAATTTGAGGCTTAGAGCACATCCAATACTACCAGAAATCAACACTCCCTCTTAGCGAGGAATGTACTCTAGTGATGCATCCTGCTGAAGCACTACATTGATTCTGCAACATCTCCCTTTGTGTTGTTGATGTCTGACACTGCTGCCCACCAACAACTGCACTGCTGCATCTATGTTGCTGTTGATCCTGCGTACTGCTGCCAACAGCTACTGCACTGCAACTCTGTTGCCTGATGCAACAAAAAACATCCAAATATTGAAGTAAGTGTTCAGCATGATGCATATGATACTGAAGATGTGACTGTTGCTAGTCTTTGCGCTGACCCTCTGAAGCTGCTACGCTATTACTGACTCTGCGTTGTGCCTTTCAACACTGCTGCCAACTCTGGTCTGCGCTGCCCAAACTCTGGCGCTCACTAGCCACTGCGTTGCCACTTCTGCACTCCTCTACACCAACTATCACTTGTCCATCCTACTACTTCTGATTTGGACTCTCGTAGCAAGGTAATGATCCATGAGGTGGACTCCTCAAGGATCTTGCCCAATTGCAGCTTCGTTGAACTACAGTTCTAGATCACCCCAATTCTCCCCAAGAGACATGTGGGTAATCATGGCGAACTCCTCCTCCTCGATCCTTGTGGTCGCAGCCTGCGAATCATGCTTCTCATCTTTGTCCTTCTTCTTGAGAGGACATTGTGTGGCGTAATGACCATACTCCCCACACCAGAAGCACTTGATCTTTGAAATGCCCTTTTTCCGTCTCTGCTGCTCCTGTTGTCCCTTTGGTGTAATGGCTTCATTCTCCTCCTCCTCCTTGGGCGTCATCTCACTGCTGCTGCTGCCATCACGATTACATTTGATCATGTCTCGCCTCATCTCTTCCTGTTGAATAGAAGCCCACATCGTCTCCCAATTAGGTAGTCTTTCTCTACCTAGAATGCTCTGGATGAAGACCTGCCATTCATCTCAAACTGGGTTTAGGGATAATCTGATAATCTCGGTGGCCTGAGGCACAACTCCCACATGTGAAAATTTCGGAATCCAAATTACAAAAACCCTACTACAGGATTCTAATTTACTTCTCCTACTTGCTTGATTTAATTAACAAGTTATTTTTCTGAAATATTCACTAAAACATCAAAGTAAACATTATTGCAGCCTACACATACATATTGATCAAGAAATGAAGAATAAAGCCCACATGACAAAGGACACAATTTTTTTTGGACAAATGTCCATGGAAAAACCCAATGCAGGAAAACCGGTGCAGCTCTTAGAGGGTTTTATTATTATGCAAAAATCTGAGTACATTCAAGGGCACCAGACATGGTTTGCCCAAACAGAGAAACTCAAGGCAAATGTTCCTCTATCTCTTGGAGATAGAAAATATGGTCGATTCAATTGAGGATGAAGAACCCCATAGGTGTTTACACAGTCATTGCGTCACCCTTTAATGTGGCTGCTTGACACCTTCTTGATCTGCTGAAAACGAGCCCTTTCTGGCCCACTGGAACCTTAGCACTGCCTTTCCTGCCATTGCATCAGCCCTACGGCATTGCGTGAGCCTCTGCGCAACACGGGCTGACCCTGCATCACCCAGGCTGAGCCTACGCAGCCTCTATGCAGCATTGGCTTGCCCTGCGTCACCGTGATTGAGCCTACGCTGCCTCTGCGCTGCTCTGGCTTGGCCTATGTCACCTTTGTTGGGTCTCTGCGCTGCCCTGGTATGGATCTACCTCTCTGCCAATGTATCCTCGGCCTCAGATCTGAAATCCCACTACCGATTTGCCCCTTGTTGAGATTTTGTGTATTTGGGGTAGCATCAGTTGTGCTCTAGGTCCCAAATTTTGAAGAAGGACTAGAGTACACTTGATCTACAAGACCTAGAAATGGATTTGGAAAATTTCATCTGGTTTAAGAGATATTAAATTAATTAATTATTTTACTGTATTTCCTAAGTTAAAACTTAGGGAACTTAAATAATTAAAGTGAATTTAATTAAACATGTCATGAAATTGTCTTAAGTCACAAAGATCAAGCTTTGTTTTAATCTTAGCCATTGATTCAAGATCTGATCATAGTCGTTGGTTTCCCAACGAGAAAAGTATAACATAACGACTTGGGGTCATTTGTAAAGACACATAGAGGCAGAGCACTGAAGCTAAGCTGAGATTCTAGGGCAGGGTTTGCTAAGAATACTCAGAAGTGTTTCAACTGCAGAGAGGGGAATTTAGGCCAAGGGGATGATTTGATCCCAGGGTCTAGAATACACAAGAAGCAGAGATCAGCTCAAGGACAGTGAAAAAGGAGAGAGCAGTAGCAGCAACAAGGACAGCGGAGTCCCTCCAAGGACAACGTGACTTTCAACAGGAAACCCTCAGAGGGTTACGCAGAGACGCTAAGGGGCAGCATAGTGACCGCGTCACCCAGTCTGGGGTAACACAGTGTCGTCCGGAGCAACATTGAGGGTTTGAGGGGCTTCAGAGGCTTACGCAGAGGCTTTCAGGGGCAACGTTGGGGTTTCTAGGCCCTAATCTTGGCTGAAATCTGTAAATCCCGTTTGAGGGTGTGGACCAATCATTATTTTGGCCCTAGATCAGCCAGTGAGTTGTAGATCTAGTATATCTCTATCGGGTTTTCCAGATCTGGAACCCAGGTTTGTTGTATTCAAGAAATTCTTAATAATAAAACCCTCCAGCAGCCAGAGATCGATTTTCCCACATTGGGTTTTTTCGGGGACTATTTGTCTAGAAATAACCGTGTCACTTTGTTTATGTGTGCATGAATTTTTTCTAGATTTGGATTGGTAGAGATCTGTTATGTGTTTTTCTTCGATTTTAACTTGAATTTATTCAGTTAATAACTTGTCTAAGTAGGAGGAGCATAACTAGATTACCAGTAATAATTTCTGCATAAAGTGTAAGGATTCAAAAATTCCTACACCCCTCACTGCACTGCAAGCTCACTTGAAAATTATCAGCAAACTGTGCCCCAAAATTTCAACTTAGCTCAAGTGCTGCCACTCTGTGTGTGTCCTCCAACTGACCCCAGGCCTTCATTTAATAATTTTCTTGTTGAACAATCAACGACCGTGATTTAATTTCTAATCGACGGCTAAGATTAGAAAAGACTTGATCCACGTCACTTAGAACATTCTAACCCACATGTCTAAATTAATTCACTTAAATTATTTAATTTCCTTAAGTTAGACCTAGGGTCTCCATTAAAATAATTAATATTTTGAATAACTTAGGTTCTGGGTGGAATTTCTCCAAACGATTTTTGGGTCTTGGAGATCTCGTGTGTTTTAGCCCCTCCACAGAGTTTCGGAGCTAGAGCACATCTGATGCTACCCAAAATCTCAACACTGCCTCTTAGCAAGGAATGTGCTCTAGCAACACTTCACTCCAGAAGCGTTACTCTGATCCATGGCATCGGTCCCCTGCGTTGCTGATGCTTGGCTGCTGCCCCTCATCCACTGTGTTGCTGCGTTTTGTACTGCTACCCATGTCACTACCACTGACACTACCTTATCTGTACTCCAACTCCCTCTCAAATGTTGCATCATGCTTCCCATAGCACTTCCACTGCTAACTGCTGCACTGCAACTCAGTTGCTGAGAAGTAAGCAATTGAAGGACAACACCCAAAATACTGACAGACAATTCAGTTTGGCTGCATCTCGATGCTGAAGCACCCTCTATTGCTGCTCTGCATTGACCCTCTGAACCTCTACGTTGTTTGTTGCTCTACACTGCGTAAGCACTACCTCTGCGTTGTCTGCTGCTTTGCACTGCCTCTGCGTTGTCTTCTTCTATGCACTGCGTAAGCACTACCTCTGCGCTGCTAAAATCCCATCAGCCTCTGCGTTGTTGCTTCCACGCTGTTGTTGCCTCTCCTCTACGCTGCTCCAGTCTTCAGCGTCCCAGCATTGCCAAAGTGCCTCCATGATCCTCTGCACCAACTAACTATAGTCATCCTGCTACTACCTTTAAGGGCTCCCGTAGGTCGTATGTGGTCCAAGATTTTGGGCACCTCAAGGATCCTGCCCCTCTCTATAGTTCAAGAGAACTACAGATCAATGTTGCCCCACCTCTGCTCACGAGGTACATAAGCACTCATGGCAACATCATCATCATTGCCATCATCCCCCTTCGCTGCCGCAGCCTTGGAATCTGAATCTTCCTTGCCGTTCTTCTTCTGAGGACAAGTATTGGCGAAGTGTCCCAATTCGCCACATCTAAAGCACCAGACCTTTAAGAGGTCCTTCTTCTTCCTGTAATATCCCCAAATTAGCAGTCAGCTAATTGGGATATTAATTTTGATTAATTTTGGCAAACCCTAATGTTGGGTGGAAATAAAGTGGGTAGGGGACCCACAATTAATAATTAGGCCAAATAAAGTCTTTTCCTAAATTCCCTAAGAGAAAATTGCGGCTCTAGTGGTGGGGCCGATTTGGCCTTAGGTGGCAGCGTAGAAGAGGCACGAAAAGTACAGTGTGGGATTGGCTAGAGGAGGGCAGTACGTGATTTTCCAAGGAGAGGCAGCGCAGGCCAAGGTGGGACCCAAGGCATATGTTGGGCCTCAATGGATAAAAGGAATAAGGGAAGGCTCATTTGGTCATTCATTCATTCATCTTATTTCTCTTGGTGATTTTGACCGAAGCACGCTTGAGCCGGAGAGCCAAGTCCGCAGTGTTGTTTAGCACACAAATCTTCAAGCAGAGATCTCAAACTCTACCCCGGGGACTTTGAGTGCTCGCTTAGGAGAGGATCTCAAAATTTTGGTGAAGGAATTACATAGCAGCAACAACAGGAAGAGCGTAGCTCCTTCAGGACTGTGCAGAGGTAGAGTAGACTGCGTAATGATTGCACAGTTCAGTTCGATGTGGGTGCCGAGAGTGTGAAGAGTAGCAGAGTTTCAGCAGGAGATTTGGAGGGGAGGTTAGCCACCTCCTACCATGGGTTTTGGTAGCTCTCGAGAGGCATTTTCCAGCAGATTCATCCAAAGGTTCGATTACCCAGCAACACAGTGAGCCAAGCCCAAGAGGGCCAAATTCCAAAGTCAAGCATCGGGCGAACCCTTTCTAGGTTTTTCTGGGTTTATTGAGGAGAAGCCAAGATTAATTTGGCAAAATTTTCTGGGCAGGTCTGAGGCTTCAAACAAATATCCTAACGCAGCCAGCAACTAGAGGAGCTAGAGGAAATTGGGCCAAAATTCCGGGGTCAAAATCTAGTCAATTCCTTCGCAAGTTTTTGTGGGTTTGGTGAGTAGAGTCTAGGCTTAAAAACCCAGAATTTTCTAAGCAGAGGAAGTAGCACAACCAGCAGTTTGAAGTCCGCCAGCAGCAACATTTTTGGGCTAGGAAGTGCAGAGTCTGAGCCATGCAGAGGCACTTTCAGCCAGAGTTTTTGCTTAGGTTTGAGTTGTTCTTCAAACCTGCCTTGAGCAGGTCCAGGCGCAAACTTTCCAGCACCTCAATTGTACTCTTTCCCAATATATTAATAAAATGGCTCAGTACTAAATTTGGCTCCAGTTTGTGTGTTTTAATGGTGTTTGCATTTTTGTTGCAGTTACTTGTCTATTTGCACTTTTATTACTGTTAATCCCCATTTTGGATACTGCACTTCCCTTGCTATTGCTTGTGTCCCTTAGATGTGAGGGCTGCATATTCCTCCTCCTTCTTGATCTTGGCTCCTCCACTGTTACTACTAATCTTGGACATCCTCCTAATCTCCTCTTGATGAAGAGTTTCCCACATGTCCTCCCAATTTGGAAGTTGTGCTTTGCCCAAAATACTTTAGACAAAGGTCTCCCAATCATCTGTGACTGCATTTAGGGCAGTCCTCACCATGATACCATCGTCAGGAATTTCCCCCATAGCAACAAGCTGATCTCTAATTGCCTTCAATCAAATGAGGAAGGGATCCATTTCCTCTCCCCTGTGTATCAGAAATAGTCGCAGTTGATTCTCCAGAAGCAATTTCCTCTGGACAGAAGTACCTTGATACAATGTGGTCAAGGTCGTCCACATCTCACTTGCCGTATTCTTCTCGGAAATGTGTGGGACCACATGATCCTTTACCTTGTCCATTATCAAGCGCTTGGACCTTGCTTGCACTTCCTCATACTTCTTTAATGGATCAGGATCGACCAGGATGGCCACAGCCTTCTCAGCATAATCTTTGATGCGATCCTCATCCAGGATAGATAGGATCCTGGCCTTCCATATGACGAAGTTAGATGCTCCATGTAACCTGTCTTGATCTCTCAATCCATGAGAGGCCATCTCTGCTCAACGATGTTGAAACGATGCTCTTATCCCTTCTTCTGCTTCTGCTCTCAGGAAGAGACCGGATTTGGGTTTCTTGGCGATAGAAAACACTCTAGAGAATACGGTCCCTCTGACCAGTGATTTCCTTCTTGGAAATCCTCCACCAATTCTGCTGAATCAACCTTCTCCAATCACTTTGTTGATCGGGTCTCAGACTTCTTGGCTATAAAGTCTGTTGAGGAACTGCTTCCCCTTACTTTGTCAACCCTGCTAGAGATTGTTCTGCACCGGTAGAAACAATGCCCCACCAACAACTTTGAAGATCAAAAACTACAATTCCAGCCACAACAACTGGCACAGCGTCACCCCCTCTCGGACTGTGTCACCCTCTTGGGCTTGCGTCAGCCTCTGCGTCAACTCTGCGTGAGCTAGACAGGCTCTGCGTCACCCTTCTGGGCCTGCATCAGCTCTGCGTGCACTAGACAAACTCTGCGTTACCCCTATTGGGTTTACGCTGTCCCTCAGGTTTTACTTTGCCTCTTTCTGGATCTGGGTTGTCTCAGCCGCTTTCCTGCAAAAAAAAATATCTGTCACTTCGTTGATGACTTTAGCTCCTCCTGATCTGCAATATCTCTGATACCATGAAATTTTCTAAATCCAAATTATAGAAACACTACTGCAGTATTCTGATTTACTTCTCCTACTTGCTTGATTTAATTAACAAGTTATTTTTCTGAAATATTCAGTAAAACATCAAAGTAAACACTACTGCAACCTACACATCCATATAGATCAAGAACTGAAGAATAAAGCCCACATGACAAAGGACGCAATATTTTTCGAACAAATGTCCCCGGAAAAACCCAATGCGGGAAAATCAGTGCAACAACTCTTAGATTGTTTTATTATTATACAAAATTTTGAATATATTCAAGGGCACTAGACATGGTTTGCCCAAACAGAGAAAATCACGGCAGATATACCTCTATCTCTTGGAGACAAAAAATATGGTTGATTCCGCTAAGGATGAAGAACCCCATAGGTCCCTACGCAGTCACTGCTTCACATTTCAGTGTGGCTGCCTCACACATTCTTGATCTACTAAAAACGAGCCCTCTCTAGCCCACTGGAACCTTAGTGCTTCCTCTCCCGGCACTGCGTCAGCCCTACAGCCCTGCGTGAGCCTCTGCGCAGCACAGGCTGGCCCTGCGTCACCCAAGCTGAGCCTACACAGCCTCTGCGCAGCTCTGGCTTGGCCTGCGTCACCCTAACTGAGCCTACGCTGCCTTTGCGTTGCTCTGGCTTGGCCTGCGTCACACTTGTTGGGTCTTTGCGCTGCTCTGGTATGAATCTGCCTCTCTGCCATTGTATCCTCGGCCTCAGATCTGAAATCCCATTGTCGATCTGCCCCTTACTGCACTGCATGCTCACTCGAAAATTCTCAGCAAACCGCGCCCCAAAATTTCGACTTACCTCAATTGCTGCCACTTTTTGTTTGTCCTCCAACTGACCCTAAGCCTTCCTTTAATACTTTTCTCGTTGAACAATCAACGGTCGTGATTTAACCTCTAATCCATAGCTAAGATTAGAAAATACTTAATCCACGTCACTTAAAACATTCTCACCCACATGTCTAAATTAATTCACTTTAATTATTTAATTTCCGTAAGTTAGACTTAGGGTCTCCATTAAAATAAGTAATATTTTGAATAACTTAGGTTCCGACTAGAATTTCTCGAAACGATTTTTGGGTCTTGTAGATCTCTTATGTTCTAGACCCTCCACAAAGTTTCGGAGCTACTGCACATCCATTGCTACCCAAAATCTCAAGACCACAACTGCCAGCTGATCTCGGACTTCCTGAAGCTTAGACAGGAACAGATCAATGTGCTCTCCCTTTTGCATCTGTGTTGATCGGATCTTCTCTTGCAAGAACATCTTTCGCTGCTCGAAAGATCCCTGATATAGCATTGATGAGGCATCCCACATCGCCTTTGCCATCCCTTTGCTTGCGATGTAGCATACGACATGATCCCTCACTCTGTCAAGGATCAAACGCTTCGCCTTTGCCATATCTTTCTTGTATGCTTTCAACGGATCTGCATCCACGGAGACAGCTACCACACCATCGATAAAAGCTTTGAGATCATGCTCATCTAACAGGCATCTAATCCTTGCCTTCCAGATCACATAGTTAGAGGCTCCCTCCAACCGATCTTGATCTCTCAGCCTGTTTACTACCAACTGAAAAGTGTCAAACTGCTCCCTCTCTCTCTGCGCAGCTGCTAGGCTAGCTTACGCACTCCCTGTTGGAGTTAGTAGATCTGCTCCTCAACGCCACTGCTCAGCAACTAAGAATTAGATTCCCTTGGCTAGGAATTCACGGAGGAAGAAAGTTCCCTCAACTGTGTCTTCTTTTTCTTTCTGGCGCTTTTTTTCCATGCAAAACGCTACAGAAAAACTGCGTCCCACAGAGATCTACTCGGCGCTGAAGCAACTGCTGCGTTGCTCCCTCTACCACTAAAAAATCACGAATCTGGAAATCCTACCTCTCTGTCGACTCACCCAGAGAGAGATTTTCCTCGTGAATCTAGCCCTCCTAGCCTGGACTGCGTAATCCTTTGGGTATTCGATCTGCTGCCTACGCAGCTATTCGACCTCCCACTTCTTCTTCAACGCTTAGTTCCTCCAATCTACTCTCTTGTTTCTCCTGCATGACTATACAAGCTCTGATACCATGTGAAAATTTTGTTACCTGGAATCCCTATTGCAGCAACTAGAAAATATTCACCTAATTGTTAACTTTTTCTCAACAATTTATTTGCAGTTATCTACGACAAACACTGAATACATCACACTACAACCTTCACTTAAATGAACTGTGGAAATTAAATTAAGAAACAAGATCTAAGCAAGAAAAGAATTAACACATAAGACACTGTTATTTTTGGACTAAGTCCCCCGAAAAACCCAATGCAGGAAAACAGGTGCAGTAGATGAGGGTTTGATTTTATTAAGCAGAAGTTTTGAATACAACTAGGATACCTTACTGGCCATGCATACAGAGAAAATTACTGACATAGAATTAGCAAGAAGATGTCCTCACACTAACACTGGAGATCCGACACTGACCCTATGCTAAACTGGACAGCTCCACACAGTCTCTGTGCAGCCTCTGGGCAGATCTGCGTCACCCTGGCTAGGAACTGCGTCAGCTCTCTCTGTCACATCTTCTGTTGGCTGGATTTGATATTCTATCTCCTCTGCTCTCACAACCCAGCACTCCGGCACTAGATCTAACTGATCCTCAGCAAAATCACTGATCTCCTCAAGGCTGCAACGCTGCCTCTATGTGGTCCTGGACTGCCTCTGCGTAGCTACTACGTTGCCTCTTTTGCATCTTCTTCTCTGCCTTCTCTACTATGTATTCCCAACTTAGGAAAAGACTATCCAACCGGAACTATCATTGCCCCTCACTGCAATCAAATCAACTCGATGATCTTCTTCGCTGTCGAGCACTGCTCACTCGAGAAAATCGATATCTAGACTCACTCAATGTGTTTTTCCAAATGCCCATCAAGTCCTTATAATCTTCTCGTTGAGACTTCAACAGTCGAGATTAAATCGCTAATCAACGTCTAAGATTAACTTGACTTGATCTCTATCTTTTTCTAAAAGATTCACACCATGCTCTATTAATACCTTTTAATTATTTTAATTCCCAAAGTTTAGACTTAGGCTCCCATTAAACTAATTAGTTATTTTAATAAAACACAATCCGAGTGGAATTTCCCAAAACGCTTTCTGGGTTCTTTGGAATACATGTGTCTAAGCCTCCCTGCAAAATTTGAAACTTAGAGCACATCTGATGCTACCAAAAATCAATAGTTCGTATACGCAACGAAGTAATCTTTAGAATATTTTGAAGACAAAGAAATCCATTGTAGGACAATAACTGTATATTGAATAATACATAAAATAATTTATGTGAGATATGAGATGAGATGATTACAATGAGGGTGAGGGTCTGCTTATATACCCTAGGCAGGTACCTCTTCACCAAAGGTTATGTCCTTAGGGGCATACCTTTTCATTAACTAGTTATTAATTAATCATTATTGTTTTACATTATTTGTATTATTTGACATATGTTTTTGTTCATAACATTGTCTTCCTCTTCAAAAAGCTTTTTCCTCAAAGCTTACTGATGAAAAGCCTTGATCTCTTTTTCAGCTTGTCATCGAAAATTAGTTATTTTGCACATTATTTTATTGTAGGGCTAATGTAGGCCTAATTAGCTAAATCAAACTCATTAGGAGTGTATAAATACAAGTGATGAGGATTTATTTTAGCATCATCACTTGGTTGGATTTGTATCTCTTTAGATAACTTCGCTATCCTTCTTGGAGGACGAGTTTTTGGAGTATGGAATGAATTTTGATGTCTGGATTATTTTCTCTTGTCTTGGAGCTTCTTGATTGGCAAATTGTTGATGGTTAGATATACTCTCAATACATGTAAGTACAGTTAATGCTATTTTCTTCTTTATTTTTGTCACATACATTGTTGCTGGGTTTTCACTATACTAGGGCTAATTTTCTGCATCCATTTATGCGAAGTTGTGGAAATTGAGTTTCTAGATAGTGTGCATCATGTATGGGTCATGAATTATGAAAGAATATTCCCAAATATGTTTCTTTATTGAATTTAATCTTAATAAGCCATCAATTTTGCAAACCGAAGTATAAAGCTCTTGAAGTTGCTTTTGCTGCTACCCTAATGGTTTGCAAAGTTGTCTTTAAGGCCTCCTTTCCATAGAAAATTGAATGTCCATAGTCATTATTACTCTCGACTCCAAATCTCCCCAAAGGACTAGGCACTGGTCCACCATAAAGGTGATCACCTCAAATTATTTCCCTTCTTCGCCTTCTCTTTTATGGGTCTAGCCCTTTAGGTCACCCAGGGCATCATTTATCTTGCAAACCACCCACCAGAAAAATTCGATCTCTTGGCATCTTCTGCGTTGGGATTTCTCCTAGGCACCCTCCAATTTTGAAGCAATTCTGACAGTGGGATTGTGAGATACCTCAAACCCTCGCCTCAAGATCAATCTTGCCTTTGGTTTCCTTAAGCTAAAGACCTCATTGGGATCTTCACCTTGTCTCGCATTGAAAATTCATTCTTTGATCCCTTTCATCTCCAGAATAGGTCAAATTCATCATTGGTTGCTAGACCCTACCCCCTTGACCTACCCTTCAAATCCACTTGGTCCTGTGTGGTCCCACAAGCCATTAAGAGTAATTCTTCAAAGACCAATTGGAATCCAAGCCTCCATAATTATTTTAGGGTTTAAGGGCCTCCACTATAAGATACATTCCATAAACCTTAACCTTGAAATTCCCCTCAAGCCCTTCCTTGAGAGCCTTCAACCTTGCCTTCCAAAGCAATCAAGCTGTATATCTAAGTCTCTCCCGTGAATAGGCCCCCAGGATCACTCCTCACCCTATCATTGTCTACTTACTTTGTGGTCCTTATCATATCAGGTCTCCTCCCATCGATGAAAGTCCGTAAAGAGTAGGGAGCCTTAGCCGAGGTGACAGTGGGCTATTGCTCCATTTGTTGCCCTTGATTTAGTAGTAGCCCTCTGAGGACCCCCCTTTAGAGCCCTTGTTAGTTTGAGCGATAACATTTCTAGCGCCGTTGTCGGGGAGGAAGCAGGTCTACCTCCCTATGAATCATTGAGGAATTGATTCATTGATGACAATTTTTATTCCTATGGCGACTCCACTCATTGTCCAAACCCCTAGTTTGATTGAAGGCGACAATATTCCTCCTTTAACTAGGGTTGTTGCAAAAAGGAAGAAATGAGCTCCTTCACCTATTGAAACCGCTCTTCTTCCCTATGAAAATTCCATAAATCTAGAATCCAATTGCAGCAACTAGAAGATATTCACCTAATTGTTAATTTTAACTTAACAATTTATTTGCAGTTTGCTACGGCAAACATTGAATACATCACACTATAACCTTCACAAATAAACTACGGAAAAAAATACAAGTGCAGAAACAAAACTAAACAAGAATAGATCACACACACATCTGACACAGTTATTTTTGGACCAATGTCCCCGGAAAAATCCAATGCAAGAAAACCAGTGCAGTAGTTGAGGGTTTATATTATTATGTAGTAATTATTTCTGAGTACAAGTATGATTGATAGATCTGTCAAATCATGCAGAGAAACTGACAAGAAAGATCTTGTGAAACGACTCACTCCTCCACAAAAACTCGGCACTGATCAACACCCAAAATGAACTTCCCTGTGTTGCCTCTGCGTAGTCTTTGCATCACAGCTACGATTGCCCTCTTTCTCTGAGCTGTCTCTCTGCTGGCCTCTGAAAAATCTCTTCGGGATCTAGCACTGGCCCAACGCCGTCTCCTCAGCAAAGATACGACTTCCTTTCAGGGTCTGCGTAAGCTCTACGTCACTGGCTCTACGCTGCTACTGTGGCTCTCACTGCCTCCTCTGCTATGCACTCTCCGGCTTAGGAATGCTTCCAACCAAAATTACTGCCCCTCTCTGCAAAATATCTGTCGATCGAAATTTCTCCGTGATCATTGCTCACTAAAGAAATCGATCTCTTGATCCTTACGCTGCAAATGTGTATTTTCCAAATGACCCTTCAAGCCCTTCTTATAATCTTCTCGTTGAAACTTCAACAGCCCATATTAGATCTCTAATCAACAGCTAAGATTAAATTTTGACTTGATATGCCTTTTCTATAACTTTCACACCCATATTCTATTAATTAACTTTAATTATTTTATTTTCCTAAGTTTAGACATAGGGTCCCTTTAAAAATAATTAATTATTTTAATAAAATACAATCCGGGTGGAATTTGCCCAAAAGATTTCTGGGTTATCTGGAATACATGTGTCTAAGCCTCTCTGCAAATTTTGAGACTTAGAGCACATCGGATGCTACCCCAAAATCAACATTCCCGAGTTTGAAAAAGTAAGTGATACCACCACAAAGATGGCAACTAGTTCCACCACTGACAAGCCCAAGAAGACCAAAAGTGAAAGACATTTGGTCAGTGTCCTTGCTCCTTTGAAATTGAGTAACGATCCTAAACCATTACTTGAAAAATACAACTGATGGTTACCCAAATTCAAAGGTGATGCTACAACGAGTGCCCGTGACTTTGTTGAAGAATTCTATTGGCACATGTCCCCTAGAATGATCTTTGATGAAGATAGGCTCATGATGCTCTTTGTTTTATCACTTGAGGGACAAGCAAGAGAATGGTACCTTAGTATTCCCTCGGCATGCATTAAATATTATGATGAATTTGAGGAGCTATTCATGAAGAGATGGTCATGCAATGCCCAAGGAACCTTCAACATTGAGAAGTTTTATCAAATAGCTAGGGGAAGGGAAGACATCTAGGAGTTCATTCAAAAGTTTGATAGGGTAGTCTAAGATATCCCTGACAACCTAAAACCCTCCGATGAAAACATCCTTGACAAATTTATTAAAGTTGTAGGTGGCCACCTGACATATGCCTTGAGAGACAAGAAACCCTCCACATTGGCCGAAGCTAAAAAATAACAATGCAAGTTGAGGAAAACCTATGTATCTCAAGAATGGATGCCAATGACCTCCCTAAAACCAAAACTGAGGCCAAGAAGGAAAATTCTAAAGATCAACATGAAGAAACCCTTATAGCTATCCTTAAGAAGAGGGAAAAGCTTAGTGTAGAGGTCCACTGACGAGATAGGATAGTTATGAACAAAATCATCGCATTGGAAAAGGCCCAAAATTCTAGTTATATTCCAAAGGGAAAACCTTTTCCTAAAAATCTAAGTGAAGAAGACAAGCCAAGCTCATCTAGAGTCTCAAACACTTTTGCTCCAACTAATGTGGTAGAAAAAGACTGAAATTCGAAAGATGAGCAAAGTGAAAGTGATGAAAGTGATGATGAAGTAGACGAGCAAGCTAATCTTGTGGAATCTTATGTCTTTAACATTTTTCTAGGGGGTTCATACACTCATCCTCCCATTAGTGAGGTCACAACCAAAGAGGAGAAAGTGGAACCTATTCATAATGCTGATGCCAGCAATGGAAGATTCAAAGGGGTACAATATTCACAAAAAGATAATAATAAGGACCCTGCAAACCTCAAAGGAAATTAACAAAGTGTTAGTTTTTGTAGCATTGGATGTGTTCTAGCCACGAAATTTTGTGGAGAGGCTAGAATACACGAGATCTCCAAAACTTACAAATAGTTTCTGTAAATTTCGCCTAGAAGTGTCTCAATTAGATTATTAACCAATTTTTAAATATTTCCTCAGTCTAAACTTAGGGAATATGGTTAATTAGTCAGTATTGTTGACCGCACTTTGTCAACTACCCCATAGCAGTACACCCCCATTTTTTCAAATGGGATTCGTCATGTTCGACGTGGTTGCACCATTCAGTTTCCGTCATCCAGATGTCATCGCCGATCGACAATTTTTATAATGATGTAAACCCATTCTGCATTTTATGATGTAAATGATCTAAGTAAGACCGTCCATGTATGTAACAATCTAGGTAAGCCTAGTATGTTGTTGATGACTTCCATCCTAGGAGGTTTTTTGTCTCACTGATTCACGAAAGTGATCGGCAGAGTTTTTCCCTCCAGCCTCACCCCAAAGCTAGGGTGGATTTTGTCATCAGCATGCTAAGTGAGTCCTAGTGTTCTATCGAGTCCTTGTAAAAGTAGTTTGAACTACTTAGTCTACTAGATCATATGTTGAGTCGCAGAACTGGGTATTTATTTGAGGGTCTATACGAATGGGTTTTCCCCCTTCATGTATGTAAATGTATTATCTCATGTAAAAGAGGGTTGGAAAAATAATTATAATCCCCTCTTAGTCAATTAATTAAATTTTCCGGTCAATTAATTAATAAAATCCTAAACCAGAAATTTAATTAATTTAGGGTCCTAAATTAGGATTAAATCTTTAAAGGCAAAATTTGTTGGTCCTTGGAAAATGATTTTGACAGCCCCAGGCCAAGGGAATATTGAGAATTTTAAGAAATATTGGACCCTTGGGCCTTGGTGGTTAAGTCAAGGTCAAAATTTTGGGGTAATTAACTCAAAAATAATATTTTTGAGTTAATTAAAATTGAATTAAATGACAAATTCGTTTTTTCCCCAAAATTTTAATTTCAACGCTCCGGATTAAAAGATAATTAAATCTTTTGGACGGTTGAGATTATTTTGACGAGGATCATCCAAACTAGCCGTTAGAGATCTAGTCCTATAAATTTAGAGGTCTTTGTCATTCTTTGGTCATCCGATCTCAGAATCGTGCACTTGCTCTTAGAAGCTCTTGTAAACTTTTTGAGGAATAAAGCTAAAGACTTTGGGGTTACAAATCCGGATGTTCCTTCTCAGATCTATGTGGTGAATTCTCTCTAAACTCTGCTACTTGGTTTCTTGCATTTTATGGTTGATGGCCTTCATGGATTAATCTGCATATAGGTATCTTATGCAGTTTTCTGGGTTTATAAAATAACATTCTGATTTCTCTAAGGGTCTCATGTTGTTTTCTTAAATCTCTATCAGTCTAAAGTCAGATCTAAGTGTGCAGGGAAATTTTTTTTTTTTAAGATTGGGCGTCTGGGGAAGTCTTCGGTTGGACCAGCCGACTCTCAATAAGCATAAATCTGATAAGCTCTTTATTTGTTAAATTCCGGGTCTATCTTACGATATTTGTGATTTTGCAGGGTTTCGAAGGCTTGTGCCTCTCACTTAAACTTTAAATTTCTGAAAATTGTGCTAAATGGATTTTAAATGTGACCTTGAGGGTTTTAAATTGTAAATTAGTTGTAAATTTGTAATTTATCTGTGAGGGTTTTATTTTTCTTGGTGTGTGTCTTCAGATCTGACTGATCGTTGCAGGTTACAGGTTCAAATCCAAATTTTTTTTTTTAGATCGAGAGCAGATCTGGTTTCCAAAGGCCAGATCTGGCCTCAAAGCTGCCACCGTGGGCAAAATCTGGACCATATTTGATTACGGGAGCAAGAGATCTGAGTTTAAATGAAGAAAATTTAAAATTTGTTGGAGAATGTGTGTGTACTGGGTTTATCCATTGCAAGTGCTACCATCGATTTATTTAAACTGCCCAGGGTTCATTCTGCTGTCCCATTTTTCCATTTCCACAGTTGTTTTTTTTGCTCATCGAACTCTGCATTCCGCCCTTCCATTCTGCCTGTATTGTTTCCTAGCCATCATTCGGCGTTTTCTCTTGCTGCCTTCACCGTCCATCTCTTGCTACAGACCTCTCCTCCTATCTGCTCATCAAGACCACGTCTCCTCAAGAGCCATCGACCCTAGTTTCTCAGCAGTCGATTTCCAAGTCAGCGTGCATTATCGTTTCATCTTAACCCTGCGTCTTCCTTTCCGTCCAAGCAAACGCATCATAAAAACCCGCGTTTCATAACTTCTCTTCATCTACGCTCAGATTTCCTCACTGCTGTGAAAAACTCATCGAACCGCAACCTAATCGACTCTGCCTTCGTGGTCTGCTTCATTACGTGGTCGTTTTTTTTATCCCGCCATCCAGAGTCATCGACCCGTCTCTGCCTCCATCGTCAACCTGCAACCTGCAGCATACAACAAAACGACATTTGCGTTGAAAGCTTCGATCTCCCCCTTGCTTCCATGCTCTAACCTGCAAAATGACCAACGCACATTAAAAAATCAAATACGACATATGCGTTGAAAGCTTGGGTCAGATTCGTTTTAATTTCGATTTTCTTTTCTTGTGTATAGTCTCATAATTTCCATAGCGTAAGTTTTGTAGATTTTAATCTTTCTTTTGTTTTATTTTTTGTGATGTTTAGTTTTAAGTTTCATTAGGTTTAACTTTAATTCTATGAGATGGTAGGTGTTAGATTTCAATTTTTAGAATTTAGATTTCGATTTTTATGGTAGAGTTTAACTTAGATATAGTTTGTAATTTTTTAGATTTGAGTTTTATTTTAATTTTAAATTTAACTTTAGGATTTATATTTAAGTTGTTTTAAGTTTAGATTTAAAAATAAAAAATAATAAAAAAATTTCAAAATCCAAAAATTCCAAAAAACTCTAAAAATTTAGAAAATTTCAAAACTTAAAAAATTCCAAGTTTTTCTATGGTCAAGTGAGCTTTTAAAATTTTATTTTGAGATTGACTATATAAAATCATTGATTTGTTTGGATCGAAATTAATTGAGCATTTTAAATCCGGGCATTTTCATTATTCATGGTTGTGGTGTTTTTAATTGAATATCATTGATCAATCGTGTTTCCATAAGCAGCAGTTAGTCATCATTCACTGGTTTATAATTGCATAACGAGATCTTGTTTGACTCCATAAGGCACTGGTCTTAAAAGTGAAATCTAATCTGTGGAATCTCGTTTATTCTGTCAAGTACTTGATGTTCTAGCTGTGTCTCCTAGATTTATCCTTCATTTCTAAAAGGGTCTACCTCCCTTAGCGTGCAAGGAGACCGCTTAAAGAGAGAGATTGGGGATAAAGGTGACAGCCCCCAGTCTGAGCCGTTGTCGCGGTGCCCTGAACAATCTGTGCGACAACAAGTATTAATTGAGATAAGGTGAGAATAGTCTAGAAACTCACATAGATCAATCCAGAGATGATCCTAGCCATTGATTAAGTTTTATCTTGGCTGTTGGTGCTCCAACAGAGGATTATAAGAGGACGTCAATGTGGATATGGAGAAAATACTTCAGCAGTTCGATTTCTTGGAAGATCAATTTCCATAGTAGCAACAGTCAGTTGTTGGAGAGAGCCATAAGTCGAAGCAGTGAGAGAGGGGTAGAGACGGTGAGGCTAGTGAAATTTTTCCAGATCCAGCGAGTGCATTTGGAGAGAGGCAGAAGAACCACAGAGAGGCTGACGCAGGGATTGCGCAGTAGCTTCTAGAGGCAGTTCGATTTGTAGATTTGGGAAGTCATTTCTGTGTTCCAATGGTAGAGAATTTTGCAGAGGCCAGGAGAAGCGTTTCCACAGTTAGAAGCAAGCAGAAGAGGTAGATCAACTTGATATCTAGGCTATACGGATTAGAGCATGCGCAGATCCCATGCAGAGGATGACGCAGGGCAATTCGTATGGGTTTTCAAAGGTCAGCCTTCAAATCCATATTTTCCTGTGGCGTAAGGAAAATTCCTCACTAGATTTTTGCCAGTGTTTTTCTCTGTAGGATTGCCAGATTTGGCATCCAAATTATTGTGCTCAGAATTTCTCACTGCTTCTTAATAATAAAACACTCAGTTTCTGCACTGGTTTTCCCAAGTTGGGTTTTTCCAGGGACATTCGTCCAAAAATAATTGTGTTATATTTTATGTGTGTGTTCTAGCATTTCTCAGCTTCCAACATTTGATTTTTCTGCAAAATTTTATTTGTGAAGGTTGTAATGTGTTTATTTCGATATTTGTCGTAGGAAATAATTTGTTAAATTAATTAACAATTAGGAGAAATAATACCAGTTGCTGCAATAGGATTCCAGTGTAGGAATTTTCACATGGTATTAGGGCGTGACTCAGGAACCAGGGAGCTCAAAAGCGAAAGAAGGAATTTTGTAGTTCAGTAAGAGAAGCATGGCAAAATTCTTAGAGGTAGAGCAGTGCTCAGATAGGCAGGTTGAATTGCTGGGGCAGGAATTTGATTGTAGGGTTGCAAAAAAGTTGAGTTTCCCAGAAGAGTGATTCCCGCAGTCAAAGGGAGCATCAAAAACTCAGATCTGCGCTGAGCGTATTCCTTGGTGGGACGCAGAGGGTTTTGCAGCAGCAAAACTATCGTCTGGTGGAAGAGAAAAGCGCACATAACAGAGGGAAAATTTATTTCAGGGGATCTCGAGATTTAGAGATGTAATTTTTCGAGTTGCAGATTGGCAGTAGTTCTGAGTAGATCTTCTCACTCCAGAAGAGTGCGAGTAGAAAATCCAAAAATCAAGCAATAGGAAAGAGGGATATTTTCGTGTTTATTTTCTCTAGTTTTGAGTTTCACATATTTTACAACTTTGCATGGATTACCGTACAAGATTGCCAGAGGAGGTAGTACGTTAGCCAAAATGCAGATCTGGGCAGCAAATCGACTTCTAGTTGTCAAAGGTAGATACCGCAGGAAGTGCGAGTTGCAAAGAAAGGAAGGGTCCCAGCGAGAGACTAGGCTTGAAAGGACATAGTGGGGCACCAGATCCAGGTGGACGAGTATGAGACTCCAGCGTGCCAAATGGGAAGGGTCCATTAAGGTGCCCTCCTCATGGATCATTACCTTGCTATAGGGGCCCACAGGTTTTAGTAGCAGTATGGATCAGTGGTAGTTGATGCAGTGAGATACCAAAGTGACAGTTGTAGAGACTAGTAGCAGTCAGATGATGGGAGCGCAGTGCAAAGTTGGAAACGGTGCAGTTGGCACAGTGCAAAGTCATCCATAGCACAGATTCTTCACTGACAGTGCAGATGCTAGTAACAGTCAGGACTTGGGTGACAGATACACCACACTGAACACAGTTGGTTCAGTATTTTGGATGTTTTTCTGTTGCAGATTTTACACCGACAGCAGCAGCAGATGAGAGGGAGTTGCAATGCAGATGCAGTGTTGGCAGCAGTTCAGCGGGGTCAGGAGCAGCATAGATGCAACTCATATCAGAGTTGCGCAGTGGTTGGTGGGTAGCAGTAGCCAGACATCAACAACATGACAAGAGATGATGCAGAGAGAGGGTGTTGTGGCAGTGGGTGCAGCACTAGAACGCATTCCTCACTAAGAGGGAGTGTTATTTTTTGTAGCATCGAATGTGTTCTAGCCACGAAATTTTGTGGAAGAGCTAGAATAAATGAGATCTCCAAAACCCAGAAATCATTTTTGAAAATTCCGCATAGAAATGTCTCAATTAGATTATTAATCAATTTTTAAATATTTCCTAAGTCTAAACTTAGGGAATATGGTTAATTAATCAATATTAATTGAGATAAGGTGAGAATAGTCTAGAAATGCACACGGATCGATGCAAAGATGATCCTAGCCATTGACTAAATTTTATTCTTGGTCTTTGGTGCTCCAACAAAGGATTATAAGAGGAGGTCGATGTGGTGATGGAGAAGATGTTGATTTGGGGTAGCATCAGATGTGCTCTAAGTCTCAAATTTTGTGGAGAGGGTTAGACACTTGTATTCCAGATAACCCAGTAATCGTTTCGAGAAATTCCACTCAGAAACAGTTTTATTTAATAAATTAATTACTTTTAATGGGACCCTAAGTCTAAACTTAGGAAATTAAAATAATTAATGGGCATTATTCTAGACTCTGGGTATGACTTCTAGAAGAAGACGAGGATCAATCCAAAATGATCTTAACCATTGATTAGCTTCAAATCTGGGCCGTTGAATGTAAACGAAAAGATTATTTAAGGAAGGCTTGAGGGCCATTTGGAGATACACTGAGACAGAGAAAAAAATCCAGAGATCGAAATTCTTTAGTGAGCAGTGCTCAGGGAGAATATCGATTGAGAGGATTCTCGCAGAGAGGGGTAGTAATTCAGGTTGGAGATTTTCCCGAGCCGAAGAATACACGACGGAGAAGACAGTGCAGTACTAGCAGAGGCAGCGCAACAGCTACGCAGAGACTACGCAGAGCCAACAGTGGCAGCGCAGTAGCCCAGAGGAGGTTCGAGTTTCAGCTGAGGATCAGTCAGATCCAGTGACGAAAAGCCGGGGTGTGAGACTAGAAGGGGCCAGAAGGTCAGATATAGCCAGCAGAAGAGCTAGAACGCAGAAGCCACGTAGTCCCCACGTAGAGTGACATAGAGACTGCGTAGAGGCAGTGGAGGGATTGCCATCCGGGATTTTGGCCAGTTGGACTTCCAGTGTGAGTGTGAGGTTTTTCTCACTAACTCTTTGTCAGTAATATTCTATGCAGGGATAGCCAAAAAAGCATCCCAGATTGTATTTAGAAAAATTATTGCATAATATATAAACCCTCAGCTGTTGCACCAGTTTTCCCACATTGGGTTTATCCGGGGACATTAGTCCAAAAATAAAAGTGTCAGGTGTGTCTATGATTTCTTCTTGTTCAGTTTTGTTTCCACACTTGTATTTTTCCACATTTTATTTAGTGAAGGTTGCAGTGTGTTTAATTTGATGTTGTCGTAGTAATAAATTGAATAATTAATTTATCAGTTCGGAGAATTAATACCAGTTGTTATAATAGGATTCTAGATTTGAGGAATGTTCACATGGTATCAAAGGTTGTATAGCTGAGTGCAGGAGGAACAGAAGAACAGATCCATAGATCCATCATTGGTGAAGCCAGGATCAAGATCTGCATAAGTAGAAGATCGATCTTCGAGCAGATTGCACAGTTCAAGCCAAGAGGGCCAAAACCAACAAGGAAAATCTCTCTCTAAGTGAGTCGACAGAGAGGAAGATTTTTTAGATCGCATTTTGGCAGAGGCAGAGGGAGCAGCGCAGCGAATCAACGCAAATCAGTAGCCAAAGGGACGTTGTTTTTTGCGTAGCAGTGATTGCTGGTGCAGAAAGCGTCAAAAGAGAGATCTGAAGACATTTTGGGGATTTCTGACCTTAGAGAGTTTAATGCCCAAGAAACTCGGATTCCCCGTGCAAAAGCAGTAGAATTCGTGACTTATTTGGCTTACTCCAGTAGGGAGTGCGTGGAGTCAACTATGTAGAGGGTTAGAGGCAGCAGATCGACAACGTGTGGGGGATTATCTTCCTCAGAGAATTCCTAGCTGGGGAATTCTAGTTCTTGATAATTGAGCAGCAGTATTGTGTGGCAGATCTACTATCTCCAGCAAGGAGTGTGTAGGCCAGGCCAGCACCTACGCAAAGGAGAGAGAGGGAGCTAGTTCTATATATGTTTTCAACAAAAATGACCTCGGTTGGGTAGGATCCATGGGAGAGCAACAGATTAGATCCAGTTGCTGCAGATTTCTCACATGGATCAGTATTCTTGCTACAGGAGCCCAACAAAATTAGTAGCAGGAGGATCATAGTATCAGCAGAAGCAATCATTCATTCAGATGATAATTGCATAGCTAGTTGCAGTCAATACTCGGGAGATAGTTGTAGAACTAATGGAAGTGACACAGACAGTGCGAATTGCCCAGTTGCAGAATGCTGGCGTAGTTCCAACCAGAATATTCCCAATGCATAGCTACGCAGTCCAATTTCCAGCACAGGAGGACAATGCGAGTTTCCAGGAGGGAGCAGAGAGATTTCCCACTAGGAGATCGAGACTTAGAGAGAGTCTAGTTTGAAAGGGAACGACCCTATGGAAGCAAGTACTACAGGATCTGAGGATATCAGAATCATTATTGTTGTAGTTGCAACCGCAGTGTTGAAGCATCAACATAGGAATAACAGCAACAATATGAGTAGATCGGAGTTTGCAATGATAGCTCGTATACCTCCAAGAAGGAGGTGGGCTGACTTGGAGTTGTATACCCAGAGATCTACAAAATGGGTAGGATCCTTGAGGAGTCCACCTTTTGGATCATGACCTTGCTACGAGTGCCCAAGATCAATAGTAGCAGGTTGGAGGAGTTTCAGTTGGTGCAAAGGAGTGTTGGGGCGGCAGATGCAGTACATAGAGCGCTAAATCTGAGCAGTGCAGTGCAGAGTTGTAGTAGTGTAGAGTGACACAGTGCAGAAGCAGCAACAGTGCAGTGGTTCAGAGAGACAGCGTGGGACTAGCAGTAATCAGAGTTTCAGCATCAAGATGTATTCATACTGAACACTTGTTCAAATTTTGGATGTTTTTTCAGTTGTTTCTCTTAGGAACTGAGTTGCAGTGCAGAGTTAGTAGTGGCAGTGCTAGCAGCAAATGCAACATTTGAAAGGGAGTTGCAGTACAAATGCAATGTTGATTGTAATATTCCCAATTAGCTTTGCTAATTGGAATATTTCATTTTTGCTTTATTTTGCCGCTTTAGCTAGAAATAATAAATAAAGTGAGAAATAAGAGGGGTCACCTCACTTTAGTCACCTCACTTTATAAATAAAGTGTTCTTTTCCTAGTTGATTGACGTTATAACTTAGAGAGGGGGCCTTGGGGGTCCACATGAGTATGATGGGAAGGCATCAGGCTGACCCAAGGTTAACTGCGCAGGCCAAGGAGAGTGAAGGACGCAGTCAAGGTTTTGGAGGGAGTTTAGCACTATAAAAGGTGGGGTTCTCACCTCATTTGGACATGCATGATTTGATATTGATATTGAGAGCTAGACTTCTGTCCGCTTCAGCACGCCGGTTGTTTAGCCGGTCTGCAGCACTGTTTAGTGCAACCGAGTGTCTCCGTTCGGAGATCTCACCCTTAGCCTCGGGGGACTTCGAGTGCCTGCCCTGGTAAGGTTATTTTCTGGTATCACCCTTAGCTTCGAGGGACTTCGAGTGCCCGCCTAGTAAGGTTTGTCCTTGAGTAACACCCCTTCGCTCATGAATTGACAAGATTTTCAGGTGGAGAATTGGAGATGAAGAAGCCTCTTGTGGCTGCGCAGACCGAGAAGGAGGGACGCCTGCTCTGTGGAGGGAGAGGACGTCGATCGGCCTTGGGAGAGGAGGACGTTGTTCTGTGAGGACGTGCCTCCGTATCCGAGCAGAAAATGCTTCCAGAGGAGGAAGGGCGCAATATCAGTCTTGGGAGGAGGACGCTGTTCCATCAGGAAGAGGAGGACGCCAGATCCGAAGGCACATTGATAGATCCGCCCTTGGAGATTAGATCTCGGGAAAGCACATATTTGCGTATCCTGCCCTCGTAGCCATGGGACCGGAGAGATAGCATGATCCACTGGGAGATTGCAGATCTGAGGAGATATTGGCAGATCCAGCTTAGATCTGAAGAGATAACATCAGATCCAGCCTTGGAGGTTGTAGATCTGAAGAGATATTGTCAGATCTGGCATAGATCTGAGGAGGTAGCAGTAGATCTGTTATAGGAGGACGCAGATCTGGAGGGACAGGACGCAGATCTGGATTGTAGGCTTCAGATCCAGCAGATCTGAGCATATAGGACGCCGATCCATCTGGGAGGACGCTGATCTGATGAGCGGGGTCATGTGAGCAGGGCTTGACAGCGTTTTTGGCCTTGAGGAGCTGAGCTTTTCATCTGGATTTGGTGACCAGCACTACATCTGTTTCAGCGCTGTCACTAGCAAAGACAGCGTTTTCATTGGTGAGGGTTTGGAGTATTGATAATCCGCTTTCTTTTGGTCTTCAGCTCATAGTTCCAGTGCAGTCCAGCTTCAGTCTTCAGAGCAGTCTTCAGCCAGCTAGGACGCTGACCATGTTGCAGCCATTATTTGTCTGAGAGAGCCTCCACTTGCCTAGGGCAAGGATAGGTGCTTTTATTCTGGTTTTCTTGTACTCCTCTCTATGTACTTTTAGATTAATAAAATGGCTCAGTTTTCTGGTGTTCTATGTGTATTTGTTCCATGATCTGGTTCAGCATTGTATTTTCTATATCTCTGTTCACATATTTTCGTGTATTATCGGTTATTTCCTCCTTCGGGGATATTGTTGTAAGCACTACACCATTTCGTTCAGCTATATTCAGAGGGACTTAAAAGAAATCATAACAGTAGCAATAAAGGGCTGCAATTGCAACGCAAAGTGTATAAGGGCCAAAATAAAAAGGTCAAATTTTGAAGTTTGGAATGAGGAGAAACGTTTTCTGGGTTTTTCTGGGTTTTGGGCAAGGATTACCTTCCCAAATTCTTGGAATTTTCTGAGTAGTTTCCAGTGGGTAAATCAGAGGTCGAAGTTAAGCAGTAGTATGGATTTGCAGCAGCCGTGTAGTTTCTGAGCAGCCTGTGAGGGACACAGAGCAGCAGGATCCGATGGCAGACACAGCTGAGAAGCTGGATGCAATCATCCATCACATGCAGGATATATCACAGAGGCTCTTGACCATGGAGATCAGTCAGAGAGAACTCCCTAGGGGTTTTCAGATCGTTCATCATAATGCCACTCGGCATATGGCATCGTGTACACCCACACGTCCCACTATGCCCACATTCTTGCCAGAGGACACAGGAATAACAGTACAGCGAGAGGTAGATCCGGCTCGGATGGCTGACATTCTTGCAGAGTATCAGGCTTTCGGACAGGGGTTCATGGATGCTTTCCCCTTCGATAGATATATCCTGTACCAGTATGGCATTAGACTCTATGATCAACACCAGGGGCACCGGCATCATCATGGTGGGAGACTACTGTCGCACCGCGAGGCAGAGATGGCGGTTCGGCTCCGCCAGAACAGCAGCACCTCTCACAACTTTACGCAGGGAACAAGCGACCGTTACGATAGGGCTGGCGCGTACACGGACAAGTGATACCTCTTTCCCGCCCTGACCACATCGGGGAGGAAAACACCGAAATGGTTACTCTTGCCACTCTGGAGTGACGAGGAATGGCCGAGAACAGGGCAGAGTCGGAGGTTACACCGAGGACACAAGATTCACCCCGGGCCGAGACATCTCGACCGTGCTGCCGTTGGATATCGTAGTGGAGGAGGTAGAGCCTACCCCGGTAGAGCCATCCACTGAGGTGATGACTGGAGCCATGTCCGAGTCTTCGGGTGGTAGCAGCACACAACAGATGGGCGAGATATCAGGGGATATATCCACTATTGATGAGGCACTAGGAGATACAGAGGTATCGGATGATGGTCGCAGACAGCGATATCATCGGCTTCGGACGGACCTTCGAGTTTTGAGAGAGAAGCCGCGTCGAAGACGGAGACCATTTTGTTATATGACCAGGAGCTGGAGGGTATGAGAGTGACTTGTGCCAAGTCGGCGCTGTGCAGAGCATTGTGAACAACGGATTCAACGATGGTACAACCGCAGGGCACATTGGGAGTTTACCATAGAATAATCGGTATGCATGGAGCGGACCGCGCGTCGTTGAGTCATCTCTCTCGTTAAGAGAGAAGAGGCAAGAGCGACCAGTCAGATCTCATATGCTGATCGGATGTATGAGATGATTTGAGCCAGGCGAAAGATCCACACATGGAGATTGGATGGAGAGAGATTTTGAGTTGGTACTCGGTGGAGGGGGCTATGGAACACAATGATTTGGTTCCCTTCTCACAAGAGCAGATAGAAGATGGAGGACATCTTCGGATGGATAACATCTCTCATGCTTGTGTTGGACATCCCTTGAGCCCCACACATCATGATGGGAGGTTTTTGCCTACCACCTATTTGATTCTTGATAGGGTCTCATTGATCCTTGAGAAGTTTATATTTCAAAATCCCATGAAGTGCAAAGTCAGAAACTTGATTTGGGAGGATGGTAGCCCTCATGGGAGGAATACCAGGATGAGGAGAAGAAGAAGGCATCCACAAGTGATTGAGTGGACGTGGTTGATGAGCAAGGAGCTAGGGGGCTACTTGCAGATCTATGACACAAGGCAGCAGGAGGCTTGGCTGCGCTGGTTACTCTTGAAAGAGTTTGGCCATCACTTGGCAAACACTCTTTTTAAGAGTAGGAGGATGGGGAAAAGATGTATGGATACTTGCATCATTGAGCAGCGTAGAGTATGGATGCATGGTGTTGATGTGTTACTCCTATCATTCATTGTGTCTTCATCACATGAGTTGTATGATGGAGGAAGAGGGGATGGCACTATCTCTTTGATCCTTGAGGATGGCTTGGAAGCACTTCCATCTTGGGAAGTATTCCGCACTTGTTGTAGCATTATTGGAGAAGCCTTTGACAAGGGGCATGTCAAAGAACAGAGTCTTGTATTGACAGGAGCTTATTTGCATGAGCTCACAGCGTTGTCACCTTGGATCAGGACATTATGGATGAAGTGTGCGCAGCAGAGATATGGTGAATCTATAACCCATAAGTCCCAGGATCACTTCATATTTGTTGCACTTGATGAACAAAGAGGAGGTAATGATGATAGAGACATTTATCACTATGGCATATTCTTCTTAACTTGGATTTCCAAGCATAAGGAGGATTATCTTCCTGTAGCACATGGTTCATTCTTCTTCATAGCATGCCAGAACAATATGGAGGACTCATTTATGGATCCATGTACCATCTTACTTCCAGCATATGGTGAGGAGTTTGCCTATACATTCGTTGATTTGCACACTCTTGCCATTCCTATGCAGTGCATTGCTTCACAAAGGGGCAAGCTTGTCATGTTGCTCCGTGAGTTTTATTGGGCCAATCTACATGATGGAGGCAACCATATCTTTTGTGGCTTTGGGAAAGTGTTTTATCACCTCATGTATGTTCATTTGCAGCACTATATCATGTATTATATGAAGACATGCATGTTTGACATGAACATTTTGCCTTGTACTCTTATCAAGCAGCAACTTGTAAAACTGCGCTGTACTTGTTGGGGCAGCTGTTGGTACCTCTTTTCATCACATGTAACCTTCAGCGTTTCCTTCATTTTGTTGCTGATCATGTCTCCATTTGCTGATATAGATCAGATTTGTATGGGAGGCTTGATTATGAGAGAGACACATGAGCTGGATGTGTCCTTGAGTATTTTCTGCACTACATGTTCTAATGGGAGCATGGGAGGAGGCATGGCCACCACTACTACATATGTGTTCTCTTTTGAGGTGGGCCATGAGATTGATATTCATCCATTGTATAGCCATGGGCAAGTGTTTGGTCTTATGTTGTTGTCATATTCAGCGATTTACTATCCATTAATAGATGTGATGAATCTTGTACATTGCTTGCCATGTAATTTTCTGAAGTCGCAGTGGATGAGACTACGTTGTATCCTTGTGAGAGATTGTTTGCATTATGTATCCTCATGTAGAACCTTCAGCAAACATCTCATTAGGGTGATCCATGATGACCATGTCATATTCTTCATGGATGGGTTGTTTTGGGCCAGCTTGTTCTTCATTGATAGAGGCACCTTCTATGGTGGATGGTTTTTCACTTTGCCATTGGAGGGCAATAATTTTGCAGCCCAGGATCAGCATAGACTCTACACTTGTCATGAGTGAAGAGAAGGACAGCATGGGGTAAGCTATGATGCTTGCCAAGTTCATATTTTCAGCCCACCTTCATTACCAGAGCTTGAGGTGGAAGGAGATTTTCAGGAGTTGCCTTGTTGGGAGGTGGCTCATTTTGTCCGGGTGATTGCTTGGAGATGGAGGATCCACAGGAGGGAGATATTCCTCATTATATTTTCGACTCCATGCCTTGATTGGAGAGAGGTGACGAGTTGGTTCACAGTTGATGGGCCAGCTTACACAGTCATAGATGCAGAGCAGCGGCGGTCATGGTCTTTAGTCATAGCCAGAGGCAGTGAGCAGTTCGAGTCACGGGACTTGTGCGATTATTGGCCACAGTGGCGATGGGATCCGGGAGGACTATTGATTGGCTGGTACCATGAGAGGCCAGTTTGGGATCCTGGCATTGAGATATCCCTTCATATCATGGTGATGCAGGAGACAGAGAGGTTTCAGTGGGACCCAGGCACATTGTGCAGTATTGGCGGGGAGCATCAGCCAGAGAGTAGGCTTGTTCAAGCATTGCTTGAGAACAAGCAATTTTTGCCGGATGAGGATGCCACTTGGGAGAGCGAGCAGACGTTACAGCATCCATCATTTCAGTTGCTTGAGGACAAGCAACGTTTTGCCAGGGGAGACTGTAATATTCCCAATTAGCTTTGCTAATTGGAATATTTCATTTTTGCTTTATTTTGCCGCTTTAGCTAGAAATAATAAATAAAGTGAGAAATAAGAGGGTCACCTCACTTTAGTCACCTCACTTTATAAATAAAGTGTTCTTTTCCTAGTTGATTGACGTTATAACTTAGAGAGGGGGCCTTGGGGGTCCACATGAGCATGATGGGGAGGCATCAGGCTGACCCAAGGTTAACTGCGCAGGTCAAAGGAGAGTAAGGACGCAGTTAAGTTTTGGAGGGAGTTTGGCATTATAAAAGGAGGGGTTCTCACCTCATTTGGACATGCATTATTCTATATTGATATTGAGAGCTAGACTTCTGTCTGCTTAGCACGCCGGTTGTTTAGTCGGTCTGCAGCACTGTTTAGTGCAACCGAGTGTCTCCGATCGGAGATCTCACCCTTAGCCTCGGGGGACTTCGAGTGCCTGCCCTGGTAAGGTTATTTCTGGTTTCACCCTTAGCTTCGGGGGACTTCGAGTGCCCGCCCTAGTAAGGTTATTTCTTGAGTAACACCCTTCAGTTTCAGTGGGAATTGACAGCATTTTCAGGTGGAGATTTGGAGAGGAAGAAGCCCTCTTGTGGCTGCGCAGATCTGAGAAGGAGGGACGCTGTTCCAGGAGGGAGAGGACGCTGATCAGCCTTGGAGAGTGAGGACGTTGTTCCAGGGAGGACGCAGTCCAGATCTGAGCAGGGAAAACGCTGTTCCAGGAGGAGGAAGGACGCAGATCAGTCTTGGAGTGAGGACGCTGTTCCAGCAGGAAGAGGAGGACGCAGATCTGAAGGCACATTGATAGATCCAGCCTTGGAGATTGTAGATCTGAGCAGATATTTGCATTTCGGGTTCTGTAGGTTGCAGATCTGGAGAGACAGCGTTAGATCCAGCTTGGGAGATTGGGACCGAGGATATCGACAGACCCGGCCCCTAGACCGAAGAGACAACACCGCATCCGCTGGGAGGCGCGCAAAGGAAGAGACATGGTCGCATCCTGCTACAGAGATCCGAGGAGGTAGTGATTCGAGAGGGAGGACGTGTATCCGGAGGGACAGACGCAGACCGGATTGCAGGCCGGGGATCCGGCGAGACCGAGCACAGCAGGACGCTCGATTCATCCGGGAGGACGCCCATCCGATGAGCGGGCCGCGGCGGTGGGGCTTGCGCGCCTTTGGCCTTGAGGAGCCGAGCTTTTCATCTGGAGGTTGGCACTCGGCGCACTCACACCGTTCGGGCCACTGCCACTAGCAGACAGCTGTCATTGGTGAGGGTTTTATATTGATATCAGCTTTCTTTGGTCTTCGCTTCATAGTTCTCATAAATCCCCCGCTCTTACCTTCGTATACTTTCACCACCAGACGTCGACCTTGTTGCAGCCATTATTTGTCTGAGAGGGCCTCCACTTGCCTAGGGCAAGGATAGGTGCATTTATTCTGATTTTCTTGTACTCCTCTCTATGTACTTTCAGATTAATAAAATGGCTCAGTTTTCTGGTATTCTATGTGTATTTGTTCCATGATCTGGTTCAGCATTGTATTTTCTATATCTGTCTGGCATATTTCTGTGTATTACTGGTTATTTCCCCTTTGGGGATATTACATTGATCGTGGCAAGGTCAGCAGTAGTACAGTTCCAGCAACAACGCAGTAGTTGGTGGACAGCATGTCAAACATCAGCAGCGCAGAGGGAGATGCTTCAGAGTCGAAGCAATGTGCAATAGAGCATATTGCTAGAGCACATTCGTCGCTAAGAGGGAGTGTTGATTTGGGGTAGCATCGAATGTGCTCTAAGTCTCAAATTTTGTGGAGAGGCTTAGACACATGTATTCTAGATAACCTAGAAATTGTTTGGGGAAATTCCACCCGAAAACAGTTTTATTTAATAAATTAATTATTTTTAATGGGACCCTAAGTCTAAACTTAGGAAATTAAAATAATTAATGGGTATTAATCTAAACTGTGGGTGTGACTTCTAGAATAAGATGAGGATCAAGCCAAAATAATCTTAGCCATTGATTAGCTTCTAATCCAAGTCGTCCAATGTCAATGAGAAGATTATTTAAGGAAGCCTTGAAGGCCATTTGGAGATACACCGAGACTGAGAAAGAATCCAAAGATCGAAATCCTTTAGTGAGCAGTGCTCAGGGAGAAGATCGATCGATAGGATTCTTGCAGAGAAGGGCAGTATTTCTGGTTGGATATTTTCCTAAGCCGGAGAATACATAGCAGAGAAGACAAAGAGCAGTACCAACAGAGGCAGTGTAGCAGCTACGCAGAGCAAACAGCGGCAACGCAGTAGCTCAGAGGAGGTTTGAGTTTCAGCGAAGTATCAGGCAGATCCAGTGCCGGAAAGCCAGGGTGTGAAACCGAAAGGAGCCAGAAGGTCAGATCCAGCGAACAGAAGAGCTAGAACATAGAAGACACGCAGTCCCCATGCAGAGTGACACAGAGACCACGGAGAGGCAGTGGAGAGCTTACCATCCGAGGTTTTGGCCAGTTAGGCTTCCAATGTGAATGTGAGGTTTTTCTCATTAACTCTTTGTCAGTCATATTCTCTGCAGGGATAAATAGAAAGGCATCCCAGATTGTATTCAGAAAAATTACTGCATAATATATAAACCCTCAGTTGCTGTACTTGTTTTCCCGCATTGGGTTTTTCCGGGGACATTAGTCCAAAAATAACGATGTCAGATGTGTCTATGATTTCTTCTTGTTCAATTTTGTTTTTGCACTTGTATTTTTCCACAGTTTATTTAGTGAAGGATGTAGTGTGTTTAATTCGATGTTGTTGTAGTAATAAACTGAATAATTAATTTATCAGTTAGAAGAATTAATACCAGTTGCTACAATAGGATTCCAGATTTGAGGAATTTTCACAGAAAACACTTTAGCAGTTAAATTTCTTGGAAGATCGATTTCCAAAGTAGCAACAATTAGTTACCAGAGAGAGCCAGAAGTTGAAGCAGTGAGAGAGGGGCAGAGACAGTGAGGTTGGTGGAAGTGTTCCAAATCCAGCGAGTGCATTTGCAGAGAGGCAGAAGAACCACAAAGAGGCTAACGTAGGGACTGCGCAATAGCTTCTAAAGGTAATTCAATTTGCATATTTGGGAAGTCGTTTCAGTGTCCAGTGGCAGAAGAATTTTGTAGAGGCTGTGAGAAGCGTTTCCAGAGTCAGAGGAAAGCAGAAGAGGCAAATCAACTTGAGATCCAAGCCACACGAATTGGAGCCTCCGCAAAGGGTGACATAGGGCAATTCGTAGCGGGTTTCAAAGGCCAGTCTTCAGAGCTATATTTTCCTATGGGGTGAGGAAAATTCCTCACTAGATTTTTGCCAGTATTTTTCTTTGTAGGATTGCTAGATTTGGTATCTAGATTATTGTAATCAGAATTTCTCACTATTGCTTAGTAATAAAACACTCAACTTCTACACCGGTTTTCCCGCATTCCATTTTTCAAAATACATTTGTCCAAAAATAATTGTGTTATATAGCATTTCTCAGCTTCCAACATTTTATTTTTCCGCAGAATTTTATTTGTGAAGGTTGCAGTGTGTTTATTTCGATATTTTCCATAGCAAATAAATTGTTAAATTAATTAATAATTAGGAGAAATAATACTAGTTGCTGCAATAGGATTCCAGTGTAGGAATTTTCACATAAAGATGACCCGCCTCCCAAGCAAGCCCCTCCTAAGGAAGCTCCTTCAAAGGACCCTCCTAAAAAGGATCCCCAAACTAAAGCCGAACCTAAAAAGGGTCCCCAAAAGGGAGAAAATACCAAGAAGAAAAGGGTAAACAAGGGAAGATTACTGTACCCGTTCCTCTAAAGGAGATTGCAAAACTTCCTAAACAACAGCATCAAATTAAGAAGTCCCTGGGTTTTGAAGAGGAGAAATTACGTGAAGACTTGCAAAACATTCATATTCCTGATCATAACCCTGGACATGAACCTTTTATGCTCACTTTGGTTGTTAATCACCTCTATTTACATAATTGTATGCTGGACTTGGGGGCTTCCGCTAATATCATGCCTTTAAAAGTCATGAAGCAATTGGGTCTCAGCATAACTCGGCCATTTAAGAAGGTATGCAATTTTAACTCTAAGTCAGTGGAGCGGGAAGGTCTTGCTAGTTTTTGTAGCATCATATGTGTTCTAGCCACAAAATTTTGTGGAGAGGATAGAATACATGAGTTCTCCAAAACCCAAAAATTGTTTCTAGAAATTCCACCTAGAAGTGTCTCAATTAGATTATTAACCATTTTTTTAATATTTGCTAAGTCTAAACTTAGGGAATATGGTTAATTAATCAGTATTAATTGAGATAAGGTGAGAATCATCTAGAAACTCACAGATCGGCAGGGAATTAATCTAGGCCATCGATTATGTTTTAATCTTGGTCATTGGTGATCCAACAAAAGGTTATAAGAAGAATTCGATGAGTAGATGGAAAACATACCAGTGCAGATACTTAGTTGCCCAAGCAGTTTGATTTTCTCAGTAGCAGAAGCTCAGTAGGGAAGACAAAGCCAGAGGGTGAGTAGCAGGTGGAAGAGGAGGGCAACAACATTCCAGGAGGAAGTTTTCCAGTCCTTAGAAGAGACAAACGAAGGAAGGACGAAATTATCATAGGGCCAGCGTAAGCTATGTGTAGAGGGAGACGCAGTTGGTTCAGCGTAGAGGCTAGGGAGGTGATTTCAATGGCAGAAAATAGCTATGTGGTGAGAAAATTCTCATAATAATTTTGCCAATATTTTCCTCAGATTAGATTGTTAGTTGGGCATCTAAATTATTGTACTCAGAATTGCTGCTGAAGAATAATAATAAAACCCTCATCTGTTGCACCAGTTTTCCCGCATTGGGTTTTTCTGGGGACAATTGTCCAAAAATAACTGTGTCAAAATTCTTTTGTGTGTGCTATATTTTCTCAATTTTCAGCATTTTTTTTGGTGAAAATTGCAGTTGTGATTTTATTCGTTATTTGTCGTAGCAAATAAACTGCATAATTAAATTTACAGTTAGAAGAATAATTTCCAAGTGCTGCAATAGATCAAATTTCACATGGTATCAAAGCACAATTGATCAGTCGAAGATATCAGAGGCGGAAAGGAATTTTCACTACTTAGTGTGGGCAGGAGGACGAAATTCCTAGGGGCAACGTAGTCATTTTGCCAGAGGGCGAAGTTGCTTGAGGAAATTCGATTTTTCTGGGAGGCAGAAAAATTCAAGTTTTTCAGATCGAGTGATTCTAGAGGCAGAGGGAGCAACTCATATTTTTCGTTGGGCAGATATCTAGCTAGACACAAAGGGTTTTTGCAGCAGTTGCGAGAGCAAATACAACGTCGAGTGAAACAGGAATATCACACTATAAATTCTTCAGCATAACCATGGACAGGATTGACATTTAAGAGGCTTCAGATTTGTCTTCCAGGTTGGAGGATTAATTTGCTTGCTTGTCAGGATCAACTTCACAAGGTGTATGGTATGTAGACAATGGAGCATCAACTCACATGACAGGGATTAGAGAATATTTCTCTAGCTACAACGAGGAGCGGATGGACTTCCAGATTACTATGGGAAACATGACTAAATGTACTCCAGTAGGGAGAGGTACCATATATTTTTAGAGGGAGTCAGGAGCAAACAACAGCGCTACAGATGTTTTGCATGTGCCAGGATTGGGTATGAACCTGATTTCAGTATCCCAGTTCCAAGATAATGGATACGATATTCACTTCATAGGGAAGAAAGTGTACATCAAACACCCAAATTGGAAGAAGGTAAGATAGATTGGAGTTCAAAGCAATAGATTATACCAGTTACAACTTGACTCTCCAATGGCACTAATAGGCAATGACACTAGCAGTGGGAAGGAGTTGAATGAGTTATGGCATAGGAGAATGGGACATATACACCATGGAGCACTCAAGATGCTCAGAGAAACAATAACAGGAGTTCCAAAACTTGCATGGAACACGATGATGTGTGTAAATAATGCGTAAATGGCAAGTATGCTAAGGCAAAATTTCCAAGAAGTGACAGCAGAACTGATGGCATGTTAGGACTCATACATTCAGATATTTGCGGCCTGATGTACACTAGAGCTCTCAGCAGTGCCAAATATTCCATCACCTTTATTGATGACCACTTCAAGAAAACCTCGATCTACTTCTTGAAGACCAAATATGAGGTCTTCGATCATTTCAGAGATTTTAAAGCTCTCATGAAGAATGCGACATGGAAGAAGATCAAGGTGCTTCACTCAGATAATGGTGGAGAATATATAGATAAAGACTTCATAGATTTTTGTGCGAAGGAAGGTATCAAGAGAGAATTGACAACTCCATATAATCATCTGCAAAATGGGGTAGCAGAGAGGAAAAACAAAACAATTGTTGGAGCTACAAATGCTATGTTATATGACCAGGATTTACCTAGATTTCTATGGGTAGAGGCATGTAACACGACAGTATATATTCAGAATAGGACTCCTCATAGATCATTAGGGAAGAAAATTCCAAAAGGATTCTTCATAGGGAAGAAGCTAGAAGTTAGTCACTTCAAAAATTTTGGCAGTGTTGCTTATTGCCATGTACTAGATGAGAAACGTACCAAACTGGATCAGACTACAAAGAAGGGGTTCTTCGTTGGGTATAGTGAAACCTCAAAAGCATACAGGATCTACTGTAATATCTCGAAGGGAAATAGACAGTAATATAAAGCATACGACAAGACATATAGTGTTAGAAACAAACCATGAAGCAGATACACATGAAATAGAGAATGCTAAGCCATTTTATTATACTGAGAAATATAAAGAAGTACAAGAGGTGATCATAATGATAGCACCTCAACTTGCACCAGGCAAGTGTAGGAATACTCTCATAATGTCAAAGGAAATGGCTGCTCTCTGCTTTAACTCCAAGCCGCTGGAAAATGTTGTCGTGCTGCTGCAACTGCTGGAACCAAAAATAAGTATTTGGGGTTGTTCCCCTACTCGAAAGATGCTGATACTCTAGAATCGGCCTGTACTCACAATACCCAGAAAAGCCCAGAGAGCGTTTCTGAAATGCTCGACCTCCGAAAATGCCTCCCTTGAGGATCTACGCTATCCTCCCAAGGGCCACGCTGGTGCTGAATGACAACCTCCAAAATAGGGACTCCCTCTCTCCCAAATATCTCCAATAGGCAAGGGCTGGCCCCTTGCTCACTTTTCCGGCCCGAATCCTCCAAGATGGCGCCAATCCGGAGCTCTCCTAAAATGAATTGCGTCCTCCCTCTCAAGACTGCGTAGTCCCTAGATGCTCTGCTCCACAACGAAGGAAACCACGAATCCTCCTGCAAAAATGATGGTAGAATACCTCACCCGAGCAAGCACTCGAAGTCTCCTGGGGCTGAGGGTGGGATCTCTACACGGAGACACCCGATGTACTAAACAGTACTGCAGACAAGCTAAACAGCCAGCATGCTCCAAGTCAAAATGACAAGCTCAAGATGCATAAACATGAATGATGAAATGAAGAGGCTCTCCTCCCTTTTATCACGATGGGCCTCTCTCAACCCTAGGCCCCACCATCTCCTACGTGCCCCTTGGCCCACGCTGCCCCTCTCAACTGCGTGAGGTAGGCCCCACGCTGCCCTCGTGGTCTACGTCCCTCTCTCCCTGCACTGTCCACTTGTCACTAGGCCCCACTTCCTCCAATACGATGTGGACTTTAGGGAAATACTTTATCCTATGTGAGTTATTTAATATTTCACTCACTTTATTCATGCTCCAACTATAATAAGGCAAAATTGGTCAAAATTAATATTTCCAATTAGCTATCGCTAATGGGGAATATTACAGTCTCCCCCGGCAAAATGTTGCTTGACCTCAAGTAACTGTAGTGATGGATGCTAAAAGATCTTCTCACTCTCCCAAGTGGCATCCTCATCCAGCAAATTCTTCCACCTCACTAAGAATTCTCGGACTGTCCTGCTCCGCAACTATCTCTCCCAGGTATTAATAATGGCCTCCCGCTATAGCACTAAGTGCCCCTCATCATCCGTAGGCGGAAGCTCCCCTGTCACTGTCACCTACTGTCCTAGTGCCTTCTTCAGGCATGATACGTGAAAGATGTTATGAATCTTGCTGCCTTGGGGTCGCTCCAACTCATAAGCAACCTGCCCAACTCTGCGTATCACCCTGTAAGGCCCATAAAAACGGGGCTTGAGCTTCTCAGCTCTCTTCTGCTTCAGAGTAGACTGTCGGTCTGGCTGCAAACGTAGGTAGACCAAGTCCTCTACCTCAAAATGTCTCTCCACCCGACCCCTGTCGACATACAGCTTCTGCTGGTTCTGTGTTGTAGCCATGTTATCCTTAAGAGCTTGGAGGATGTCCTGACTCTCTTGGATCCAGTCCTTGGTTCTCGGAGCCTTGCTGGCACCAAACATCACATCAACAAAAGATAAAGCATGATAACCATATAATGCGTAAAACGGAGACATACCGATGGTCATGTGATGTGTGTTGTTGTAGCAGTACTCTCCTAGGTGCAACCACTTCAACCATGCTCTTTGCTACCCACTGACATAGTTACGCAAGTAGCCCTCCAACCACTTGTTAACTATCTCTGTTTGCCCATCTGTCTGTGGCTGGTAGCTAGTGCTCGGTGTCAACTCTAACCCACCAACCGAAATAGCTCCTGCCAAAACCCGCCCATGAAGCGACTGTCCCTGTCACTGACAATGGTCTTGGGAAGACCATGTAACCTGAAGATGTCCCTGAAGAACAACTCCGCCACCTCTGTTGCTGTATAATGTGCGGATATGGCGAAAAAATGCACATGTTCGTCAGTCGATCAACGATGACGAATATACAGTCCTTGCCCTGCACCATGGGCAACCCTGTGATGAAATCCATCAAGATACTCTCCCATTTCCCCTCTGGAATGGGAAGAGGCTGCAACAAACCTGCCAGATGTTTCATCTCCCCCTTGTTGCGCTGACAAACCTCGCACTCCCTGACATGCTGGAGTACGTCCTCCTTGAGGCCCTTCCATGAGAACCTCTCTCTGATGGCCCTGTAGGTTTTGGTAAACCCCTGATGGCCAGACAATGGTGAATCGTGAGAAGCCTGCAATATATTCTTCTTGATCTGAGAGCCCTCAATCAAGAAGATCCTGTCCCTGTAGTAGATGATCTCATCCATCACCTTATATCTGTCATATGTCACCTTCCCATCCAAAACCTCACAAGCAATTCTGCCCTTGGAGTACTCCACCAATAGTCGAGCCCTCCAATCCGTGTCCAAACTCATCAGAGACAACGTGGCTGGTCTGCGTGAAAGTGCATCAGCCACCACGTTGTTCTTCCCTTTGACATAATCGATGTCAAAGTCGTATGCTTGGATTTTGCTGACCCACTTCTGCTGCCTCTCCTGTAGCTATTTCTACTCTAAGAAAAACCTAAGGCTGTTGTGGTCAGTCCTCACCCTAAACCTGTTACCTACCAGGTACTGCCGGAATTTGGCCAATGCATGCATGATGGCCAGCATCTCCCTGTCATATATGGCATACAACCGCTCATGTGGTAGGAGCTTTCGGCTCTCAAAAGCTATAGGGTGGCCTCCCTGCATCAACACTGCGCCTATCCCCTCTCCTAATGCATCACATTCCAGAACGAATGGCTGCGTGAAGTCTGGTAATGCTAGCACTGGACAACTGCTCATCACCTCCTTGAGCCTGTCAAAGGCTCGCTGCGCTATGTCTATCCAACTGAATGCCCCTTTCTTCGTCAGATCTGTAAGGGGTGCAGAAAGCTGAGAGAAACCCTTAACGAACTTCCTGTAGTAGGTGCAGATACCTACAAACCCCTGAAGTTCTGTCACGTTTCTCGGCTCTGGCCAATCCCTGATGGCCCTGATCTTCGCCTTGTGGACTCTCACTCCGTCCACCCCTATGATGTGTCCCAAGTATAGCATCTTCGTCAACCCAAACTCGCACTTGGAGAGCTTAGCATAACACTGTTGCTCCTCCAAAATACGCAATACTGCCTCTATGTGCTGGAGATTGTCCTCCCATGTCCTGTTATATATCAATATGTCATCAAAGAAGACCAACACACACTTCCTTAGGTGGCTGTGGAAAATGTGGTTCATACATGACTAGAAGGTGGCCGGTGCATTGGTTAGCCTGAAGGGCATCACCAAGAACTCAAAATGGCCATAGTGGCACCTGAAAGCGATCTTGGGAATGTCCTGTTCACTCACGCGAATCTGATGGTACCCGGATCTCAAATCAATCTTTGAGAAGAACTTTGCCCCTCTCAACTCATCCATTAGCTCGTCAACCCGTGGAATAGGGTACCTGTTCTTCATGGTCTTTTTGTTCAGGGCCCTGTAATCAATGCACATCCTCAATGTGCCATCCTTCTTCTTCACCAACACTACTGAAGAAGCGAAAGGACTGGTGCTAGGCCGAATGTGTCCAAGAGCTAACAGCTCGTGGATAGCTCGCTCGATCTCATCTCGATAGGCCTTAGGGTGCCTATAGGGTGTGGTAATGACGGCCTGTATGCCTTGCTCTAGCTCAATCATATGCTCAAATCCCTGATCCGGTGCCTGTCCTGGTGGTATCTCCCCAAACACCGCGGCATACCTGTCAAGGATGGTCTGTACCTCTGGATGAACTGTCTGCCCGGTAGTCTCTGCCTTTGATGCACACAGCTCTACTGCCCACTCTATGTCTCCCTTCCGGAAGTCTGCCTCCATCCGGTGAGCTGAAACTGTCTGAGGTGGGTAAGTATGCATGCCTCGTATCTTCTCTTGCTTCCCGGTCTTCCTGTCATCCCACTCCATCTCCAAGGCCTCCCAATCTGTGGTGACCTTACCTAGAGTGAGCAGCCACTGTACTCCTAATACCACATTGGTATCTGGTATGTTAACCACGAAAAAGTGGTCAATCACTGTATAAGTGCCCATCGTCACTGCTAGCACTGGAACATAACTGGCACACTGCATAGTCTGAACTCCTGGGACCAACACTGAAAACCCATCGAAGCTCTCTGTTTGTATTCCTCTCTGCTCTACCATCTGTGCATCGATGAAGTTGTGGGTTGCCCCACTGATACTCGCTGCCCCCGCAGTGTACCTCGAACGCGCAGCGTCAGATACTTGGGAACTCCTCGCAATGCTGCAAGGGTCCCTCCGGTAGGTGCAAAGGCTGCACCTCCTGCTCCTAGTGGTGGAGGTGGCAAATGATCCTGCGCTATATGGCTGCCCCCTTCCGTCACGTCATCATACTCATCTTCTTCCCTGCTGCTCTTAGAGAAGACCTCGATATAATGTGCTTTGCCGGCAGCACATCTGTGTCCTGGTGCCCACAACTCTTGACAGGTGAAACACAATCTCTTCTTCTTCAACTCCCTCCTGGCATCATCATCCAACTGTCCTCTACCCTGATTCCCCTTTGGAGGCGAAATCCTCACATCCTTCCCCTTAGGCTGGAAAGCCTGTCTCTGGGGGTAAGGCATCCTGGTCCGGGGTAAGGCATCCTGCAAGTCCCGTGTCCTGCCAACTGCGTCATGGAGTGTGGTCGGTCTAGTGGATCTGACCAATCCCCGAAGCGGCTCTGCTAGCCCATCAATGAACATGTAGATCATCTGTGCCGCGGATAGATCTGGTACCATCATCGAGAGTCTCAGGAAATCTGAGATGTATGTATCCGGACTCCTGGGCTGCTTGAGCTTCGTCAGCTCAACAAAGTGCTCCTTCGGATCCCTCTGATCAAACCTCTCTATCAACCTCCGGGTGAACTCAACATAAGCTGTCACTGTCGAGTGCCCGAGTGTAACCATCCCGTGGAACCACCAATCTTGGGCCTCGCCATCTAGATGCAGCGCTGCCACCTTGATGGCCTCCGTCTCCGCCATCTGGTTGAGCTGGAAGTATATGTCCAGCTTCTCCACCCAAGCCTTTGCCGAACTGTTTGATGAACCATCAAACATAGGCAAATGGAACCTGCTCATCGTACACTGAGTGTCTCCATCGTGATAATGCCGGTGTCCCCTATGATGGTCGTGGGGTCTGCTGTCCCACTGGAGCTGGACAAAATCACGAAATGAAAGGGCATCCCTGAACTCCTGCCCGTATGCCTGGTACTCAGCAAAGTAATCACCCATGTAGCCAAGTTCCTGCTCCTGCTGTGCTCCTGCCCTTGTGTCCGCAGCGAGAAAAGTGGGCATAGTGGAATGTGTGGGTGCATGAGATGCCATGTGCTGAGTGGCATCGTGCTCATGCAAATGGTGGGATGTGCCTGATCCCTCACCAATCTGGAAACCCCTTGGGGTTTCACGCTGCCTAGCCTCTGCTGCCGTGAATCTCTGCCCCATCTCCTCTATCCGCTTTAACAGGTCCTGTACTGACTTGAGGAGCATTTCCCCAAACTTCTTCGCGTCACTATCATCTGCCATCGGTTCCTCCTGCTCTACGTCCACTACTGGAGCGAGTCACCCTCTCCGTAGGTGATTTGCAACCTACGCTCTCGGTCACGGTACTTCCTACCTCTGTAGCAAATATACGGCTTCTCTTCCGGTGTCATAGACAACTCGCTCCACAGGCTGAGCTAGGTCTATGAGTTTTGATACCACTGTAATATCCCAAAGGGAAATAGACAGTAATATAAAGCATACGACAAGACATATAGTGTTAGAAACAAACCATGAAGCAGATACACATGAAATAGAGAATGTTAAGCCATTTTATTATACTGAGAAATATAAAGAAGTACAAGAGGTGATCAGAATGATAGCACCTCGACTTGCACCAGGCAAGTGTAGGAATACTCTCAGAATGTCAAAGGAAATGGCTGCTCTCTGCTCTAACTCCAAGTTGCTGGAAAATGTTGCCGTGCTGTTGCAACTGCTAGAACCAAAATGAGTATTTGGGGCTGCTCCCCTACTCGGAAAATGCTGATACTCTGGAATCAGCCTCTACTCACAATACCTAGAAAAGCCCAAAGAGCGTTTCTGAAATGCTCGACCTCCGAAAATGCCTCCCTTGAGGATCTACACTATCCTCCCAAGGGCCACGCTGGTGCTAAATGACAACCTCCAAAATAGGGACTCCCTCTCTCCCAAATATCTCCAATAGGCAAGGGCTGGCCCCTTGCTCACTTATCCGGCCCGAATCCTCCAAGATGGCACCAATCCGAAGCTCTCCCAAAATGAACTGCGTCCTCCCTCTCAAGACTGCGTAGTCCTTAGATGCTCTGCTCCACAACGAAGGCAACCATGAATCCTCCTACAAAAATGATGGTAGAATATCTCACCCGAGCAAGCACTTGAAGTCTCCTGGGTTTGAGGGTGGGATATCCACACGGAGACACCCGGTGTACTAAACAATACTGCAGACAAGCTAAACAGCCAGCGTGCTCCAAGTCGAAATGACAAGCTCAAGATGCATAAACATGAATGATGAAATGAAGAGACTCTCCTCCCTTTTATCACGATGGGCCTCTCTCAACCCTAGGCCCCACCATCTCCTACATGCCCCTTGGCCCACGCTGCCCCTTTCAACTGTGTGAGGTAGGCCCCACGCTGCCCACGTGATCTACGTCCCTCTCTCCTTGCGCTGTCCACTTGGTCACTAGGCCCCACTTCCTCCAATACGATGTGGACTTTAGGGAAATACTCTATCCTAAGTGAGTTATTTAATATTTCACTCACTTTATTCATGCTCCAACTATAATTAGGCAAAATTGGTCAAAATTAATATTTCCAATTAGCTATCGCTAATTGGGAATATTACATCTACATTCCTAGTAATAGGAAGATTGTAGTGAGTTGAGACGTGAAGTTCATAGAGGACAGAGATTTCAAGAGATCTAGTGAGATGCCTGCAGGTGATCAGAATCAATTAGGAAGAAGCTCCTTTGGTCCAATAGCAGGGACAACCAGGAGGATAGTCACAAGGATCAAGTACTTTGACCAGTACCAGTATTTCCTCAAGTGCGGGAAATCAGAGGAGTTCTCAACAGGTGGAGCAGCAAAGGTAGGATGAGGAGGAGCTGGCTAAACCTCCCACGACTAGTGGTCGATCCAGCAAAGAGGTTCGTCAAACATTGAGAGATGCAGAGGAGTTTATTGGAACTCCTAGGATGAATAAAAATTAGCGCAGACATCTTGAAAGGTACCAAGCATTATGGCTCAGGTTGCAAAACCTTCCAGCTTTCAAGAGGTCGCACAACATCAAGTGTGGGTAGATGCCATGGTAGAGGAATATAGCTATATCATGACGAATGATGTTTGGGAGGTAGTGCCTAGGCCAGAAGACATATCAGTTGTAGGTTCTAGATAGATCTGCAACACCAAATATGTTGCAGAAGACAGTGTGGAAAAGTACAAGGCTAGGTTCGTGGCAAAGGGGTATGCATAAAAAGAAGGAATATATTATGAGGAGACCTTCGCCCCAGTTGCCATATACACTTTTATCTGGTCAGTTATATCCCTAACAACTCAGATGGGATGGCCTATTCACCAGATGGAAGTCAAGACAATGTTCTTGAATGGGGTGATAGAGGAAGAATTGTACATAGAACAGCCAAAGGGACTCGAGACTCATGAGAGGCGCACTCATATGTGTAGACTGAAGAAAACTCTATACAAACTCAAGCAGGCTCCTAGGGCATGGTATGATAGGATTAATAGTTACTTGCAACAGATGGGATTCATCAAGAGTGACGTAGATCCAAACCTTTACTATTTGATGGTAGAGGGTGAGCCACTCATCCTAGTTTTGTATGTGGATGATCTCTTTTTGACATGATCATCAAGGCTCATAGAGCACTGCAAGAGGAACTTGGCAGTAGAGTTTGACATGAAGGATTTGGGGTTGATGCACTATTTCCTAGGATTGGAAGTGTGGGAGAAGGATGGGGAGATCTTCCTTGGGAAAGGAAGATACACTACAAATATTCTGAAGAGGTTTAGAATGCAGGATTGCAGACCCATGTCTATGCCTATGATCACCACCTGGAAGAAGATAGATCCACCAGATACAAATGTCGACCCCACCTTGTGTAGGGAAACTTAGTGGGTCTCTCATGTATTTGGTCAACACTAGGCTAGATATTTGCTTCACAGTCAATACCCTAAGGCAGTTCATGGTAGAGCCAAAGAGGGTATGTTGGGCAGCAGCGAGGCACATTTTGAGGTATGGTCGCAACACCGTTGGGTATAGGTTGAGATAAACTCGAGGGGATGATGTCAAACTTTATGGATTCACAGATGTAGATTGGGCATGCAGTTCAGTGGACAGAAAAGTACCTCTGGGTACTGCTTCAGTGTTGGATCAGTGATGGTTTCTTGGTGTAGCAGGAAGCAGAAGTCAGTAGCACTAAGCTCTGCAAAAGCAGAGTATATGGAAACCAGCACAGCTACGTGCGAAGCTATATGGCTTCAGAAGCTACTAGTAAGCTCGTTCAGGCAAAGGATGGAGGCGACCAGTGTTGACTGTGATAATCAGAACTACATAAAGCTCTCTGAGAATCCACTGTTTCATGACAGGTTGAAACATATAGATACTCGATGTGATTTCATCATAGATTTTGTTCAACGTGGAGCAATCCACCTACAGTATGTTCTCACAGAAGAGAAGGTTGCAGATATACTCACAAAATCTCTAGGGAGAGATAAGTTCGTCTATTTCAAAGAATAAATGGGTATGGTGGAGAACTCGTTTCAATAGTAGGGATAGGTTACATTGGATGATTCTGAACTGCATATGTTGCAGTAGCAGAAACAACATATGGGAGGGAGTTGTAGTGCATATGCAGCGTTGGCAACAATTCAACATTGTCAGCAACAACACAAATGCAACACATATCAAAGTTGCGCAATGCTTGGTGGGAAACAAGAGCTAGACATCAACAACGTGACAGGAGATGATCTAGAGACAGGGTGTTGTGGCAGCAGATGCAACACTAGAACACATTCCAGTATTCTCTCCCCCTTTGACCTCAGCGGAAAATGGGTTGTTTTTCCTGACAATGTCTTTCCAACAAGTGCTCCCCCTATCATGCTTCTTCTTGTCAATGTCATCATGTCGCTTCATCATATTATTTTCCTTTCTGTATCAAGGATAATTCTTCATGATAAGTATCTTGCTTCCCCTGTCATCATGTTGATCTTCATGCGATAGATCTGCTTCTGCTGACCTATGCTCCCATTAATGGTATGCATAATCTTTTTAAGATGCCTTTAACAAGGATTGATGCATTGAAAATTCAAGGAATATTAAACATGCACTTCTTCTAGTACAACTTGCTTCCTTCTCCAAAAATTTTTGAATCTCTTTCCCTTCTTGGTTGACAACTCTTGAGATTGTTTACGAACCCACTTCAACTTTCATTCTCGAGCTATATGTCCAACATTATGGCATTTGAAACATTAAGTTTTGTACATGAATGATGGAGCATAACTTCTGTAGGTAAGCACATTGGAGTATCTCCTTGCATCTTTACTTCTGGGAAACTGATTGGATTTCTCATAAATGTCCTTGCTATATGCCCTGCAATTCTTTTCCATGTTCCCAAAATTTGAACAAGAGTAACAATAACCAAAAAATATAGTTTGATCCCTGGAAACTGAGGATTGCGTTGAGGTTCTTTGATAATATTCATTACTGCTTGCATCATATCTTCTCGGAGAAAACGATATTCTAATGTCATTTAGACTCCTTTCCTTGCTTTTTCTGGAACTGGGGGCATTAGCACAACTATCAAGCTTCTCCACATTCTTGTCTTTTGATGCATTAGGGTTTGCATTAATTTTGTTAGAAGGCTCACCTGCATATCCAAGACCAAATTTATCAAGTGGTGGTTTCTGACGACTTAGGATGTCATCCAAGGATTTAGAACTCTTTAGATTTGTGTTTAGCTGATCAACTTCTTTCCTTAGATAGTCGATCTCTTATTTCATCTTCTCACATTCTTCATCCTTCTTTTCTAGCTAGTTCTCCATTTATTCCTTCATCCTTGTTGCTTCACATGTTTGGACCTTAAGAGAGATGACATTTGATTTCAATTTGAAGATTCTTCATATTTTTCTTCTAGTTGACATGCCATGACATTTCTTTCCCTTTTTTCTTCATCAATGTACCTAGGGATTATCATCATATTGACATCAATGAAAATTTTATCAACAATTCACACCACTAGAAAATCAACCTCTATAGAAAAATTGATCTCCAATTGTCATTGGAAATCGATGTGAAGAATCTCGTTGGTAATTTTGTCGTCAACCATTGTTGATCTCTCTTTGTTGATGCCCCTATGCTGCCTCTGCACCTTTTCTATCACTGCAATATTGTGTCTCGATCTCTCACTAATCTTTTGTGCTATCTCCAAATTCCCATCGATTTCCTCTTAAAACCTCTCATTGATGAATCAAAGGCCATGATCTAATCTCAATCGATGGTTAAGATCATTTTGACTCCTTCAAGTGACTTTTCTGGAAGTCTCTAGAGGAAAATTTATTTACCTCAATTAATACTGATTAATTAAGCCATTTCCCTAAGTTAGACTTAGGAAAATTAATTAACTAGCTAATTAATTCTAATCAAGGCCTTTTCTTGCAAAACCTTTTCTGGGTATTGGAGAAAATGTGTTCCCCTGCCTCATAGACACAATCTGAGACTAGAACACCTGCCCAAGCTACATAGACTAACACAATCATGGTTACATGAGTTACCCTAGCCTTTGTTTTTCCACCCTTCGTTATTTGTCTTTTTCCTTTTCTTGATTTTTTCTTTGTATAACTGCTCGAGGCTCCAGGAAATGAGAGCATGTTGTGAATGATGTATAGCAGTTATCACCCCCTTAAGGTGGGGAAGTTCATCATCCAATAGGGGTTGCGACATGCATGAGTTCCTTTATGATGTGAAAGGGGCACTCTTGGGACGAAGGAAGTGAGTTGATGGCCATAATGATAAGGGGTAGAGCTCATGCTTGGTTTTTTCCCACGTGCTATATTAAATGTCTCGGCCGTTTTTTGCATTTATGATTTTCTTTTTATTTTGTTTCTGGCTTGTGGCCATGATATGCTTTTAATTTTCTTTTAGCAACATCAAACTCCTGGTCAATGTTTCCAGGCCCAACCCAAATATTTGGACAAGGGTAGGGGGTGTGTTAGTGCCTTGTTGACCCAATGGTCATGTGGACCCAGAGAAGGAAAAGTGTGAAATAAGGCTCGTAATGTGCGAAGGGGAGTGAAAAATGTGGAACGGGGAAACGAGACCACACTATCAAAATCGGGGTTTCCCAACTAGTTCCCTTCCTGGAACCATACGCAAATAGGGGAGATCCCACGGGACTAGGATTGAAGATTAACCCTCCATTTAAGGTGAGGGAATAAAACCACGGTCAAAACCCTTCCTGTTGAAGAATATGGCTATGGTTGGTCTTCATAATCCTTGATGTATTTATAATACTATGTAAAACACGAAAGAAAATTAAATTTTAAATTAGAAGAAAGAAAAGAAAGGAAATCAACAAAACCACCTAAAATCAAAATCCTTGAAAATAGCTCATACTCACGTAAATAACATATTTACCATCAATTACCACCCACCATAATTTAAGAAAGTATTTGCGTAAAATATGGGATAGGGAACAAGATGTAAATAAATATACTTACTATGAAATTTGTAATCTATTGCAGCAACTGGAAATTATTCTTCTAACTAATTATAAATTAAATACAGTTTATTTTCTATGGCAAATAACGAATAAAATCACAACTACAATTTTCACCATCAAAACACTGCAGAAAATAAAACGCTGGAAACTGAGAAAATGCTAGCGCACACAAATTTGATAGTTATTTTTAGACAATTCTCCCCAAAAAAACCAAATGCGTAAAAACCAATGCAACAACTGAGAGTTTTATTATTATGCAGCAGTGAAATTCAGAGTACAATCTCTGGATGCTCAGTTGGCTATCCAATCAACAAATATCTGAAAAAAATAATTAGAGAGAAATTTGTAGAAATTTCTATTTTCCCACCCCGGTTTTCAGTTTCACCTTATTTCTCCAAATAGTTAAATGCCATTTCCCATAGCCTTACATTCAACAAGCTGGAAAATAAATATTTTCTGAAAACACAAATTTTGGAAAATTTTCACAGTGCTAGAAATTGCAGAAATAAAAATCAGCGGACTAAAACAGCCACACAAAACATTTTAACGCAGTTATTTTTTGTCAACATGACCCTGGAAAAAACCCCTACAACTCTTGGGGAAAACCAGTTCGAAAGCTTCTCTTTATTTTCTGAATATTGCTTTTACAATGATGCAGAAATTTACACAGAAAAAAAAAAAAATTACAGCAACTTCGAAACAAAACTTATCTCGAAAACCGTGCCAAACTCCACTTCGGTTTTCGTGCCCACAAAACAGAAAAATTACAGCAGATATTATAGCCTTCAAAACTGTACGAACAACCTCGAAAACAGTGCAAGAATGGCTGTATGGCGTCCCTCGAAATCTGCAATTTTCTCTCCTCAAAATTCGTGCCCACTTGCCTCGAACTTCGTGCTCTACCCTGCTGTACGGATTTGCTGAAAGTTAGTGCTACTGCCTTCCTTCTTCTCATTGCTCATAAAATTCTCTTCAGCTTTATCCTTCTCCTTCTCTCAATCTGCTCATGAAAGAATTAATGAATGAATGACCTTTTCTCTCCTTTTCCTCCTTTAATAGAACTCTAAGTGACTTTTGGGTTATCCCCAAATCCAATGGCTGAAATAGCTTTAGATCTAGGGCTGAGATTAAATGCTCTTTTAAATCTCACTTTCTATTTTTTAATTCACCCCACTTTAATAAAGACCCGCTTAGTCATTTATTTCCAAAGTCACTTTTCCTTTCTAATTTTACATTAACTTTATTAAAGTCACTTTAAAATTAGACTTTAGTAACTTTTTCACTTAAAGTCACTTTTAAATTAGATTTTACTTTATAACTTTATAAAGCCACTTTAGGAGAAAAATTAAATTCTTTTGGACACTTTTCCCTAGGCCAAAGCTCAGAGCCTTAGGGAATCACCTGTCCTCCGATAACCAAATTTCAACACTCCCTCTTACCCAAGAAGGTGTTCCTCACCACACCCATCTTATCTCTGAAGTAGACATGCTTGCCCCGTGGTAAGGCTTTGGTAAGAATATCTGCAACCTGCGCATCAGTGGGAATATATTTGAGCTTCACAGCTCCCTTCTGCACATAGTCTCTGATGAAGTGATATCTGATGCCAATATGCTTTGACCGATCATGAAATACTGGATTCTCCGTGAGTTTAATGCAACTTTGATTATCACAGTAAATCACTGAAGGTATCAACGGCTGACCAAATAAGCCAAACAACATCTTGCGAAGCTAGATGGCCTCACAACTAGCTAGACTGACTGCCATATACTCTGCTTTCGCTGAACTCAATGCTACTGACTGTTGCTTCCGGCTGAACCACGACACCACTGTCGAACCCAACCCAAAACAACATCTTGAAGTGCTCTTCCTATTAGAAGCACAACCTGCCCAATTAGAATCAGTGTAACCTGCCAATCTCACTCCATCCCCCTGCCTATAATCCAGACCATACTCCACTGGCCCCTGCAAGTATCGCAAAATGTGTTTTGCAGCAATCTAGTGAACCTTCCTAGGCTCACACATAAACTGACTCATCGTGTTGACTGCAAAACATATATATGGTCTGGTGTTGACCAAATACATCAAGGAACCAATCAACTGTCTGTACAATGTGGTATCCACCAACTCGGAATCCGAAGCATGAAGCTTCTTCTAGTTGGTGATCATTCGTGTCGACATGGGTCTACAATCTTCCATGTGGAATCTGCCAAGGATGTCCACAATATACTTCCCCTGCCCCAGGAAGAAATGCCCCTCCTCTTGCCACACCTCCAAACCCAAAAAGTAATGCATCAAGCTGATGTCCTTCATCTCAAACTCCAACGCAAGATCTCTCTTGCAGTGCTCTATGAGTCTCTCTGCACTCGTAATGACCAAGTCATCCACATACAACACCAGAATGAGGGGCTCCTCACCTATCACAATGAAGTATAATTTCAGATCTGCCTCACTCTTTGTGAAACCCATCTCTTGCAAGTATGTATCTATCCTGGAGTACCAAGCTTTGGGAGCTTGCTTCAGGCCATAAAGGGCCTTCTTCAGTCTGCACACATGGGACTCCTTCCCATGCACCTCAAAGCCCTGTGGCTGCTCAATGTACACCTCCTCCCGTATGAAGCCATTGAGAAATGCGGTCTTCACATCCATCTGGTGGATCTTCCAACCCATCTCTGCTGCTATCGATATAATGGAGCGGATCGAAGTATATCGAGCCACGGGAGCGAAGGTCTCCTCATAATCAACTCCCTCTACCTGGGAGAACCCTCTAGCCACAAACCTCACTTTGAATTTCTCAATGCTACCATCTGCAGCATGCTTTACCTTGTAAAGCCATCTGGAAGTAACCACGGATTTGCACCACCTCCCAAACATCATTCTTCATGATAGAAGAATACTCCTCCTGCATGGCCTCTCTCCAGACCTGCTGGCTAGCTGCCTCCTCATAGCTAGAAGGCTCAGAGTCAATGATGTTGGAAACCATTGCCATATAGCTACAAAACCTCTCAGGTGGTTTGCTCTCTCTGACCGGCCTCTTAGGCACAACAACAGATGTGGCCTCTCTCAAGGTATCCTGAAGCCACTTGGGCTTCCCCTTCCCTGAGCACACCTCTCCCACTAGAGAATGAAACTCCTCCTCCTTATCAAAAGTCTGAACTCCTGACTGTCTATCTGTTGTCCTCCTGCCTGAACCTGAACCTGTAGACGCTGAAGTACCATGTGAACTGTCCATCAGTGGACTCCCTAGTGAACTGCTCTGTGGACTACTCTGCATGCTGCCCGAAGCACCACCCCTCTGACTCTGCGAGCCACTGCTCACTGACGAACTAGACATCATCATAGATGTACCTCTGGATCCTCCTGATCCCTACCCACTGGATCTCTGTGACTGACTCAACTGCTATTGAGGGTCTGGCTGATCCAGATACTCTAACTCCCGTGACCTCCTGGACGCCCGGTCCTCCTCGAATCTCACATCCCGCCTGATAACAACTTTCCTTGAAGCAGGAATATAGACCCAAAAGGCTTTCAAGGTCTCACTATAGCCCACAAAGATACCCTTCTCTGCGGTGGGCTCTAGCTTGGTCCTCTTCTCCTTGGGTATGTAAGAGTTTGCAATACACCCAAAGATACAGAAGTTACCAATATCAGGCTTCTTCCCAGAAAAAGCCTCCTCCGGAGTCATATGCCCCAAAGCACGATGCAGACTCCTGTTCTGCAAATATACAGCAGTGTTGCAGGCCTTTGCCCACAAAAACAATGGCAACCCCTGATCATGTAGCATGGCTTTGGCATTCCCTCCGATGAATCTATTCTTCCTCTCCGCAACCCCGTTCTGCAGGGGGTTGTAAGGAACAGTGAACTCCCTCCTAATGCTTGCCTCTGCACAATAGTCAACAAACTCTCCAAGGGTGTACTCACCTCCATTGTTCGACCTCAAGGACTTGATCTTCCGACCTGTCCGAGTCTCCACAAGAGCTCTGAACTCCTGAAACCACTTGAAGACCTCACTCTTGGTCTTCAAGAAATAAATTCAGGTCCTCCTGGAGTGATCATCAATGAATAAAACATAATACTCATATCCACTCAAGGAAACATGAGACATCCGACCGCTCACATCGGAATGAATCAAATCAAGTATCCTAGTCGCTCTAATGTCACTGCTGGGAAAAGGGGATTTGGCAAACTTGCCCATCGCACATCCTCTGCAAGTATCAAAGTGATCAGTACTGAAAGCTGACAGACCTGTAGTGATCTCTCACAATGTCCTCAAGGCCTCATGATAAATGTGCCCCATCCTGCAGCACAAATTCGGGCGATGTGCCTCGAACCCAAGTAGTTTCACTCGTCGTTGCCATCGCTCAATGAAATGGGCTGAAATGCAAACTTGTACACCTTTGCATGGCGTACACCTATCACTCTAGCTGACTCAGCTGGAGTACCCCTGGGATATATCAACACCTGTCCTCTCCTGAACAATATCTCATACCCTCTGTCCTCCAATGCTGAGATGGATATGAGGTTCTTCCTCATCCCTGGCACATATAAAACATTTGACACCTTCAAGGGAGGTTTGGGTTCCCTATCAAATGTCAGTGTCCCCACACCGACTGCTCTAACAACACTGTCATCACCGAGTACTACCTCTATATCAGTGCCACTCTTTGAAAGCTCTGAGAAGTACTCACGGACTTATGTCATATGACGTGAAGCCCCACTGTCCACATACCAGATACCCGAAGATGCTCCGCTAGTCGAGGGAAATGCATGCTCCCTCTCAACCTTCGTGGCAGGTGATCCTGCACTCGTGGACTCACAAGCACTGAACCCAAACTCTCAGTGAAATCTATCTGAAAAGTCCTCAATCTCTGCTGATGCTGCCATGGTCTGGTTCTTCCCCTTCTTCTTCTTCGGACACACAACTACATAGTGTCCCATCTTCTGACAACTCCAACACTTCACATTGGAGTAGTCCTTCTGCATGTTCTCCTATTTACCTTTACCTTTGCCTTTGCCCCCACCACCACTTGTGGAAGCATGCTTCTTTCCTTTGCCTTTCTTGCCTTCGACCAACAATGCTACATCCTCATCCTGCTCAACTGGCTTGGCTGCCTCAAGCTGACTCTTCCTGATCTCTGTCTGAATGCAATCATCCCAAAACCTCTCCCATGTGGGAAGGGTCTCACGTGCACAAACCCCATCAGCAAAATTCAGCCATGAAGTAGGAAGGCCATTCACTGCAAGCCGCACCAACTCAGTGTTTGGAATGACCTCTGCAACTGCTGCCAATGCATCTCTCACATTAGTTATCTTTGTGAGATAACCAGTTGCACTATCATTCTTCCCCATCTTAATGGTATTCAGCTTCTCCCTTAGGACCATCTTTCTGTTCTCATTGGTACTCTGGTAGAGATTGGTCAATGCAGACCACATCTCATGAGCATGTCTCTTTCCTCTCACATGAGGAATGCAATGGTCTTTGATTCCGTCTAGAATCAGTCTCTTACCCTTGTTATTCTTTTTACTATACACTGTCAACTGAACAACATCAGTAGGCACAAAAACAGGGTGCTATGCATTATGGACCATGACATCCCAGACTTCTGCCTCCTCAAAGATACTCTGCATTCTCTCCTTCCACACGTTGTAGTTACTATGCCCATTCAGCTTATCTTCCACCCTCAATCCCAATGACATCCTTGCTGTCCTCAAAACTGAAAATAGTACTGCTGTAGTAAAGATAAAATTTATGTGTGTGAAAAATCAGCGTGCTGGAATTTTCTGAGTGAAAAATCAGCAGACTGTATTTTTCTCTTTTGTTGTCCCAAACTGCACTTTCAACACCCAAGCTCTGATACCATGTAGAAATTTCTATTTTCCCACCCCGGTTTTCAGTTTAACCTTATTTTTCCAAATAGTTAAATGCCCTTTCCCATAGCCTTACATTCAACAAGCTGGAAAATAAATATTTTCTGAAAACACAAATTCTGGAAAATTTTCACAGTGCTGGAAATTGCAGAAATAAAAATCAAGAGACTAAAACAGCGACACAAAACATTTTAACATAGTGATTTTTGGTCAACATGACCCTGGAAAAACCCCCTACAACTTTTGGGGAAAACCAGTTCGAAAGCTTCTCTTTATTTTCTAAATATTGTTTTTACAGTGATGCAGAAATTTACACAGCAAAAAAAATTACAGCAACTTCGAAACAGAACTTATCTCAAAAACTGTGCCAAACTCCACCTCGGTTTTCTTGCCCACAAAACAGAAAAATTATAGCAGAAATTACAGCCTTTAAAACTGTACGAAGAGCCTCGAAAACAGTGCCGGAATGGTTGTATGGCCTCCCTTGAAATCTGCAGTTTTCTCTCGAAATTCGTGCCCACTTGCCTCGAACTTCGTGCTCTACCCTACTATACGGATTTGCTGAAAGTTAGTGTTACTGCCCTCCTTCTTCTCACTGCTCATAAAATTCTCTTCAGCTTTCTCCTCCTCCTCTCAATCTGTTCATGAAAGAATTAATGAATGAATGACATTTTCTCTCATTTTCCTCCTTTAATAGAACTCTAAGTGGCTTTTGGGTTATACCCAAATCCACTGGCTGAAATAGCTTTAGATCTAGGGCTAAGACTAAATGTTCTTTTAAATCTCACTTTCTATTTTTTAATTCACCCCATTTTAATAAAGACTCACTTAGTCATTTATTTCCAAAGTCACTTTTCCTTTCTAATTTTACATTAACTTTATTAAAGTCACTTTAAAATTAGACTTTAGTAACTTTTTCACTTAAAGTCACTTTTAAATTAGATTTTACTTTATAACTTTATAAGGCCACTTTAGGAGAAAAATTAAACTCTTTTGGACACTTTTCCCTAGGCCAAAGATCAAAGCCTTAGGGAACCACCTGTCTTCCGGTAACCAAATTTCAACAAAATTCTCTCTCCACAAGGAATTCTGGCACTAGCTCTATCTGAAAAATTGGTTGTCCAAACCTTGCGCAGGCCTTTCTGTGCTACCTTTGCGTAGACCCTCAAAGTCGTCTTGCCTGTCTCTGCTACTGGAAGTATATCTGCTAGGAACTTAGAGAAGGGGTTGTCACACTAATCCCGACTCTCTCCGTTTAAGCTATTTCATAGGTTAGCTATGGGGGGTGGTTCCTACAAGAAAACTAAGTTAAAAATGTGAGGTTCTAGGAGAATTGTTAAAGTGAGATGGATTACCTTTTAGGATTACAAGCAAATATGATGTGAGAAATATGAAATGAAATAACCATTAAACATTAACCATCAACACATGAGATAAGCATAAGCATATGAAAAACTAGTGCCCTTTAAAGTATTGCTCAAGAAATGAAAGATATTTGCTTAAAATAGATGAAATGCTTTCAAATGGAAAGCATAAGTAATCCTGAAAATGAACCAAGAAAATGTGAGCACAATACAAGATATAAGGATGCTTTAAGGATATATTGCAAAAGGAAAAGAAATTAGTGTTCTACTTGCAAAATGTAAATTATTAACCATTTTTATCCTAAGTCTTAACTTAGGGAATATGGTTAATTAATCAGAATTAAATAAGTCAAAGTGAAAATCATCTAGAAACTCACACAGATCGACTCCAAGCTGATCGTAGTGATGGATTAACTTTTAATCTTGGCCATTGGTGCTCCAATAATGGATTATAAGAGGAAGTCGATGGGCACTTGGAGAAGATACACCAGAACACCAGAAATTTGATTTCTTTGTCAGATCGATTTCCAAAGAGAAACAACAGTTGCCGGAGAGCCAAAGATCAAAGTGGGGCATTAGGAGAATTTTGAGGTCTAAAATGGGCCTCCTAAGAAAAATGTACAACCAAAATAAACTTTATAAGAACCAATAGGATTCAAGATGATGATGTCAACCATGGGGGATAATTCACCATTTTTGGAGTAAAAAAGTAAAAATATTAAAAAACAATAAAATAATAAAACAACTTTTTCAACTCATATTTTCAACTTATCTCCCTAAGTTTTTACTCAAATTTTGAGTGGGAGTTCTCGTTGGATGAAAAATTTAATTCCTCACAAAGAGTACTCATGTTGCATACTTTTGATGGACCCTGCCACATGAAAAATGAGAAATACATGAAAAAATGTGATTGCAATCACGTTTTACATGTATTTCTCATTTTTTGTGTAGAAGGGTCCATCAAAAGTATGCAAGATGGGTACTCCTTGGATCAGGAATCAAATTTTGCATCCAACGAGTGTTGTCGCTCGAAATATCAGTAAACTCGTAGGGAGATAAGTTGAAAATACGAGTTGAAAAAATAGTTTTTTCTTTTTTTCCCTCTAAAATTTGATGATGTAATCTAATCTTATTTTATTATTTCCACTATTATTTTATAATTTCCTTAGCAGACCCATTTTATACCTCAAAATTACCCTAATGGACAGTGAGGGGCATCGACAGTGATCTGAAGGAAGTTTTCCAGATCCGGAGAGACAATAGCAAGGGGCTAAGTTATTCCCAGTGAGGCAGCGCAGAGGACTGCGTAACTGCTTCAGAGAAGCAATTCAATTTAGTTGGAGAGAAATTCAGCTTCATTTCCAAACAGTGTTATAAGGAGTGAACCAGACCGATCGATTCATACTAGTCTGACCATTTTGAGGAAAAAACTGGTTCAAACCGGTGACTTGAACCATTTTTTTTCCGGTTCGGTACAGTAAATCCACGTAGAACACATCAAGGGGGGATTGTTTTGATTTTATTCTTTTAATGTTTGTCTTAGCTGGGCACTAGCCCATAATAGATGCCTAATATTCAAGCATATGGACCTACTATTGCTACGCATTTCATGGTAAAGTGACATTCTCCTTTATCTTTCATTTTCATCCTTTTACTTAAATTTTTAACATTACCATGAAATGAATCAGGACGTTTGAGAGTGGTTTTTAACTTTTTACGTCATTGGATTTCATATGGAGAAAGTAGAATTTGAGATCTCACTCAATATCCTACAAAATTAATAGTTTTCCATGATTTCAAGATAGCAGGGATTGTAACGCTACATTGGATTTTCTAATGTACGAGGGTATGGAACTAGCATTTGTTGAGATTTCGTGTATTTGGGGTAGCATCAGTTGTGCTCTAGGTCCCAAATTTTGAGGAAGGACTAGAGTACACTTGATCTACAAGACCTAGAAATTGATTTGGGAAATTTCACCTGGTTTAGGAGATATTAAATTAATTAATTATTTTAATGTATTTCCTAAGTTAAAACTTAGGGAACTTAAATAATTAAAGTGAATTTAATTAAACATGTAATGAAATTGTCTTAAGTCACACAGATCAAGCTTTCTTTTAATCTTAGCCATTGATTAAAGATTTAATCTTGCTCGTTGATTTGTCAACGAGAAAAGTATAAAATAAAGGCTTGGGGTTATTTGTAAAGACAGAGAGAGAGAGAGCAATGAAGCTAAGCTGAGATTCTAGGGCAGGGTTTGCTAAGAATACTTAGAAGTGTTTCAGCTGCAGAGAAGGGAATTTAGGCCAAGGGGATGATTTGGTCTCAGGGTCTAGAATACACAAGAGGCAGAGATCAACTCAAGGACAGCGCAGAAGGAGAGAGCAACAACAGCAGTAAGGACAGCATAGTCCCTCCAAGGACAGCATGATTTTCAGTAGCAAAACCCTCAGGGGTTACGCAGAGACCCTTCAGGGGCAGCGTAGTGACTGTGTCACCCAGTCTGGGGTAACGCAGTCTATTCCAAAGCACCTCTGAGGGTTGGAGGTGCTTTATAGGCTGACGCAAAGGATTTCAAGGGCAGCGCTGGGATTTCTAGGCCCTAATCTTGGCTGAGTTCTATAAATCTCGTTTGAGGGTGTGGATCAGTCATTATTTTGGCTTTAGATCAGCCAGTGAGCCGTCGATCTAGTATATTCTTTGTCGGGTTTTCCAGATCTGGAACCCAAATTTGTGTATTTAGAAATATTCTTAATAATAAAACCCTCTAGTAGCCAGAGACCGGTTTTCCCGCATTGGGTTTTTCCGGGTTTTATTTGTCCAGAAATAACTGTCACTTTGTCAATGTGTGCATGAACTTGTTCTAGATCTGGATTGGTAAAGATCTATTATGTGTTTTGCTTCAATTTTAACTTGAATTTATTCAGTTAATAACTTGTCTAAGTAGGAGGAGCATAACTAGATTAACAGTAATAATTTCTGCATGAAGTGTAAGATTCATAAATTTCTACAGTATTTAATCAAGAGCACCAAGCCCTGTATGTACCTTGATGTTAGTGGCATTTATTGTTGAACTCCTCTATCATGAGCCTACTAAAAAGAATACTCATCACTCAAACATCTTGACTTGACATGCTATGATTTTTCTATCTTATTTTAATGCTTAGAGGGTGATATTGATAACGAAGATCCCAATATAGGCAATGATTTCGATGATATGTAGGTATTTGTTGTGGCAATTTTTTTTTTAAGATGCTAGAGGCCATGTGGAGCTTGTTTACCAATGTATTTTTGGTTTAGAGATGGATTGAATTCAGTGCTATTTTGGTTATGTGCACCCTTACATGTTATATAAATGAGAACTTTTCCTTATTTTGTATAAATGGTTTGGATTCATATGGATGCACATGAATATATATGTTTTCTTTAAAATTTGAATAATTTGTGTGTTTTTTATTGATCGATTTTTGGTCCATTTTTTTTACCGGTTTTTGTACGGTTCTGACCGGTTCCCGGTCAAGGGGGTCTACCGGTTCCATGACTGACCCAGTTCTGATAATTATGGTTCCAGAGGCTGAGTAGAGGGTCCAAAGTGTCAAAGAAGCAATTTCCTCAGCAGAGACAGGCGGAACGACTTCATTAGAGGCAGTTCAAAGGCTAGACGTCATAGAGTTTGCACAGAGTAGCACAAAGGGTCCAGGAGGACGAGTTTCTGAAGAGAAGTTGTGTCGTGGTTGCTTGTGGAAGAAGGGTAACTTCCTTAGATAATTTTTCCCATATTTTCTCGCTGTTTGGATTGCTAGTTGGGAATCCATAGATTGTACTTAAATTTTCACTGTTGCAAAATAATGAAAACCCTCATTGCTACATCAATTTTCCCAAGTTGTTTTTTTGGGGTCATTTGTCCAAAAATAACGGTGTCATTTATGGGTGTGTGCTAGAATTTTCTTAGTTTCCAGCGTTATAACTTCCACAGTTTTATTTTTGAAGGTTGCAGTGTGATTAATTTGATATTTGTCATAGAAAATAAATTGTTAAATTAATTAACAATTAGAAGAATTAATTCCAGCTGCTGCAATAGGATTTCAGTCTTGAAATTTTCACATGGTATCATAGCATAAGTGATCAATCGGGAAGCTCAAAATCGAAGAGAGAATTTCGCTACTCAGAGGAAGCATTAGGCCGAAATTCTTGTGGCAGGGCATTTTCTTGACAGAAAGGCCGAATTTCTTGGGCAACAGTTCGATTTTCAGTTGCAGGGTTGCAGAAAAGTCAAGTTGCCCGGGTTGGTGATTCCAACAATCAAAGGGAGCAGTTGCAGCTCAAATTTTCGCTGAGCAGATTCCTTTTTTGGACGTAGAGGGTTTTGCAGCAATTTGCAGTTGCAAAATCAAAGTCGGGTGGAAGGGAAAAGCACACACATCAGAGGGAAAATTTCTCTCAGGGAAATTTGATTCTCAGAAGTTTGATTTTTCCTTGCAAATTGGCAATAGTTGTGAACATATCTTCTCACTCCAGAAGGAAGTGCGAGTAGCAGAGCAACAACCAAGTAGAAGGAAAGAGGAAATTTTCAATAGTTTTTGAGATGGCCACTGCAGGGCTTAGAGATTGGGATAGGTTGGATGGATCATCCAACTATGTCATCTGAAAGGCTAGGATGTCCTTCTTTCTAGACGAATATGACCTGAAAGCCTACATTGATAATGTAGTGGCAGTTCCTCAAGATGTGGATCAGCTGAAGGAATATAGGAAGGAGATGGCGTGGGCGAAGAGGTTGATCCTGGATGGAGTCCGAGACCATATAATCTCACATATAGCGGCTGAGGGAATAGCCAAAGAGATGTGGGATGCTCTCTCCATGCTATACCAGGTTACTTCCGAGCAGCGGAAGATGTTCCTAGAGGAGAGGCTGAGATGCATCAAGATGTAGAAGGGGGAAAGCATAGATCCCTTCCTCATAGGGATTCAGGAGGTTTGAGACCAGCTTGCATCTATACTCAGATCTCCTCCTTTGTGCTGGCCCAAAGACTGCCACGCTGCTCCAGAAATAGACTATCAATCTCAGCCCTTGGAGGTTTTCCTATAGCTGAAAAGCTAATGAACCTAGGTTCGCCTATAGCTCTCGTAAGCTAATGAACCTTGCAACCAACAACAATCACACAAGAACCCAACTGTGACCTCTAGACTATAACTGCATCCTCCAAAAATACGGACTGTTGGGGCAACAAAATGTAGAAGCTGAAGATATCGTAGTGAAACTCTCTCGGATGAAATGGAAAACCAAACTAGGGTGGCACTTGAAGTCCCCCGAATAATGGGTGAGTTCTATGCTTGGAAAACTCGTGCTAAACAATAAGTGACTTGGCTAAGCAGCTCGAGCAACTGAGATCAAAATCGATTATCCAAATATGCCAAATGAAATGAGCTTTCTTCCTTTTATAATCTTCGTTGGCCCCTTTTCCCGCCTTTTCCCTCCATACCCTGTTCACACTTATGCTTTTTTGAACCAACTATTAAGGGTATGTGTATTTCATGAGTGGGTGGTCCCTATGCACCATAAATCAAATAACATAACATGAAATTACTAACTCCTAACTCTTAAGTCTTCTAAAGAAAAATCAAATGGGCCCCAACATCACCAAAATTGGCCCTCACTACATAATAATAAATCCTGTAACAAAATAATTTAGGAAGGGACATTATAGTCCTCCCCTCCCAAATGTTGCTTGTCCCCAAGCAACTTCAGTGTTGGATGCACCAATATATGTGCACCCTCCAAAGTGGCATCCTCATTTGGCAAGCTCTTCCAACGCACCAAATATTCCCTGGTCGTTCTACTCTTGAGCTTCCTCTCTCTAGTCTCTAGAATGGCCTTCGGTTCCAAAACCATATGCCCCTCACCATCAAGCGGAGGCCGCTCCACAACTGCCATGATCTGCTGCCACAACACTCTCTTGAGGCATGAAACATGAAAGATGTTGTGGATTTTGCTTTTTGGTGGTACCTCCAACTCATAAGCCACCTCTTTGACCCTCCTGGTCATCCTGTAAGGCCCATAAAACTGAGGCTACATCTTCTCAGCCCCCTTTTGTTTCAAAGTGGATTATCAGCATGGTTGCAAGCATAGGAACACCAAGTCCCCCTCCTCAAAATGTCTCTCCACCCGCTGCCGGTCAGCATATAGCTTCCGTTGATTTTGAGTTGTCAACAAATTATCCATAAGAGCCTTGAGGATATCTTGGCCCTCTCAGATCCAATATTTGGCCTCGGGGGCCCGACTATCTACAAAAACAATGTCAGCAAAAGAAAAAGCATCACAACCATATAAGGCACAGAAAGGAGTCATACCGATGGACATATGATACGTAGTGTTGCATCAATATTCTCCTAAGTGCAACCATCGAATCCATGCCTTCTACTGTCTGGTCACATACTTCCTCAAATACCACTCTAGCCACTTGTTCACCCTCTCAGTCTGACCATTTGTCTGTGGGTGGTAACTACTGCTCAGAGTGAGCTCTGTGCCCACCAATCTGAAAAGCTCGTGCCAGAATCCCCCCATGAATTGGTTGTCTCTATCACTAACTATGGTCTTAGGGAGTCCATGCAGGTGGAAAACCTCCCTAAAGAACAACTCGCCTACCTAAGACGCTGAGTATTGAGTCCGAATAGCAAATAAATGTGCATATTTGGTCAATCTGTCGACCACTACATAAATACAATCCTTCCCCTACAATGTGGGAAGTCCTATAATAAAATCCATAGAAATGCTCTCCTATTTCCCCTTTGGAATGGGAAGAGGCTACAATAACCCTGCCGAATGCGTCAACTCTCCCTTATTTCACTGATAGGCCTCACACTCCTGTACATATCTCAACACATCTCCCTTGAGGCCCTTCCAGGTGAAGCGCTCTCTCACAACCATGTATGCCTTTTTGAACCTCAATGCCCCAACAGTGGAGAATCATGAGTTGCATGAAGTACTCGCTCTCTCAACTGTGAGCCTGGAACCAAAAATATGCGCCCTTTATAATAGATAACCTTTGGCATCACCCGATAGTGCTCATCTACATGAATGACCTCTAGGATCTCACATGCACGACGATCCTTAGAGTACTCCACTAATAAATGTGTCTTCCAATCATGGCTAATTCTCATGAGTGAAAGTCCTACAAGTCTCCTAGATAGCGCATCGGCTACCACATTGTGCTTTCCTCGCACATACTCAATATCAAAATCGTAGGCCTGCACCTTGCTAACCCATCTCTAATGTCTGCCATTCAGGCCCTGTTGCCCCGTGAAATGTTGAAGACTGTTGTGATCTATCTTCACCTTGAACTTGTTCCCCACCAAATATTGTCTGAATTTGGCCAATGCATGCATAGTGGTCAACATCTCCTTGTCGTATATGGAATACGACCTCTCATGGGGTAAGAGCTTCCTGCTCTCAAAAGTAATGGGGTAACCCGCTTGGGACAAGACGGCTCCAATCCCCTCACCCGATGCATCACACTCCAAGGTGAAAGACTGTGTGAAATCTGGAAACGCCAAAATCGGGAAACTACTCATCACCTCCTTGAGGCGATCGAAGGTTTCCTGAGCTCCATCTATCCATGCAAAAGCCCCCTTCTTGTTCAAGTATGTCAGGGGTGCTGCCAATTGTGAGAAGCCCTTGACGAACTTCCTGTAATAAGTGAAAATGCCCAAAAATCCCCTCAACACTATCACATCTCTAGGCTCTGGCCAATCCCGAATGGCCCTGATCTTCTCCTCGTGCACCTTGACCCCATCTACGCCAATGAAATGTCCCAAGTACAACATCTCTATCAGCCCAAACTCACACTTGGACAATTTGGCATAGAACTGTTGCTCCTCCAGGATACACAACACTGTCTCTAAGTTCTGCAAGTGCTCCTCCCAAGTCTACTGTATATCAAGATGTCATCGAAGAAAACCAATACAAACCTCCTCAACTGCCCCCTGAACACATGGTTCATGCATGACTGGTACGTGGCCAAGGTGTTGCTCAATCCAAAAGGCATGAAAAGAAACTCAAAATTCCCATAGTGACATCTGAAAGTTGTCTTTGGGATGTCTGATCCCTCACCCGGATCTAATGATATCCTGACCGCAAATCAATCTTAGAGAAGAACTTGTCTCCTCTAAGCTCATCCATCAACTCATCAATGTGCGGTATGAGATACAGATTCTTCAATGTCTTCCTGTTGAGCGCCCTATACTCAATGAACATGCACAGATTCCTGTCCTTCTTCTTCACCAAAACAACTAAAGAAGTGAAGGAACTGGAACTTGCCTTGATATGGCACAATGCTAGCAACTCTCTGTTGGACCGCTCAATCTCATCCTTATAGGCTTTGGGATGCCTATAGGGAGTAGTAATAACTTCCTGCATACTAGGCTCCATCTCTATAGTATGCTCAAATCCTCTATCTGGTGGTCGTCATGATGGTATATCTCCAAAAACCCCTGCAAATCTATCCAACACATCCTATATGTTGGGTGGTGGAGGCTTCATCTGTCCCCCAACCTCTGAAACCCTCAGCTCCACTGCCCACAGTATGTCCCTGTGCCTCAAGTTAGCCTCCATCCGATGAGTTGAGACTGTCTTTGGGGGATGTGAATGAATACCCTGAAGAACTACTAGCTTACCATCCGGCTCGGTAAAATCCATCACGATCTGCCTCCAATCGGTGGTAACTCTGCCAAGGGAATACAACCATCGGACACCCAACACCACATTGGTGTCTGGTACATCCACTACAAAGAAGTGATCTGTCATCGTATAGTTCCCCATGGCTACTATCAATGCGGGAACATATCAGTTGCCCTGCATAGTCTTGTCCCCTGGAACTAGTACTGAAAATACCTCTAACTCCTTAGTGGTGATGCCTCTCCTCTGGACCAACTGAGAATCAATAAAATTGTGGGTTGCCCCACTATCTTCCAAGACTGAGACATGTTGCTCCTGCACTATGCCCCTAATCCTCATGGTCAGAAACTTAGGAACCCCGCACAAAGATGCAAGAACTCCCCTAGATGGTGTGAAAGATGGTCCTCCCGTTGGAGGTGGTGGTGGTGGAGCTCTCTCTGATGGCCCCTCGCCATCTCCTCCCTCAAACTCCAACTCAAACTCATCCTCTGATCACTGTCCGAGAAAACCTCGATATAGTGGGATTTTCCCGCCATGCACCGATGGCCTGGTGCCCACGGATCTTGACATGTAAAACATAGTTTCCTCCTCTTGAGGTCTCTCGTCTCGACTCTCATCATCCAATGGTCCTCTCCCTTGATCGGCTCTCTGTGCTGGTGTAGGTCTAGTGTCACCCCCTTTCTGAGGGCAGGGAGTGTGTGATGGAAAAGGTGCCAGTGCCTTGGGGATGGCCCCCAGCAGATCCCTCATACAAGACACAACCTCCAATAAAGTGGAAGCTTTGCGTGACTTCACTAGTCCATGCAATGGCTCTGTCAAACCCTTTACAAAAATGTACACCCTCCGAGCATCTGACAAATTTGGCACCATAACTGAAATACACAGGAACTCTGAAATATAGTGCTTAGGATTTCATGTCTGCCTAATGGGTCAGCTCCCTGAAATGAACCTCTGAATCCCCTCGATCAAAATGCTCCACTACTCTCCATGTTAAGTCCTCATAAGCAGTCACGTTAGCATGTTGCAAAGAGGACAAGCCATGGAACCACCAATCGTGTGCCTCTCCCTTTAGGTGCAAATTGGCCATTTTAATGGTCTCTGTCTCGATCATCCTGTTGAGCTGGAAATATGTATCCAGCATCTCCACCCAAGCACGTGTTCACTTGCCAGTGCCATCAAATGTGGGGTAAAACATTCTCCCGATGGTACGCTGTAACTCATAATTTTGCGTGCCTTGACCTCCAAGGCCCCTTCCCTTCTCAATCTACTTGAGCTGGTAATACTATCTAAAGGGTAGTGCTTGTTTGAACTCCTCTCCCATGGACCGCCAAATTCTGAAATATTCCTCTTCATCAAGGCTCACTTGTTCCACCATAACTATGGGTATGAAAGAGGGTAGCGTGGCTCTAGCTGACCCACTAGAATAAGATGGCTGCGCAACAGGATGATCATACTGTTGAGATGCATCGGAAGTCTCTCCCAAGAGAAGATTATGGGTGCTTAGTTCCAGGTTCTGCATCTTGATCACATTAAGCATGTCTCTTTGCCCCTTGGTTAAATCATCGATCGCCTTCAGAAGATTGTCCAAGACCTTCTCTTCTTTCGCCTTGGGCTCTCCCATGTCTTCTACTAACACCTCCTTCCCTTGATCCTCAGTGTTTGGAGTAATCTCCAACTCCCTCTCTTTGCTTCGGTACCTTTGCTTCCGGTAAGTGATATACTATCTATCTCCTTCTCTCATAAAATAAATCTTCCCACGGCTAAGCCAATATTTAGGCTTTGATACCACTATAATGTTCCAAAATAGGAAAAACAGTGCTAATACAAAAAAACATAAATTTAGTCCATGGAAAATTTAAAACATTGCAGTAATCATTTGGTACCATAAGAAATCTGGAAACAACTTAGCCATTTTATTATGGAACGGGCAAGAGTACAAAAATATATAGAGAAATGCACCTAGGCTTGCCTTTTTGGCAAGCTGAGCAAAGCCCAGATTAAACCACAAAAACCCAGAAAATCTGCCCAGTGATGCTCTGCGTTGTCCCAGTGAATCTGCACTAGCTGCTACAATGGGATGGTTGGAAACCCCACTTCCAGTGCTCAGAAAATTCTCCAAAATTAACCATGGACTCCTCAACGTAATTTGACCAAAACCCAGAAATGGTTTGGCCAAGTCACGAACTTCCAAAATTGATCCCAATAAGCCCTACGCTCTCCCAGTAGCTGTTGAATACGCTGTATACAAAATCATTAGCGAAATACTCAACAACCATTCAAATATGCTGCGAGTATCCTTCCTACACTTCCTCTATCTCCCTCGGCAAACAAAAGCTCAAATGGCGGAGGCCATCTCCCACAACTATACTCCGCACTCCTCTGCGCTGGCCCAGATACTGCCACGCCACTTCAGAAATAGACTATCAATCTCAACCCTTGGAGGTTCACCTATAGCTGAAAAGCTAATGAACCTAGGTTCATCTATAGCTCTCGTAAACTAATGAACCTTGCAACCAACAATAATCACACAAGAACCCAATTGCGTCCTCTAGACTATCACTGCGTCCTCCAAAAATACGCATTGTTGGGGCAACAAAATGCAGAAGCTAAATATATCACGGTGAAGCTCTCTCGGATGAAATGGAAAACCAAACTAGGGTGGCACTCGAAGTCCCCCGAAGAATGGGTGAGTTCTCTGCTCGAAAAACTCGTGTTAAACAGCAAGTGACCCGGCTAAGCAGCTCGAGCAACTGAGATCAAAATCGATTATCCAAATATGCCAAATGAAATGAGTTTTCTTCTTTTTATAATCTTCGTTGGGCATTTTTTCCGCCTTTTCCCTCCACACCCTCTTCACACTCGTCCTTTTTCGAACCATCTATTTAGGATATGGATATTTCATGAGTGGGTGGTCCCTATGCATCACAAATAAAATAACATAACATGAAATTACTGACTCCAAACTCCTAAGTCTTCTAAAGAAAAATCAAATGGGCCCCAACATCACCAAAATTGGCCCTCGACAAAATAATTTAGGAAGGGACATTACATCATACTACAGCCATATACTTCTATCTTAGTAAATCCACCCACAACGAGCTAGCTGGCTAGGAAATAGACAAACTTCTTGCAAGTTAAATCTTGGAGTATTACTCAAGTTTTTTCATTCATTCTTTTATATAGAATTAATCCCAAGTTTGATTTAAAGCATATTTACATATTTCTGCCACCTCAGGATGTACCTTAGCAGACGGAATTTTTAAAATGTAAATAAGATAATATAAGATAATTGTCCAATGAATGACCAAAAGGTAGGTGAATGGGGCAGGATAATAGAAATACAATCACCGATAAGAACCTGCAGGAATGTGCAAGACTACTCCGAATGCACAAAACTAAACAAACAAATGCATGAAAGAGCATGATCATGTAATGTTTAAAAGAAAGCAAAAGAAGAGGGGAAGGGTCTAGACACAACAATGAGGCCCTGGCATAATACCAGCATCATAAGTAGGAATACAATTACAACATGCCACAGACTAGATAGTAATATAAATATACATATATAGGTAGATCGATAGGTATGTAGGCAAATAGACAGATATATGGAATGACAAATAGTGTTGAATAATAGTTACTTCCTCAGTCTCTAACCAGTTTAGGCCATAGTTTGCAATCAGAAATGTTGCACTGCTTCTTAAATGCTTTCCCTAATGCTTGTTTTCCAATGTGAAACAGGGAGATCAAGGAAGGACCGCTTTCACATTGCTCATTGAAAGCATATAATATTCACCCTCGACAAAAGTTCATTATAATCCAGCATAGGATGCAAAAACCACTGCTTGCATACAATTGGGTGTTTCAGCACATGATTTCAAAGAAATCAAAGTAAACTTCAATAACACTAATCATGCTGCCATTGAGATTTTGTAAAATTTGTATACACAAAGTATGCAAGACCCATTCCTCGCACCAACTCTGGTGTTCATGCACATGATTCCAAATGCAAAGGACAAGTGATTTCAATAGCCCTGTTTAAACTTCTGTTGAGACTTCCTAAATTTTGAATGGACAATATTCACTTAACAAACAAAAGATCAACTAAATTATGTTAAGCACTCAAGACAAATCCTGAACCTTGGATTCCAGTTAGAGGAAATGATTTTCATAGAATCAGGGACTTGTCCTCTTCAATCACAGAAAGATGAAAATAATCTTTCAGTTGTCACAAATGTAGATCCCAGTTAAGGAATAAAATTTTCCAAGTTTAGACTTCTCCTGCCCTCATGGAAACAGGCCCAGATGTATATGTATAAATTCTCTTTTCTTATAACGTTTAACAATTATCATGATGTTTGAGCATTGAAGCAATGCTATATAATTGAATTGCTAAAAATGCCATCACATTAACATACCTGCAAAGAACCTTGTAAACCAGAATCACCAAGACTGTTGAAGAATGTTATAACAGTGAGCTGTGTCAAAATTGAGCTGCACTTGCATCCAAACAAACGTAAGGAAATGAAAACAACAAAAATGAAAACTAGTATTTAAGCTTATGATCTAGATTGTCCTACTTCCAGGACTCGACATCAACAAAAGAAACAGAAAATATTGAAGAAACTTGATCAACAGCATATATTATTATATTCAGAGTGGTAAGTACACAAATTCTTCCTCATTCGGAAGATTGTTATAATGAAAATGAAAGAAACTGTCTAGTTTTCTAACTTTAACTACAGACAAAACATAAAGCAATACTCTATTTTTTTAATGAGTGCTTTTGGTCAATGTTGACCACTCTGTGTCAACTACCTTATATCAGTGATTCAGTACACATATTTGCAAAGGAATTCCATCGTATTCGAGCAGTCATATATCCAGGATTCATCATCATCATTCGTTAATTTATCAGAGTTGTAAACTCAAATTCTGCAAGTTTGTTGTAAATGATGCTAGTATGACTCTTCAATTATGTAACAACACCTAGGTAAGCCTCTGATTTTGGCAAAGTATTTCATTCTAAGAAGTTTTTTAACCTCACTGAATTATGTGTGTTTCTAAATGCGGATAATCGACAAATTTTTTCTTCCAGCTTAAACCCCAAAGCTAGTGTGGAATTCGCTGACAAGGTCTTAGGTGAGTCCTAGTGTTATATCGAGTCTTTTGTAAAAGTGTGTTTGAGAATAATTTAAGCACATTTGGCTAAATTATTTTCTTACAAATACACTTGGTCTATACTAGATGATATTTTGTCGCAGAATTGGGTAATTTATTAAGGGTCTATGTCTAAAGGTGTTTTCTCCTTTCAAGGAATGATTTAATTGTAGTATATTGATGTAAAAAATATTTTGGTTCATGGTCCCTCATATTTAAATACCATGACTAAAACATTTAAGGGTGGAAAAAAAATATTATTACCCTTTAGTGTCAATTAATTAATTTTTATCGCTAAATTAAATTAAAATCCTAAGCCAGAAAATTAATTAATTTGAGTCCAAAAAATAATTATTTTTATTTTTGGTTTTCTGGCAAAAACTGACAAAAATTTAGCTAAAAAAATGGTCAAAAAATTAAAATCGAGAGAAAATAAAATTATCTCCAAGCGGCAAAACAAATTTTGGAGAAAGTGGTCATTTCCAAGGAAGAATTAAATTGACAAACCTAATTCCAAGGCGGAAAAATCACAAAAAAATATTTGGGGCCAGATTAAAAATAAATAAATTAATTAAAATTAATGAACAAATTCAATAAAATTAATTTTTCTGGGTCCAATTAGTTGAAAAAAACTCTTGGGTGCATAAGAAGTCCAATTTCCAAGGTTTTTTTATCAAGCAAAAAATCAAATTTTAGCAAAAATTGAGCTTATGGACCAAGGTGATCAAGTCAAAAATGATATTTGAAGAAAAAAGGTCAAAATAATATTTTTTGGACTTGGAAAAAAAGAAATTATTACGGAATTCAAAGTTCTTCATCAAGATCAAGGGTCGAGATTTATTTTTAGCATGGATCAAGCCCCAAGTAGTTGTTATCATCCAGATTTGGTCAAAAACGGTGCAACTTCTTGGACCTAGCCATTTTCCACTTGGAGTGGGATTTAGATCTCTCTTTTTTCTTTATAAAGAAGTTATTTGCTCCTCATTTGTCACCAAAAATCTTGTAAAGAAGCTCTGAGTCAAGTTTTTCCATTGTAAGATTTTTCCGGAAATAATAAAAAAAATTCTTTGGGGTTTATTAATGGTGGTGTTCCTTGTTAGTTTTTGTAGCATCGGATGTGTTCTATCCACAAAATTTGGTGGAGATGCTAAAATAAATGGGATCTCCAAAATCCAAAAAATTATGCCTAGAAGTGTCTCAATTAAATTATTAACCATTTTTTAAATATTTCCTAAGCCTAAACTTAGGGAATATGGTTAATTAATCAATATTAATTGAGATAAGGTGAGAATCATCAAGAAATTCACACGAATCGACGGGGAATTAATCTAGGCCATCAATAATGTTTTAATCTTGGTCGTTGGTGATCCAATAGAGCATTAGACGAAGAATTTGATGGGTAGATGTAGAATAGACCAGTGCAGAAACTCAGTTGCCTAGACAGTTTGATTTTCTCAGCGGCAGTAATTTAGCAGAGAAGATAGACTCTGAGGGTAAGTAGCAGGTGGAAGAGGAGGGTAGCAACATTCTGGGAGAAAATTTCCAGTTCCAGGAAGAGGCAAAGGAAGGCTAAAACCCCCACAGGGTCTGCATAGGCATTGCACAGAGGGTAACGCAGGAGGCTCAACGCTGAGGATAGGGAGGTAATTTCACAGGAAAAAAATTAGTTGTGGGGTGAGAGAAAATTGTCACAATAAGTTTGCCAGTATTTTCCTCAGATTAGATTGATAGTTGAGCATCTATATTATTGTATTCATAATTGTTGTTGAAGAATAATAATAAAACCCTCATCTGCTGCACCAATTTTCCCGCGTTGGGTTTTTCCAGGGATAATTGTCTAAAAATAACTGTGTCAAAATTCTTGTGTGTGCTAGAATTTCTCAATTTTCAATATTTTATTTTCTGCTGTATTTTTATGGTGAAAATTACAGTGGTGATTTTATTCGTTGTTTGTTTTAGCAAATAAACTGCATAATTAAATTTACAGTTAGAAGAATAATTTCCAGCTACTGCAATAGATAAAAATTTCACATGCTATTACAGCACAGTTGATAGGCCGGAGAGATCAGAAACGAAGGAAAAGAATTTCGTTGCTCAGCAAGGGAAGCAGGCTGAAATTCCCAAAGGTAGTGCAGTCTTTTTTCCACGAGGCCGAGTTTCTTAAGGAAATTCGATTTTTTTGAGTTGGTAGCATCGGAAGTGTTCTAAGTCTCAAATTTTGTAGAGAGGCTTAGGCACTGGTATTCCAAAGAACCCAAAAACCATTTGTGAAAATTCCACTCGGAATATGTTTTATTGTAAAAATTAATTATTTTAATGGGGACCCTAAAATAATTAAAGGGTATTAATAAAACAGAGTGAAAATGATTTAGAAAAAGTGAAGATCAAGTCAAGTTATAATCTTAGCAGTTGATTAGAGATCTAATCTCGGTCGTTGATGTCTCAACGAGATGACTATAAAGGAAGACTTGAGGGTCACTTGGAAAGACACACCGAGTGAATCTAGTGATTGAATATTTCTGACAGAGCAAGTGATCAGATGAAGATCAGATCTAAGTGATTCCAGTGCAGATAGGGGTAGGGTAGCTTCCGGAGAGAGTGATTTTCTCAGCTGGATAATCATCAACAGAGAGAAGCAAAGAGACGTTCAAAGACAGCGCGTGCAGCCGTACAGTCGACGCAGCAGGCCGCATAGAGCGGCGTGTGGCTACGTAGAGGTTGCGCAGTGGTTCAGAGGGTTTCAGAGATTTTACTGTCGGATCAGTTCCAGAAGCTGGGAGCTTGGGTGTGAGACCGCGATGCTGAGATCTCGTACCGGGAGTCGCATCAACCTACAGTCGGGTGACGAGAACCGCGAGACTGTGCGCGTGCGCGGAGCTTGCTAAATGCACCCCAATCTGATCCTATCAACTGGGATTTTTTAGTGATTGTGTGAGGTATTCTCACAAATCTTTCTACCAGTATTTCTCTCTTTGTAACTGAATAAACCTTGAGGTATTCAGCGATGTATTCAGAAATTTCTACTGCTTAATAATACAAACCCTCAGATCTGTTGCACCGGTTTTTCCGCATCGGGTTTTTCCGGAGACTTTCGTCCAAAATAAAGGTGTCCTATGTGTGATTTTTTCTTTTCTCAGTTTCCTTCTTTCAAAATCATAAAGAATTAAGTGCAGGCTACTTCAATAATTCATGAAGAAATGTGAATTAATTATGTAATGTAATTTGCAAAATAGGAGAAGTAAATTCAGTTGGTTGCAGTAGGATTCCTGAGATTGTTAGATCTAGGAAATTTCATAATTTCCAGTTCCAGGAAGAGGCAAAGGAAGGCTAAAATCCCCATAGGGTCTGCGTAGGCACTGCACAGAGGGTGACGCAGGAGGCTCAACACTGAGGATAGGGAGGTAATTTCGAAGGAAAAAATTAGCTGTGGGGTGAGAGAAAATTCTCACAATAAGTTTGCCAGTATTTTCCTCATATTAGATTGACAGTGGAGTATCTATATTATTGTACTCAGAATTGTTGTTGAAGAATAATAATAAAACCTTCATCTGCCGCACTAGTTATCCCACATTGGGTTTTCCAGGGACAATTGTCCAAAAATAACTGTGTGAAAATTCTTGTGTGTGTGCTAGAATTTCTCAATTTTCAGTGTTTTATTTTCCGCATTATTTTTATGGTGAAAATTACAGTTGTGATTTTATTTGTTGTCTATCCTAGCAAATAAACTGCATAATTAGATCTGCATTTAGAAGAATAATTTCCAGTTACTGCAATAGATAAAAATTTCACATGGTATCAAAGCACAGGTTAATCGGCTGGAGAGCTCAGAAACGAAGGAAAAGAATTTCGCTGCTCAATAAGGATAGCAGGCCGAAATTCCCAAGGTAGCGCAGTATTTTTTCCAAGAGGCCGAGTTTCTTGAGGAAGTTCGATTTTTATGAGTTGCTAGCATCGGAAGTGCTCTAAGTCTCAAATTTTGTGGAAAGACTTAGGCATTGGTATTCAAAACAACCCAAAAACCGTTTGTGAAAATTCCACTCAGAATATGTTTTATTGTAAAAATTAATTATTTTAATGGGGACCCTAAGTCTAAACTTAGGAAAATTAAATAATTATAATAAAACAGAGTGAGAATGATCTAGAAAAAGCAAAGATCAAGTCAAGTTATAATCTTAACCGTTGATTAGAGATCTAATCTCGGTCGTTGATGTCTCAACGAGAAGACTATAAAGGAGACTTGAGGGTCATTTGGAAAGAGGCACCGAGTGAATCTAGTGATCTAATTCTTTTGATGGAGTAAGTGCTTGGACGAAGATTAGATCTAAGTGATTCTAGTGCAAAGAGGGGCAAAGTAGTTTCCAGAGAGAGTGATTTTCTCAACCGGAGAATCATTAGTAGAGAGAGGCAAAGAGACGTCCAACATAGCCAACGCAGAGCTAGACAGGTTGATGCAGAACCAGCACAGAGCCACGCAGGGCTACGTAGAGGTTGCGCAGTGGTTCAGAGGGTTTCAGAGATTTTACTGTCGGATCAGTTCCAGAAGCTGGGAGCTTGGGTGTGAGACCGCGATGCTGAGATCTGAGATTCCGGGAGTTAGGTCAATCCATAATTGGGGTGACGCAGGAACTGCGTAGGGACTGCACAATGGTAGCACAGAGCTTGCCAGAGGCACCTCATCCAATGACTGGATTAGCTGAGATTTTTCAGTGAATGTGTGAGGTATTCTCACAAATATTTCTGCGAGTATTTCTCTCTCTGCAACTGAATAACCCTTGAGGTATTCAACGATGTATTCAGAAATTGCTACTACTTATAATACAGACCCTCAGATCTGTTCACCAGTTTTCCTGCATTGGGGTTTTTCGGAGACTTTCGTCCAAAATAAAAGTGTCCTATGTGTGATTTGTTCTTTGCTCAGTTTCCTTGTTTCAGAATCATAAAGAATTAAGTGTAGGCTACTTCAGTAATTTACTTCAATAATTCATGAAGAAATCTGAATTAATTTTGTAATGTAATTTGCAAAATAGAAGTAAATTCAGTTGGTTGCAGTAGGATTCCTGAGATTGTTAGATCTAGGAATTTTCACAATTTTCAGTTCCAGGAAGAGGCAAAGGAAGGCTAAAATCCCCACAGGGTCTGTGTAGGCACTGCGCAGAAGGTGACATGAAAGGCTCAACACTGAGGATAGGGAGATAATTTTGGAGGAAAAAATTAGCTGTGGGGTGAGAGAAAATTCTCACAATAAAGTTGCCAATATTTTCCTCAGATTAGATTGACTGTTGAGCATCTATATTATTGTACTCAGAATTGTTGTTGAAGAATAATAATAAAACCCTCATCTGCTGCACCGGTTTTCCCGCATTGTGTTTTTCAGGGGACAATTGTCCAAAAATAACTGTTGCAAAATTCTTGTGTGCGCTAGAATTTCTCAATTTTCAGTATTTTATTTTCCGCAGTATTTTTATGGTGAAAATTACAGTTGTGATTTTATTCGTTGTTTGCCGTCGCAAATAAACTGAATAATTAAATTTACAATTAGAAGAATAATTTTCAGTTACTGCAATAGATAAAAATTTCACATGGTATCAGAGCATAGTTGATCAGATGGAGAGCTCATAAACGAAGCAAAAGAATTTCACTGCTCAGCAAGGGTAGCAGGCCGAAATTCCCAAAGGCAGTGCAATATTTTTTACAGGAGGCTGAGTTTCTTGAGGAAGTTCAATTTTTTCGAGACGGGCATAACAATTTGATCCTTCTAGTTTAAGTGATTCTAGAGGCAGAGGGAGCGGCTCAGCTATTTCGTTGGGCAGATCTCTAGCTGGATGCAGAAGGTTTTGCAGCAAATTGCTAGTGCAGAACCAATGTCGGGTGAAAGAGGAATAGCACACTATAAATTCTTCAGCATAACTATCGACAAAAGTGACATTCGAAAGACTTCAGATTTGTCTTCAGGTTGGAGGATGAATTTGCTTGCTTATCGAGATCAACTTCACAATGTGTCTGGTATATAGACAGTGGAGCATCGACTCACATTATAGGGGTTAGAGATTATTTCTCCAGCTACAAGGAGGAGTAGATGGACTTCTAGATTACTATGGGAAAAAGGACAAAATTGTTGATTTATGGTAGCATCAGATGTGCTCTAGCCTTGTAACTTTGTATATGGGCTAAGACACATGTATTCCATAATACCCAGAAAGGATTTTGGAAAATTCCACTCAGAGATGGTTTAATTAAATTAATAAATCATTTTTTAATGTTTTCCTAAGTCTAAACTTAGGGAAATCGATTAATTAAAGGGTATTAATTAAACTAAGTGTGAATATTCTAGATAAAGTCATGGATCACCTCCAAGTTGATCCTAGCCCTTGATTAAGTTTTAATCTGAGCCGTTGAAATGTGAACGAAGGATTATAAGGAGGGTGAGGGGCCTATGGAAAACACATCAGACGAAGAAAGAATTTAGAGATCGATTTCTTCAGCCGAAGGAAGAGTTGAAGTGATTCTTGATTGCAGATAGGGGAAGGTGAAATCTCCAGGAGGGAGAATTTCTGAAGGAGAAAGAGTAGAGGAAGAGAAGCAAGAGAGGAGCCAAAGCAGCAACACAGAGAGGGCCAAGCAGCAATTACGTTGGGCCAGCGCAGAGCAGCAGAGAGAGTTTTGATTTTTGTTGGTGGAGGCAACTGAGGGTTTATCCAGTCTCTGAAGGTCATTTCTGGAAAGGGAAATCACTCTAGTCTCAAGCAGCAATCAGCACAAAAGAAAATATAACAAGTAGTAGCAACAGTGACGCAGTGACAGCGTGAGGGACGCAGTCTACACAGAAATCACACAGAGTAGCTCAGCATGGGTTCAGGTCAGTGTCGGAACTTCGTGGTAATGTGATATTTGTCTCACTAAGCCTACTCTCGTCAGATCTCTTTAGGTGATTGATTGATCTTTACAATCACACATTTGTACTCAGAATTTCTGCATAATAAAGAAACCCTCAAATCTGCTGCACCGGTTTTCCCGCATTGGGTTTTTCCGAGGACAATTATCCAAAAATAATGGTGTTCATGTGTGATTACTTGTGCTATTTCTTTTATGTTGTTTATTGATCTTGAAGTCTACAGCATATTTTATTTCAATATTTAACACATTTAAATGTTAAATAATTGTGGTTGAGAATACAATAGAAGAAATATAATAAATAGCTGCAGTAGAATTCTACATTATAGAATTTTCACATGGTATCAAAGCTGTTAAATCCAAAGGAAGCAGGGTCAGAAAAACGACTGCGCAATCCAGAAGCTTCAGAGGGGACACAACACAGAGAAAAGAAAGGACATATAAGTATGGCAGGCTTAGATGTTTAATCCTCTAGGTTAAAAGAGGATGGTGCATGCTTGTCAAGTTCAGCATCTGCAGGAATCTGGTATATTGATAGCGGGGCTTCAACTCATATGACTGGAGTACGAGAATATTTCTCGAGCTATAGGGAAGAGCAGATGAACTTCCAAATCACTGTGGGGAATAGCAAGAAATTCACTCCAGTTGGGAGAGGAGCCGTAGTGTTTCAGACAAAAGCCGAAACCAGTGTCAAGGTCACAGATGTACTACATGTGCTGGGGCTTGGGATGAATTTAATCTCAGTATCCCGGTTGCAGGACAAAGGGTATGACATACACTATGTCGGGAAGAAAGTACATGTCAAGCACCCAAGTTGGAAGCAAACAAGGCAGATCATAGTTAGAAGCAACAGAATATACAGGTTACAGCTTGAATCTACGATGGCAGTAATCAGTAGTAGTCTTGACGAAAAGAAAGGGTTGAACGAACTTTAGCATAGAAGAATGGGGCACTTGCACCATGGTGCATCAAAGATGCTCAGAGAAACAGTGGATGGGGCACCTGTTCTCAGCATAGATCATGATGATGTATGTTGAGGATGTGTACTTGGGAAGTACGTTAAGGCATCCTTTCCCAGAAGTGAAAACTGAGTAGCAAACATATTAGAACTGATACACTCAGACATCTGTGGACCTATGTCCACTAATGCTCTCAAGGGTGGCAAATATTTTGTCACATTCATCGATGACCACTCGAGGAAGACCTGAATTTACTTCCTTAAGACAAAAGATGAAGTCTTTGAAAAGTTCAAAGAATTCAAGGCTCTTGTTGAAAATATGATGGGGAAGAAAATCAAGACATTTCGTTCAGATAATGGTGAAAAGTTCAAAGAATTCAAGGCTCTTGTTGAAAATATGATGGGGAAGAAAATCAAGACATTGCGTTCAGATAATGGTGGAGAATACATAGATGGAGACTTCATATATTTCTGCGCAAAGGAGGGCATCAGGAGGGAGTGGACTGTGCCATACAATCCCGAAAAATATGGTGCGGCAGAACAGAAGAACAGAACACTTGTAGGAGCAGCCAAGGCAATGTTATTTGACCTTGATTTACCTAGATATTTATGGGCTGAAGCCTGCAACACGGCATTGTATATCCAGAACAGGACTCCTCATAGAGCATTGAGGAAGAAGACCCCTGAAGAGATTTTCACAGGGAAGAAACCGGAGGTAGGGCATCTTCGGATATTTGGTAGCATGGCATATTGTCATGTACCAAGCGAGAAGAGAAGCAAGCTTGATCAAACTGCAGAAAAGGGATATCTTGTAGGATACAGTGAAACCTCCAAGGCATATAGGATCTATATTCCTGGCAGTAGAAAGGTTGTGATAAGGCGTGATGTTAAGTTCATGGAGGATAGATATTTTTCAGAAATCGCGTGATATGTCGGCAGAGGATCAGACTACAGAAGTTCCCTTGGTTCAACAATAGCAGGGGCACCAAGAAGAACAGACAGAAAGACAGACTTTGGTACCAAGTACAAGTACTATCGTTTTCACGGAAGAGGAACAGGAAGATACTCAGTTTGAGGAACAGCTAGATTAGGAGGAAGCGTTGAGAGAGCAGCCTTCCACTAGTAGTCGGATTAGCAAAGAAGCTCAGCAAATACTAAGACTCCCAAGAATGGGAAGAGACAACGCAGACCTCCTGACAGGTACCAGGCTTTGGTTGCCCAGGTAGAGGAACCTTCCAGCTTCCAAGAAGTTGTTCAGCACCAGGTTTGGGTAGATGCCATGATAGAAGAGTATGCTTCTATCATGACAAATGATGTTTGGGAAGTGGTGCCCAGACCTCAAAGCAAATCAGTTGTTGGATCACGATGGATCTACAAGATCAAATACGCTGCAGATGGTAGCATAGAAAAATATAAGGCAAGTTTCATGGCAAAAGGGTATGCTCAGAAGGAAGGCATTGACTATGAAGAGACCTTCGCACCAGTTGCCAGATATACCTCCATTTGAACTATTGTATCCTTAGCAGCATAGATGGGATGGGAGATTCATCAAATGGATGTCAAGACAGCGTTCTTGAATGGAGAAATTGAGGAAGAAGTATATATCGAACAGCCAGAGAGTTTTGAGACTCATGAAAGGAAGTCTCATGTATGCAGATTGAAGAAAGCCCTTACGGGCTTAAGTAGGCTTCGAGAGCTTGGTATGGTCAAATAGATAGCTATTTGAAAAAGATGGAGATTGTCAAGAGTGACGCAGATCCCAATATTTACTATTTGCTATTAGAGGATTACCCATTGGTACTTGTACTATATACAGATGATCTGTTTTTCACTGGATCATCTAGGCTCATCAAGGATTGCAAACGGTATCTAGAAGTTGAATTCGACATGAAGGATTTCGGGTTGATGCACTACTTCCTAGGATTGGAAGTCTGTCAGAAGGATGGAGATATCTTCATGGGGCAGGAGAGGTATGCCTTAGAAATTCTAAAGAGGTTCAGGATGCAAGATTGCAAGCCCATGGCCACACCCATGATCGCCAATTGGAAGAAGATAGATGCATCAGAAGACGCAGAAGTGGACCCCACCTTATACAGAAAACTTATCGGGTAATTGATGTATCTAGTTAACACCAGACCAGACATTTGCTTTGTTGTCAACACTCTTAGTCAGTTCATGGTGGAACTCAAAAGGATGCACTGGGCAGTAGCAAGGCACGTTTTGAGATATGTACGAGGAACAGTCAGTTTTGGTATAAAGTATGGCCGAGGAGAGGATGTCAGACTCAGTGGATTCACAGACGCAGATTGGGTAGGAAGCTCAGTGGATAGGAGAAGTACCTCTGGGTATTGTTTCAGCATTGGATCAGGAATGGTGTCCTGGTGCAACAAGAAACATAAGTCAGTAGCATTGAGCACAGCTGAAGCAGAGTACATGGCAGCTCGTACAACTACATGCGAAGCCATATGGCTTCGAAAACTCCTTGAGTCTATTTAGGAGCAGGATGGAGCCGACTTGCATTTACTATGACAATCAGAGTTGTATCAAACTCTCTGAAAATCCAATATTTCATGATCGGTCCAAACACATTGACATCCGGTGTCATTTTATCCGAGACTATGTTCAGTGTGGGGCAATACAACTCCAGTACATCCCCGTAGGAGAACAGACAACAGACATACTCACTAGGGCTCTAGGAAGGATTAAGTTCACTCACAGTTGGGTATGACTGAAAATCTATTTCAGTAGTCAATGGATATTCAATGTAGTTGAAAGAGGGATTTGTAGTACAGTGGCAGTTGGCAGCAGCATGCAGAGTCAGCAATAGTACAGTTGCAGCATTTTTGTGCAATGTTGATAAGCAGCATCAACAGCACGGCACGAGATGTTACAAAAGTCAGAGCAACACTTAGAGTTGTAGTGCTAGAGCACTTTCCTTGCTAAGAGGGAGTGTTTATTTATGATAGCATCAAATGTGCTCTAACCTTGTAACTTTGTATATGGGCTAAGACACATTTATTCCATAATACCCATAAAGGATTTTGGAAAATTCCACTCGGAGATGGTTTAATTAAATTAATTAATCATTTTTTAATATTTTCCTAAGTCTAAACTTAGGGAAACCGATTAATTAAAGGGTATGAATGAAACTAAGTGTGAATATTCTAGATAAATTCATGGATCACCTCCAAGTTGATCCTAGCCCTTGATTAAGTTTTAATCTGAGCCGTTGAAAGGTCAACGAAGGATTATAAGAAGGAGGGTGAGGAGCCTATGGAAAACACATCAGACGGAGAAAGAATTAAGAGATCGATTTCTTCAGCCGAAGGAAGAGTCGAAGTGATTCTCGATTGTAGAGAGGGGAAGGTGAAATCTCTAGGAAGGAGAATTTCTGAAGGAGAAAGAGTAGAGGAAGAGAAGAGAGAGAGGAGCCAGAGAAGCAACGCAGAGAGGGCCAAGCAAGAGTTACGTTGGGCTAGCACAGAGCAGCAGAGGGAGTTTCAATTTCTGTTGCTGGAAGCAGCTGAAGGTTTATCCAGTCTCCGGAGGTCATTTCAGGAAAGGGAAATCACTCTAGTCTTAAATGGCAGATTTATTTTCAAATTTTAATTATTTCAAGTCAAAATGGCTCCAAAAGCCAAGGACAGTGCATGGGCCCATTGTGATGTGATTGATGGAAAGATGATATGCAAATTTTGTGAAAAATCTATTGGAGGTGGGGGTATTCTTAGAATGAAACAACACTTGGCTGGGATAAGAGGCCAAGTAAAGCCATGTGATGCACCTAATGAAGTGATAGGTCTTGTTAGGGTAGAATACCTTGCCAAGTTTGAAAAGTTTGAGGAGACTAAGGCTAGGGAGAAGGCCATCCAAGATGAAATTGCAAGGAAGAGGGAATTAATAGAATCCATGAAAGAGAGTGGGTATGATGATTATGAGATTCAAGACTCCACTTCTATCCCTTCCACCAATGACCCCTTTCACTATGTTCCTCCTGTTGGCCAAAAATTACAACCAACAAAGAGACCCAACATCAAGAATTATTTTTCATCCACTGCTAATCCCACAGCCACTTCCTCTCAGCTAAGCCGTCAACCCAATTTGTATCAACATTGGAAAAAACAATGCAAAGAAACTTCTTATCAGTACATTGCTAGATGGTGGTATTATGTAGATATCACATTTAATGCTGCTCGCTTGGGACTATGTTTTAGCTGCAGGAAAGGACTTCAAAGGCCCTAGTGTGCATGACTTGAGGGGATCTCTTTTGCAAAAAGAGATTTGTTCCATTGATGAGTATTTGGCTGACTATAAAGAGTCATGGCTCAAAACAGGTTGTTCCATCATGTCAGATGGATGGACCGATGGAAAGAACTACACTATCATTGACTTCCTTGTTTCTTGCCCTCAAGGAACAATGTTTTTGAGATTAGTTGATGCATCTGATAAGGTGGAGGATGCAACCCTTCTATTTGAGCTTTTGGATGAGATTATTCAAGAAGTGGGGGAGCAGAATGTTGTGCAAGGCATCACAGGTAATGCCTCAAACTATGTTCTTGCTGGAAAGATGCCTTAGTCCAAATATAAGACCATAGTTTGGACTCTATGTGTTGCACATTGCATAGACCTCATGCTTGAGGACATAGGCGAAGTGGAGTGGGTAAAAAACATTGTAGATCATTGCAAGTGCATTACAAAATACATTTACAACCACTCATGGGTATTGAGTCTTGTTAACTCTCCTTGTTGCCTACACCTACCTATAGTTAGCAGGAAAAGCCTTTAACCCCACAAGGTGTGGTTGGTGGCAAGGAACTCAGAGAAGGGGCTGTCACACTAATCCCGACTCTCTCCGTTTAAGCTATCTCCTAGGTTAGCTATGGGGGGCGGTCCCTAAATGGAAAACTATGTTAAAAGATGTGAGTTTCTAGGATAGTTGTTAGAGTGGAATTGGATTAATTTTAAAGATTTATGAGTATTTTATAAGCAACTTTGCAATAATAATATCAAATCATTCAACCAGTGCCTTTAAATGAAGTGCTAAAAAATAATGCTTAAAAGATGAGAACACAATAATCATAAAATGGAAACAGAAGATGTCAGCACAAGATATTTGCAGGATAAAAATGATTATAGGATAACCAAATCTCAATATTTAGACATATCTTGTCATAGTTCGAAACAAAAAAATTTAGATGTTGAAGATGAAATTAAACTTTGCGAAATTAGAAAGTAAGCATCATACTACTTGCATGCATGAGATTAACAACCATAAAAAGGGAAATATGATGAAGAGTTCTCTTGGTTCATTTTAGTTAAACTTTCTCTACAACAAATGTTTCAATTCAACTCTTCAATCCCCGGACCTCACCCTCGTCCGAATTATGTGGATCTCACAGTGAGGACTCAATAGGGGAGTAGAGGGTCCCTAGAGGTTTATACAACCAACTTATGTTGGAGGTAAGTTTTAATGAGTTTCTTGTGTGAAATGAATGTTGATTTTTCTTATTTAAATGATACATGAAAATTTTCCACAAGTGATGAGATGGTGCTTACTTCAATAATAAAACAAACTTTGAGAGAAATGAATAAATTTATATGTGTTGTAGCATTTTATTGGCAAGTGGAATGAAATAAGTTCTTATAAAAGTGTGCTTCAATGGTTCATCAACATGCATGAAGCATAAACATTAAATCAATGGAATTTTGCCAACCATGTGAATTGTTCACGCATAGAAAAGAGATTTTGCTCAAGTTTGTAGCATTGGGGCTCATCAATGTAGGTTTAATTTAACCAAAATTTAGTTAGATGGATGTAGAGTATATTAGTGGTTAATTCATTGGTATGCATAAAACGAAAATCAGAAAAATGAATCAATCCACCCAAGAAATTCCTTCCTCTTCAACCAAGGAAGGGGGATACCATGGGAAAAATATCCCAAGCTCCCTCAAGCAAAAAATAGTTATTTTATTATTGATTACAAGTGAAGAAAACAACCTTTAAAAAGGCTGCTCAAAAGGAGATCCTTCTAAGAATAAAGAGCTTGGAAAAAGGCTTAATCTCCCCCTCAAAAATTGACAACACAACTTATGGAGAAAACAATCAAAATATGAATTTTGAAGAGGCTCCAAGGCCCAAGGCCCTTGGCAAAGATCAAGCTTGCTACTGTCCCAAAGGTGCTTACGGCCTCCCTAAAATTAGATTTTGAAGTAATGGAAGCCTTCGCATGCAAGGAGGATCAATTGTCTCTTGCCATATTTTTCTCAAGATCCTCGTTTTTCACGCTCAAGCTTGCGAGTTGTGGGAGAAAATCAAACGTTAGGCTGAAATAAAGAGGATTTAAAATACAAATTAATGTACAAAGGCACTAGCCCAAGAAATGGGAGCGAACCCCCATTCTTGCCTAGTTTAAAGAAATGCTATTGAAGTAGCAAATATGACTTTAAGACACTCGACAAATGGAAATTTTTAGATTTTAAAACTGGAAATAGATGATCAAGTAGCTAGAGAACAAGAAACTCCCTCTTTGTCTTCTTTTGATGCAAAACTTGGGGTTGAAAGTAGTTGAGTCTTGGATCACTTTCAATCTAGGAGTGAGTTGATCTATTTGAGACTTCTTCCACACCCGGATGGATTTTCTGCACACAATACGAATAGATCTTCCCTACACATTTAAACAAATATCAGTCTGCAAAAGGATTAGAGCATCATAATGAAATAGATAAACCAAACATTCCTCCGTGTAATATCCCCAATAGGAAAATAAACAGTAATACACAGCAAAACAACAAGCAGCTATATAGAACAAAATGCCGGAACTAAAATATGGAACAAATAGACATAAAAATGCCGGAAATGCTAAGCCATTTTATTAATCTGAGAATATAATGAGATACAATGGATAATCAAAATAAATGCACCTATCCTTGCTCAAGGCAAGTGAAGAATCCTCTCAGAAAAATAGGAAATGGCTGCTACAGAAACTGCATCCCAGCTGCTGGAAGAAACTGCCGTAAACTGCCGCTGCTGGAATGAACTGAAGCTAGGGGCTGATCCCCTTGCCGGAATGAGCTAAAAATTGGCAGACCACCTGAACTCACCACCCCGGACAAAACCCAGAAACCATATACCAAACGGACCACCTCCGAAAATCACCCCCAGAAACCCTCCTCCTACAAAAACGTTGTGCCTCCAGGAACAGCGCAGAAGCTCAAGAAACACGCTGAGGAAAGGGCCTGAATCCTCCTGCAAAACCTCCGACTGAAATGGCAACCTCCTCAAGGCTGAAAAACGCTGAAACCACTGCCAAATAACCACCCAACAAAGCTGCTCAACAAAGACTGCGTCCTCCTCAACTGAAACTGCGTCCTCTCTCCTAGACTGCGCAGTCACTCAAAAGGTCAGCTCCTCTGCAAAACGTCCACCAGAAACCACTGCAAACCACCAACTGGAACTGAAGGAAAAACCTTGCTCGAGCAGGCACTCGAAGTCCCCCGGAGCCAAGGGTGAGATCTCCGACCGGAGACACTCAGTTCGCACTAAACAGTGCTGCAGACCGACTAAACAACCGGCGTGCTGAAGTAGACATAAGTCTAGCTCTCAATATCAATATCATATCAACAATGCCAAATGGAGTGAAACCCCCACCTTTTATAGTGCTAGCTCCCTCAAAACCCTAACTGCGTCCTTGAGTTCCTCCTTGACCTGCGCAGTTACCTTAGGAGTCTACGTGAGGCCTCTCTCATGTGTGTGTGGACCCCCAAGGCTGTCCCCTTTAAGTTACAACGTTGCCTCTACTAGGGAAACACTTTATTTTATTTAAGTGAGTTAGACCCCTTTTCTCACTTTTATTTATTAATTAACTATAGTCCGCAAAACTATACAAAAATCAAATATTCCAATTAGCGGTGCTAATTAGGAATATTACAGTCTCCCCCGGCAAAACGTTGCTTGTCCTCAAGCAACTGAAGTGATGGATGCTATAAAGTCTGCTCGCTCTCCCAAGTGGCATCCTCATCCGGAAAAAATTGCTTGTCCTCAAGCAATGCTTGAACAAGCCTACTCTCTAGCTGATGCTCCCCACCGATACTACAAAATGTGCCTGGGTCCCACCGGGAACTCTCTCTCGTCTCGCATCACCTTACTCCTCAAGGCGGCCCTAATGCTAAATCTCTGGAACCTGCCCTCACGATACCAGCCAAACCAATAGTCCTCTCGGATCCCACCGCCACCGTGGCTGGCCATCGCACAAGTCTCGTCGTGCTCGCACCCACCGCTAGGCTATGACCCATGTTTAAGATCGCTGTGAAAAAAACAAGCATCAATGCTCTCAGGCTCCTGCTGCGTTGTACCTGTAGCTGCATATGCTACCCCTCCAACTGCATACCAACTCATCACCTCTCTCCAATCCAAGTTGTGACTCAACCCCATGCTGATCCCGCTCTCCTGAAATCGGGATGGGGTGATGAAGAAATGGTGACCTGTGTCCCCCTGCCAGCTGGAATCTAGAACATGTGCTATGTCCATGGGCCCCTGCCCCGCTGTGCTCCCTCCGAAGAATACCATAACATCAAGAGGGTACCAACTCATGATCTCCCGCCAGTCCGTCATGGAAGAAGAATCTGATGTAGCGATAACAACTGCATATGGAACATGCTGGGAGTGCTGTCGCCAACTCGTAATCAACTCCCACTGCTCTACCCTGTCTGCCAGTGAAAACTGCCTGTAGAAGGAAGCCCCTCTCTCTATAATGGGCCAAAGTGGGCAAGATACGCTGCAAGCTCCATCGATGTACTCCTGGAGAGTGCTACACACTAAAAACACTGCAGCTCTGCTGACTGCGAGTACATCTATCTGCGCCTCATCCCAGTGTCGACCCAAAGATGGATGCTCCAACATATCCAACAGCTCCTGCTGTCTACTAGTCCCCTGCAAAACAATCCCATCAACCTCCAACACCCCCAGAGGATATGGATCTGCAACAGCTGTCACCGTACTCGATGTCAATGCAGCCGACTGCTCCTCCTCAATGGCTGACCCCGCGGTTAGCTGCATATCCACCACAGACTCGATGTGAGTGCCCATCTGGCTCTCTCTCAAAGGAATATCATGCCTGATGTGAGTAGTGTCCTCCTCCGTCGACTCAGGCTCCATCACCTGCTGCTCTAGCTGAATTGTCACAAGTGACTCTTCTCCCAGAGTATCTCTCGCAGAGTCCCATGACTGCTCACCCTGGACACTAGAATATAGCTCCGGTCTACTGTCACCATCCATGCATGACTGCCCTCGCTCCCCAGAAGCGACCTCAACTGATCCTATGGACTCATGTGAAAAGGAGTCCTCACCCGGGCATACAGAAGGAATGCCCTCCTGTTCTACCTCCGCCATCTCATCTGCATCGAACATGCCATCCACCCTCTCGACAAAGTGTCGATACAGTGTTTGGAGCCCAGACACATACTGGGATACTACTTCTGTTGTACCCCGTATCCTCTGCTCATGCATGATCTCGACATGCCTTGAGGAAAAAATGATGCATGTCTCCCTCATGACCTGCTCCCCAAGCGTAGGCTTAGTGATGACTGATGCACCACCTCTGCAAAGGATCGTCTCATCCCCCAACCTGTGGCTGTCAACTAGCACACCAACCCAGTGCCACTGCTGAGAAGTCTCTCGTCTAGTGTACTGAGTGTCATCCAAATATCTTGGGTGAACCTCGCATACCCTGCTGCTCATGCCCAAAGTGCCAAAGATCGATAACATAATCAACTGTACCTGTGAGTGATGTCGAAGCGAGTCAGGTGTGTGAGTCCCCACAGATACTGCCAAGTATCGCTCCTCTGTCTCTCCATCGATCCTGGGTGAAATACCCCCAAAGGTAAGCCCAGTGTCCCTGTCCATGAGTCTCTCTGGAAGCAATGCTCTAAGACCCTGCCGTGTAGCACCGTATGCCCTCGCATACCACCGATCATCCATACACTCCTCAACATGCCACTACACACTGAGGCATACCTCGGTATGCTGCTGGATATCATGTGCTACTGCTGTAGCACCCTGTATCGTCTCGTGCCCTGACTGTGTCCAGGAATCTGTCACTCCCCGCATGCTCTCAATGTGATGTAGGGCACTCCTACTCCACAATGCAGTCCCACACACTACGGTACACCACCATGTAGCTCCATGTCTACCAGTAGTCAACTGATCACTGCTAGAGGCTCCCACACATCCATGGATGTGATGTCCTAGAGCTGTGCCTCTACATATCGGACTACCACCAATCGGTATCGTCATGTCCATCGTCGCATCACTATACCCGCCGACAAATGGATCATCACTGCAAATCCTCCTCGAGGGGTCCGAGAAGTGAATCTCCCTATGGGTCAGTAGTGTTACCACCACTGCTCGGCTCTGCTGCGTCCTCTGTGCCCCACACAAAGGTGAAGAATCCTTGGCCCCATACAAGGTGCCATCTGGTGGCCTGCCAATGCCACCTCCTCCGACAAGCTCCTGCCAAGGTGTGCTGACCACCCCGTGATCCCGTGTATGAATGTCATGCCAAGACAACCTAGAGAGTCTGCCCATAAACTGGTTGGCCACTGGAGCTGACCGAAACTGCACACGCTCTACTACTAGGCCAACTGTACTCTCCAAGACATAGTCAACCGACCTGCCTGGGAAACGATAGGTGATCCCACCTGGATCCCAATGCCAATCTGGGGTTCCTGTATTCCCCATGCATAGAGACTCCTGCTGAGCTAAACTCGGATCCATCACTATCTCCATAGCCCGCTCCACTGAGTACCAACTCAAAATCTCTCCCCATCCAACCTCAACATGTGGCTGCTGTACCCTGTGCAACTCTGATCGTCTCATACCGCTATCCAAGTCAACAAATGAGATCTGACTAGGTGGCTCGGCCTCTCTCTCTCCAACGGAAAGAGATGACCCAACAACACTGCTAGTCCCATCCATGCATGCCTGAAGGGGAATGATCTGACGCTGCAATGTGCCCTCGGGTTGTACCATCAGGGAATCCAGTTGTTCCCCAATGCGGGCCAACTTGGCCGCCGACTTGGCACAAGTCACTCTCATACCCTCCAGCTCCTGGTCCTGCAACAAAACGACCTCTCATACTGACGTGGCCTTCTCCCTCAAAACTCAAAGGTCCGTCCGAAGCCGATGATACCGCTGCCTGCGACCATCATCCAATACCTCTGTACCTGCTAGTGCCTCATCGAAGGTGGATACATCTCCTGACACTGCACCCATCTGTGTGCTGCTACCACCCGAAGACTCGGACGCGACTCCGGTCATCACCTCAATGGATGGCTCTACTGGGGTAGGCTCTACCTTCTCCACTACCACATCAACCGACATGGCCAAGGAGGTCTCCAATGAGGGTGAACCCTGTGTCACACTAGGTGTAACCTCAGACTCCCTGCAATCCTGTGTGTCCTCATCCTCCAAGTGCGAGGTAACCATTTTAATGGTTTTCCTCTCCGATACTCGGTCAAGCTGGAAAGAGGTATCCAACTTCTCCACCCAAGCTTTCTCTGAGCGCCTGGATGACCCATCAAACGTGGGCAAATGAAATCTGCTAGCTGCGCGGTGGTCATCACGGTGGTGCCTGTGCCCCTGGTGATGATCACGGGATCTAATGCCATACATGACCTGGAGATAGTCTCTGAATGAGAGAGCCTTCATGAACGCCTGTCCGTAAGCCTGGTACTCTGTAAAAAGGTCAGTCATCCGACCCGGATTTATCTTTCGCTGTACTGTTGTCCCTATGTCTTCATCCAGAAAAGTGGGCATGGTAGGGCGTGTGGGTGTATGTGATGCCATATGCTGAGTGGCATCATGCTCTCGCAAATGGTGGGATGTGCCTGATCCCTCACCAATCCGAAATTCCCTTGGGGTTTCCCGCTGCCTAACCTCCAGCGCAGTGAGTCTCTGTGACACTTCCTGTATGTATTGGAATGCCTTTCTAAATCTCCTCTCATCATTATCACTTGCCATCAGCTCTTTCTGCTATGTGTCTACAGGCTCCTCAGAAACTGCACGGCTGCTGCAAAACCATACTGCTGCTTAACTTCGACCTCCGATTTACCCACTGAAAACTACTCAGAAAATCCCAGGAATTTGGGAAGGTGATCCTTGCCCAAAACCCAGAAAAACCCAGAAAACGTTTCTTCTAATTCCAAACTTCAAAATTTGACCCTTTATATTTTGGCCCTTTTTCCAATTGCGTTTTTGATACTGCAACTGCTATTGCTCTCCAAAATTCCAGCAAACCTCTGTATGATCATAGACCACAGGCTGAGCCAGAACTATGCTTTGATACCACTGTAATATCCCCAATGGGAAATAAACAGTAATACACAGCAAAACAACAAGCAGTTATATAGAGCAAAATGCCGGAACTAGAATATGGAACAAATAGACATAAAAATGCCGAAAATGCTAAGCCATTTTATTAATCTGAGAATATAATGAGATACAATGGATAATCAGAATAAATGCACCTATCCTTGCTCAAGGCAAGTGAAGAATCCTCTCAGGAAAATAGGAAATGGCTGCTACAGAAACTGCATCCCAGCTGCTGGAAGAAACTGCCGTAAACTGCTGCTGCTGGAATGAACTGAAGCTAGGGGTTGATCCCCTTGCCGGAATGAGCTAAAAATCTACAGATCACCTATACTCGCTGCTCCGGACAAAACCCAGAAACCATATACCAAACGGACCACCTCCGAAAATCACCCCCAGAAACCCTCCTCCTACAAAAACGCTGTGCCTCCAGGAACAGCGCAGAAGCTCAAGGAACACGCTGAGAAAAGGGCCTGAATCCTCCTGCAAAACCTCCAGCTGAAATGGCAACCTCCTCGAGGCTGAAAAACGCTGAAACCACTGCCAAATCACCACACAACAACGTTGCTCAACAAAGACTGCGTCCTCCCTGCTGAAACTGCGTCCTCTCTCCTGGACTGCGCAGTCACTCCAAGAGACCAACTCCTCTGCAACGTCCACCCAAAAATCCACTGCAAATCATCAACTGAAACTGAAGGAAAAACCTTGCTCGAGCAGGCACTCGAAGTCCCTCGGAGCTAAGGGTGAGATCTCCGACCGGAGACACTCAGTTCGCACTAAACAGTGCTGCAGACCGACTAAACAACCGACGTGCTGAAGTAGACAGAAGTCTAGCTCTCAATATTAATATCATATCAACAATGCCAAAATGGAGTGAAACCCCCACCTTTTATAGTGCTAGCTCCCTCAAAACCCTAACTACGTCCTTGAGTTCCTCCTTGACCTGCGCAGTTACCTTAGGAGTCTACGTGAGGCCTCTCTCATGTGTGTGTGGACCCCCAAGGCTTTCCCCTTTAAGTTACAACGTTGCCTCTACTAGGGAAACACTTTATTTTATTTAAGTGAGTTAGACCCATTTTCTCACTTTTATTTATTAATTAACTATAGTCGGCAAAACTATACAAAAATCAAATATTCCAATTAGCGGTGCTAATTAGGAATATTACACTCCGAAAATGACTTGGCAAGCTAATTCTTAGAATAATACTCTAAATCAATGATGCATGTAAGATAGCTTGCACGTATCAATCCAAGCTAGATGGCAAATGCAAACTAATATTGAACAAGTATATATTCAAATACAATAGCAATAGTATGGAAAGAAATCACCTCATAACACTAAGAGAACATCCGCTAAATAGCCCCAAAGTCTTGATTTATTAATATACAAAAATGGCAGAGTTTCCTCAAGCCCAATAGCTCATAACATAATACAATATGAGAGCCCATGGCTCCATTATATAGAAAGTTGGGAGAAAATCCAAATGAAGAACCATATGCCAAGTGGTGAGAGAGAGGAGATCACAAGGCAAATTCGAATTTGATATGTGGAGCTCCACTGCCAAGTGTAAAAATCAAATTCTGGCAAGTGGACATCATTGTTTTCTTCCCTTATATGCCAAATTCGAATTTTATGATGGAATGACAAGTGTATATGGGTTGTAACCCATGTGGGGACAATTTTCCACAAAAATCTCCACCAATATCCTCCCAAATATGCATTAACTTCACAAATCCGAATTTCCAAGTAAGCAACTCTCATTTAATGCTGAAAATTCAATCTTATTTGAGCACATGTCTTTTCCTTGATTTTAGGAGTCCACATCACTTTGGAACTTCACTTTAACTCCTCCATAATTTTCCACCTCATTTCCACCTCATTTAGCATGTGTGGATATTAATTTTTCTCCATTTATTTAATTTTTGGCTTAATTAATTGCCAAATTTCCCACTAAGCTTAGGAAAATGGGTTTTGAGGGTTCTGTTGTCGCACAGAATGTCTAGGCACTGCAACAACGGCTCAAATCGGGGGCTGTCACCTTGATCCCCAATCTCTTTATCTAAGCTATCTCCTTGCAAGCTAAGGGAGGTAGACCCTAACAAAAATGAAGGAAAAAAATTGGTTGCAAGTCAACCAACCCAGGAGACAGTCAAATAACCAAGTACTTGATGAGATTAACGAGATTTCATAGATCAATTATATTAAAACCAGTGCCTTATGGAGTTAAAAAGATCCCATTATGCAATTAAAGCCAAGTAATTGATATATAATTGCTGCTATGAAAACACAAATGATCACAATGATATTCAATAGAAAGCACCCCAACCATTCATTAAAATACTTAAGCCCACAACAATAAATCATCAGATGACCATTAAATTAAAATGCCAGAGGCTTGCAATGTTCCTGAATTTATGATGTTTCAATTAATTCCAATCCAGAAATTAAAATGCTTCTATAGTCAAATTTTAGATAAAAAATTTAAGCTCATTTGACTAGAATTTTTTTTTAGACTTTTTTGGAATTTTTATTTTTTCTTATTTTTTAAATCCTAAAACAAAAATTTAAAATTTAAAATCCTAAATCTAAAACTATAAGCTAAGACTGAACCAACTACACTAAAAGTAAGTTTTTCATTTTTATTTTTTAAATCTAAATAGAAATTAAATTCTAAATTGAAAAAAAACTAAAAATCTAAATCTAAACTAAAACTATAATTAAAACTAAACTAACTAACGTTAATGAATTAAATTCGAATTAAAATTTAAAACTAATCTAAACCTAACCCAATTACAACGATGAATCCGATCAACGAAATATAACGTATATATGTTTTTCTTTTATGTGCGTTTTTTATTTTTTTGTTTGCAGGTGAACTGGACGGGGATGAAGCCGACGGCATGAGGAAGAAGGGTCGACGGCGGAAGGAAAAGGGGCAGAAGGTCGACGACAGTGATGGCTAAGGCAACTTCGACATGCAGAGGAGGGCTAAGGAGGTTTGACGGCATGGAATGAAGGTAGCTACGAATGGAATGAAGGCAGCATTGAGGACGGAAAGGGCAAAACGGCAAGGTCAGCGTTTAATGCAGTGTAGAGGAATGGGAGCAGCGTGATGAGGGTCGATGGAGGGCGACTGGACTAGATGTGTAGGAGCTGAAGGCTAAGAAGGACAGTCAAAGCAAAGGAGAAGGTGATTTGTTGATGAAGAGGGGACGTCGAACAGCAAGGAAAAGGACGCAGAGGCTAGGCAGCGTTGAACAAAGGCAGCGATTACCCAGTGAACATTAAAACATCTAGAAAATTTAAATTCCTTCCATCAAAATTCGGATTTTATATGCTCCTTAAATCAAATAACATGCAGATTTGCCAACAAAAGCGATTCTGAGGCTAGATCTCGCCCTCGGGGGTTAGATCTGGCTCAAATCTTAAAAAAAATCCTAAGAAAACCCTGCAACCTGCAAAACCGGACAGATCCAAAAAATATGCACAAAATTTTATAGAACCCTTACAACCTAGAGTAAATATACAAGTTTACAATGCTAATCTACAGCTCGAAGGCCCTCATGGCCAGATTTAAACCCATTTCAGCACAATTTTTAGAAATTTGAAGTTTTAAAGAGAGGCACAAGCTCTAGAAGACCCTGTAAAAACACAACTTCGTAAGATAGCTTTGAGAAATTAGAAACAATAACCTTTTTCAGATTTACGAAATCTGAGAGTTGGCTGGTCCAACTGAAGACTTCCCCAGACGCTCAAACCTTAAAAAAAAATTTCCCTGCACACTTAGATCTGAACTTTAGATTGATAGATATTTAAGAAAATAATATGAGATCCTTCATAAAAATAGATAACTAGTCTTTCCGTTAAATCAAAAATTTCATTTTATGAACCCAGAAAACTGCACAAGATACTTGTATGCAGATTAATCCATGAAGGCCATCAACCATAAAAATGCCAAACAAAGTAGCAGAGTTTAAAAATGAATCACCACATAGATCTGGAAAAGGAACACCAAAGTTTGTAACCCCAAAGTCTTTATGCTTTATTCATCAAAGAAAATTCACAAGAGCTTTCGAGACAAGTGCACGATTCTAAGATCGGATGCAAATGTCACATCAAGACTTCTAATTTATAAGACAAAATCTCCAACGGCTAGTTCGGTTGATCCATGTCAAAATAATCTCGATCGTCGAAAAGATTTGATCATCTTTTAATTTGGACCGTCGAAATTATAAATTTGAGGAAAAAACGAATTTATCATTTAAATCCATTTTAATTAACTCAAAAATACTATTTTTGAGTTAATTACCTCAAATTTTTGACTTTGACTTAACCACCTAGGCCCAAGGGTCCAAAATTTCTTAAAATTCTCAATATTCCCTTGGCTTGGGGCCTTTAAAAATTCATTTTTTAAGGACCAACGAATTTTGCCTTTGAAGAATTTTATACTCACTTAGAACCTAAAATTAATTAAATTTTTGGCTTAGGATTTTTTAATTAATTTGACTAGAAACTTTAATTAATTGACTGAGAGGGGATTTTAATTATTTTTTCCAACCCTCTTTACATAAAATAAATACATTTAGACACATGAAGGGGGAATACCCATTCGTATAGACCCTCAAATAAATACCCAATTATGCGACTCAAAACATGATCTAATAGACCAAGTAGCTTGTAATAAAATAATCTAGCCAACTAGCTAGGATTATTCCCAAACTATTTTTACAAGGACTCGATAAAAAACACTAGGACTCACTTAACATGCCGATGACAAAATCCACCCTAGCTTTGGGGTGAGGCTGGAGAGGAAAACTCTGTCGATAACTTGTGTCGAAAAATACAAGTAAATCAGTGAGACAAAAAACCTTCTAGGATAGAAATGGTCACCAACATACTAGGCTTACCTGGGTTGTTACATACATGGCGGTCTTACTTATATCATTTACATCATAAACATGCATAATGGGTTTACATCATTTATAAAAAATGTCGGCTGTCGATGAAATCTGGATGACGTGAACCTCAAACATGATAAGTCCCATTTGAAAAAAATGGGGGTGTACTACTGTGAGGTCGTTGACAAAGTGTGATCAACAGGTTCAAGACACATTTTTAACCCCTCAAAGTGTGTCATAGTAAAAATTTGAGGGTGAGAGGTGTAATTTTGATTACTCATACCCTATACAACTTCTCTAGGCAACACTTATTGCAATTCAATTACAATTTTTATTGCAATTTTAGACTTGCGGGAAATCTAAAAAATTAAAAAATCACTACCTAGACCTAACTAAATTCCACGAAATTTTTTATGTGATCTAGTATGGTAATATACATTGACTCTAGACACTAGGACTCACCCAAAACCTCACCATCAAGCCGTACTCCGGATTTGGGGTAAAATTGGAGGAAAAATCTCAATTAATTATTAACTCGTGATAGAGAGATGATAATTAACCAAGTAAAAAAAACGTCCCAGAGTAATACTCACTTGTTGGCAAGGTTCCAAGCTACCTAGGCCTGTTACAGACTCAATAATGATTCAAAACTCATCATTACTAGCATCACTTATTACAATTCCTCGTAGGGCGTGGAATCTGGGTACGAGAGAAAATGATAAGTAGAAGTAGAGTTTAAAAACTCTGTTTAACTAATGATATTTGATGGTATAAGTGTCCATTGGTTCGTCCTTGGGCATGGAGTCTTTATATAATCATCTAGTGCCACTCCAGTGGTCAACAAGCCTAATGAGGAAAAACACTAAGGGCAAAGAGCTTGTTAGGCTTGCAATTACGAGATATGAAACTCACTTCCTCACGTTGTGTTGTTGTCAACGACCCCATAGCAGTACACTCCTCATTTTTTCAAATGGAACTTATCATGTTCGAGGTTCATGTCATCCAGATTTCATCGACAGCTGACATTTTTTATAAATGATGTAAACCCATTCTGCATGTTTATGATGTAAATGATTCAAGTAAGACCGTCATGTATGTAACAACCTAGGTAAGCCTAGTATGTTGGTGACCATTTCTATCCTAGGAGGTTTTTTGTCTCACTGATTTACTTGTGTTTTTCGACACAAGTGATCGGCAGAGTTTTCCCCTCCAGCCTCACTCCAAAACTAGGGTGGATTTTGTCATCAGCATGCTAAGTTAGTCCTAGTGTTTTCTATCGAGTCCTTGTAAAAGTAGTTTGGGAATGATCTTAGCTAGTTGGCTAGATTATTTTATTACAAGCTACTTGGTCTACTAGATCATGTTTTGAGTCGCAGAATTGGGTATCTATTTGAGGGTCTATATGAATGGTTATTCCCCCTTCATGTGTCTAAATGTATTTATCTTATGTAAAGAGGGTTGGAAAAAATAATTAAAATCTCCTCTCAGTGAATTAATTAAAATTTCTGGTCAAATTAATAAAGAATCCCAAGCCAAAAATTTATTTAATTTTAGGTCCTAGGTGAGTTAAAATCCTTCAAAGGCAAAATTCGTTGGTCCTTAAAAAATGAATTTTTAAAGGCCCTAGGCCAAGGGAATATTGAGAATTTTAAGAAATTTGGGACCCTTGAGCCTAGGTGGTTAAGTCAAAGTCAAAATTTTGGGGTAATTAACTCAAAAATAGTATTTTTGAGTTAATTAAAATGGATTTAAATGATAAATTCGTTTTTTCCTCAAATTTATAATTTTGACGGTCCATATTAAAAGATGATCAAATCTTTTTAACGGCCGAGATTATTTTGACATGGATCAATCGAACTAGCCGTTGGAGATTTTGTCTTATAAATTAGAGGCCTTTGTCAGTGTTGAATCATCCAATCTTAGAATCATGCACTTGTCTTGGAAGCTCTTGTGAATTTTCTTTGATGAATAAAGCATAAAGACTTTGGGGTTACAAACTCTGATGTTCCTTTTCCAGATCTATGTGGTGATATTGTCTCTAAACTCTGCTACTTTATTTGACATTTTTATGGTTGATGGCCTTCATGGATTAATCTGCATACAGGTATCTTGTGCAGTTTTCTGGGTTCAGAAAATGACATTTTGATTTTTCTGAAGGATCTCATATTATTTTCTTAAATCTCTATCGATCTAAAGTTCAGATCTAAGTGTGCAGGGAATTTTTTTTTTAAGGTTTGAGCGTCTGGGGAAGTCTTCAGTTGGACCAGTCGCCTCTCAGATTCGTAAATCTAGAAAAGCCCATTGTTTCTAATTTCTCAAAGCTATCTGACGAAATTGTGTTTTTTACAGGGTCTTTTAGGGCTTGTGTCTCTCTTTAAAATTTCAAATTTCTAAAAATTGTGCTGAAATGGATTTAAATCTGGTCATGAGGGCCTCAGATCTGTAAATTAGCTTGTAAATTTGTATTTTTTTAGGGCTGTAATGGTTTAATAATTTTTTTTGGTGCATATATTTTTGGGATTTGTCTGGTTTTTACAGGTTGCAGGGTTCTCTCAGAAATTTATTTTAAGATCTGAGCCAAATCTAACCCCCGAGGGCCAAATCCGGCCTCAGAATCCCTTTTGTGGGCAAATCTAGACATTATTTGATTTAAAGAGCATTAAAGAGCTGATTTTAACGGAAGAAATTTTAAGTTCTCTGGATGTTTTGATTGTACTGGGTTATTCTATCTTTATCCACTGCAAAAAACATTGTCTATGTCTGCTGTCCAACCTCCTTCCTAGCCGTCCAGCCCTCACGAATCCCTTGCCCTCTGCGTTAACCTTCCTCTGCCCTCGTCCTCCTTGTTTTCACAGCCTTCCATATCTCCATCCCTCTGCCATCAAGCTCTCCCTCAGGCCTGTTGTCCGATGCCTTCAATCTCTGCCGCTTCCCTTCGACTTTTCTTTGCTACTCTTCAGCTCCTACGAATCCGCTTCATCTATCTTGCCGTCCTCATCGCATACGCCGGAGACCCATCTCCTTCGAGCCGTCAACTTCCATGCTGCCTCGTTGACCTACAAAACGACAAATAAAATCACGCAGACATCAAACTCGGAAACCCGTGTTTCGAATTTTTTTTTTGGTGCGGATTCTTAATTTGTGATAGCTTAGGTTTAACCTTAGGTTTTATTTTTTTTTTAAGATCGATTTTGTTATTTAGTGTTAGTTTTTTAAATTTCGTTCACATTGGTTTATGATAGCGTTTAGTTTAGGGTGTATATTTTTATTAATTTAGCTTTAGAATTTAATTCTTTAGTTAGGTTTTAGTTTCAATTCTTTTTAGTTTTTTTAGATCTAATTTTTAGATTTTAATATTTGTTTAGTTTTAGTTTTTAATTGTTAGATTTTAGAATATAGAATTAGCGTTAGATTTTATTTTTATTGTTTTGACTTTAGTGTTAGTTTTAAATTTTGGTTTTAATTTGTTTTAGATTTAAAAAATAATAAAAAATTCAAAAAAATTCAAAAAAGTATAAAAAATTTTGTAGTCAAATAAACATAAAATTTCTATCTAAAGTTTGACTATATAGGAGCATTTCAATTTCTGGATTAGATATAATTGAAACATCATAAATTCGGAAACATTGCAGGCATCTGGCATTTATATTTAATGGTCATCTCATGATTTATTGTTGTGGGCTTAAGTATTTTAATGAATGGTTGTGGTGCTTTCTATTGAATATCATTGTGGTTATTTGTGTTTTCATAGCAGCAGTTCTACATCAATTACTTGGTTTTAATTTCATAACGAGATCTTTTAACTCCATAAGGCATTAATTTTAATATAATTGATCTGTGAAATCTCGTTAATCTCATCAAGTACTTGGTTAATTCACTGTGTCTCCTGGGTTAGTTGATTTGCAACCAATTCTCTTCCTTCATCTTTGCTAAGGTTTACTCCCTTGGCTTGCAAGGAGACAGCTTAAATAGAGAGATTGGGGATCAGGGTGACAACCCCCGATCTGAGCCGTTGTCGCGGTGCCTAGACATTCTGTGCGACAACACGTTGCAATGTCTCAATTCTCAACAGAAAAACTTGCAGAAAATGTTTTCTTCTGATGATTGGACTGAATCTCGGTGGGCTCGTAGACAAGATGGAAAAGACACCAAAAAGGAAGTCTTTGACCATTATTTTTGGAGAAGGTCTTCAGAGCTTGTAAAAATCACTGTGCCCCTTGTTAAGGTGCTAAGGATGGTGGATGGGGAAAAGATGGCAATGGGACACATTTATGAGGCTATGGATTAAGCAAAGGAGTAGATGCAGGCAGTTTACAGGGACAAGTTAGCTAAATATGGCCGTATATGGGAGATCATTGATAATAGATAGAACAATCAACTCCATCATCCTATACATACAACTGGGTATTTTTTGAACCCAAAGTATCATTATAAAGCTCGGCTAGGAGATCTGCAGGATGGGGAGGTCAGAGCTGGATTGATTGATTGCTTGGAGTGAATGGTCCCTATCCATGCAGACCTGTTGGGAACACATAAACAACTTACTTTTTTCAGTATGGCAGCTGGTACCTTTCGAAAAAACTTAGCCAAAATGGCAAGAGATGTGGATCAACCAGGTAAGCAATTCCAATTTGTTTTTATTTTCAAGTTAAATTGTTTGTAAATAAGTAATGAAATTAATTATGTTACTAATTAATGTATTTTATTTGCAGCACATTGGTGGGAGTCATTTGGCGGCCAATGTCCTCAATTGCAAAAGTTTGCAATTAGAGTCCTTAGCCAAACTTGCAGTGCTTCAGGTTGTGAGCACAATTGGTCAGTTTTTTAGCACATACACACAAAGAAGAGAAACCGTTTGGAATAGAAAAGGTTAAATGATCTTGTGTTCGTGCAATGTAACCTTCGCTTGAGGCACAACCAACTGATGAACAAAACATCTGATCTAGATCCCATTGTCTTGGACGATATTGATCCAACATCAGAATGGGTGGAGGGGACTAAAGATCCAGTGTTTGAGGCAGATTTTGATATTGATGCAGCATTAGCGGGGGATGAAGCAGATTTGGTGGCGCCATCAGACCTAGGATTGGTAGCTGCATCAAGGAAAGGAAAACAACCGATGGAAGGCACTATTCATGCAACTCGAGTAACTCGTGCTTCCATTAGGTCCACTTCTATTGTTATTGGTGGCAGTTGTATTGAGGTTGCAGATGAGACTGAGGCATCCTCAGACTCTGATCCAGATGATGTCTATGCAGCTCCTGATGTTGATCATGTGTCTAGTAGTGGCGATGAATTTGATGATTGATCATGATTCATGTGTACAATGTAGAGTCTAGACTCTAGACTTGTAGTCTCGTACTAGGCCAATGGCCTCATGGCTTGTAGCATTGTTTTTGGACTTTATGGGCCATTTGGAGCCTCATTGCTTATGTATTTTTCGATGATATGTATTGCACTCGGTGCCATTTTGATATATTCACCTATACATGGTATGTAAATGAGAAATATTTGCATATTTTGTCTCTATTGGCTTGGAATCATGGTTTCAAATCTTAAAAATAGTTATTTTTATTAAAAATTAATTATTTAATGTATATTTTTAAAAACCGGTTCGTTTAGACCTGACCAGTACCGGTTAGACCGGTTCCAGTCAGAAACCCGGTTCATTAGGTCCACCGGTTTGGTCACCGGTTCCGGTTTTTAATACTATGACCAAACTGGATCAGACTGCAAAAAAGGGGTTCTTCGTTGGGTATAGCGAAACCTCAAAGGAATACCAGATCTACATTCCTAGCAATAGGAAGAATGTAGTGAGGCGAGACGTGAAGTTCATGGAGGACCGAGCTTTCAGGAGATCTCGTGAGATGCTTGCAGGTGGTCAGAATCAATCAACAAAAACTTCTTTGGTCTAGCAACAGGGGTAGCCACAGGTGCAGCTAGTGGGACAGGTAAGAGGATAGTCACAAGGATCGAGTACTGTAAGAAGTACTAGTATTTCCTCAGGTGTAGGAAATCTGGGGAGTTCTCAACAAACAAAGCAACAGAGGAAGGATGAGGAGGAGTTGGCTGAACCTCCCACAACTAGTGGTCAGGCTAGTAGATAAGTTCGTCAGACATTGAGGGATGTAGAGGAGTTTATTGGAACTCCTAGGATGAACAAAATACAATGCAGACAGCCTGACAAGTACCAAGCATTGGTGACTCATGTTGCAGAACCCTCCAGCCTTCAGTAGGCCGCACAACATCAAGTGTGGGTAGATGCCATGGTAGAAGAGTATAGCTCTATCATGACAAATGATGTTTGGGAGGTAGTGCCAAGGCCAGAAGACAGATCAATTGTAGGTTCTAGATGGATCTACAAGATTAAATATGTTGCAGACGACAGTGTGGAAAAGTACAAGGCTAGGTTCGTTGAAAAGGGGTATGCACAGAAAGAAGTGATAGATTATGAGGAGACCTTCACCCTAGTTTCCAGATACACTTCTATCCGATCAGTTATATCCCTAGCAACTCAGATGAGATGGCAGATTCACCAGATGGATGTCAAGACAACCTTCTCGAACGAGGTGTTAGAGGAAGAAGTGTACTTAGAACAACCAGAGGGATTCGAGACTCATGAGAGGCGCACTCATGTGTGTAGACTAAAGAAATCTCTATACGGACTCAAGCATACTCCCAAGGCATGGTATGGTAGGATTGATAGCTACTTGCAGCAAATGGGATTCGTCAAGAGTGACGCAGTTCCCAACCTTTACTATTTGATGGTAGAGGGTAAGCCACTCATCCTAGTTTTGTATGTGGATGATCTATTTTTGACAGGATCATTAAGGTTCATAGAGGACTACAAAAAGAACCTGGCAGGGGAGTTTGACATGAAGGATTTGGGGTTGATGCACTATTTCCTAGGATTGGAAGTGTGATAGAAATATGGGAAGATCTTCCTTGGGCAAAGAAGATACGCTACAAATATTCTGAAGAAGTTAAGAATGCAGTATTGCAGAGTCCAGACCCATGTCTACGTCCATGATCACCAACTGGAAGAGTATAGATGCATCAAATGACAAGGATGCCGACCCCACCTTGTATAGACAGTTTATTGGGTCTCTCATGTATCTGGTCAACATTAGGCTAGATATTTTCTTCATAGTAAATAACCTAAGTCAGTTCATGGTAGAGCCGAAGAGGGTACATTGGGTAGCAGGGAGGCATATTTTGAGGTATGTTCGCGACACAATTGGGTATGGGTTGAGATATACTCGAGGGGATGACGTCAGACTTTGTGGGTTCACAGATGCAGATTGGGCAAGCAGTTCAATAGACAGGAAAAGTACCTCTAGGTACTACTTCAGTGTTGGATCAGGGATGGTTTCTTGGTGTCACAAGAAGCAAAAGTTAGTAGCACTGAGCTTTGCAGAAGCAAAGTATATGGCAGCCACCACAACTATGAGCGAAACTATATGGCTTCGAAAACTGCTAGTAAGATCGTTCAGGCAGAGGATGGAGGGGACCAATGTCTATTGTTATAATTAGAGTTGCATAAAGCTCTCTGAGAATCCAATGTTTCATGACAGGTTGAAACACATAGATATTCGATGTCATTGTATTAGAAAGTGTGTACAACATGGAGGGGTCCAGCTACAGTATGTTCCCACAGAAGAGAAAGTTGCAGATATACTCATGAAAGCTCCAAGGAGAGCTAAGTTCGTCTATTTCAGAGAACAAATGGGTATGGTGGAGAACCTATTTCAGTAGCAAGGACAATTAGTTCGGATGATTCTCAGTTGCATCAGTGGCAGATGAGACAGAGTCGCAGTGCAGATGCAGTGTTGGCAACAGTACAATAGGGTCAGCAGCAACACAGATGCAACGTATATTAGAGTTGCACAGTCGTTGGTGGGCAGCAGCAGCCAGACATCAGTGGCGTTACAAGAGATGATGCAAAGACAGGGTGTTGTGGCAGGGTGTGTAGCACTAGAACACATTCCTCGTTAAGAGAGAGTGGTAGTTTTTGTAGCATCGGATGTGTTCTAGCCACGAAATTTGATGAATAGGCTAAAATACATGAGATCTCCAAAACCCAAAAATCGTTTCTGGAAATTCCACCTAGAAATGTCTCAATTAGAATATTAACCATTTTTTGAATATAGTCCGAGTCTAAACTTAGGGAATATGGTTAATTAATCAATATTAACTAAGATAAGGTGAGAATCATCTATAAAATCACACAGATCGATAGTAAATTAATTTGGGCTATCAATTATATTTTAATCTTGGCCGTTGGTGCTCCAACAGAGGATTATAAGAAGAAATCGATGGGTAGATGGAGAATACACCAATGTAGATACTTAGTTGCCTAGGAAGTTTGATTTTCTCAATGGCAGTGATTTACTAGAGAAGATAGAGTTAGAGGGTGAGTAGCAAGTGGAAGAGGGTAGCAACATTCCGAGAGGAAATTTTCAGTTCTAGGAAGAGGCGAAGGAAGGAAGGTCGAAATCCCCATTGGGTCTGCACAGGCACTGTGCCGAGGGTGACGCAGGAGGCTCAGCACATAGGATAGGGAGGTAATTTCGGAGGCAAAAATTAGTTGTGGGGTGAAAGAAAATTATCACAATGATTTTGCCAATGTTTTCCTCAGATTAGATTGTCAGTTGAGCATCTAAATTATTGTACTAATAATTGTTGTTGAAGAATAATAATAAAACCTTCATCTACTGCATTGGTTTTCTTGCATTGGGTTTTTCTAGGGACAATTGTCCAAAAATAACTGTGTCAAACTTCTTGTGTGAGTACTAGAATTTCTCAATTTTCAGTATTTTATTTTCTGCAGTAATGTTATGGTGAAAATTGAAGTTGTGCTTTTATTCCTTGTTTGTCATAGCAAATAAATTGCATAATTAAATTTATAGTTATAAGAATTATTTCCAGTTACTGCAATAGATAAAAATTTCAGATTCATTTTCATTCTTCTCGTGGGTAATATTTTTTTGAATCATGTTCTTAAAGCTTTATTGAATAAAATTTCATAAGTTATTATTTCATTAGACAATTGTTGGATTAACTATTTGCACAGGTATCTTGCATTATTTATTGGGCTTAAAGAAGCATTTTAAGTTGGTTGATCTAGCAAGTATCTCCAGATCTTAAGATTTATTGTGTTATGAAATCTCTAGTGATCTAATCACTGATCTTAAGTGTGTAGATAATTTTATGGTATTCAGATCTTGGGCGTTAGGGGAAGACTTCGATTGGACCAGCCAACTCCCAAAACAAGAAAGCTTAAGAGTCCATGTAATATCCCCAAAGGGAAATAACCAGTAATAAACAGAAATATGCCAGACAGATATAGAAAATATAATGCTGAACCAGATCATGGAACAATTACACATGGAATGCCAGAAAACTGAGCCATTTTATTAATCTGAAAGTACATAGAGAGGAGTACAAGAAAATCAGAATGAGTGCACCTATCCTTTCCCTAGGCAAGTGGAGACCCTCTCAGACAAATAATGGCTGCAACAAGGACAGCGTCCTAGCTGCTCTGAAGACTGAAGCTGGACTGCGCTGCAACTATGAGCTGAAGACTGGAAGATAGCTGATATCAATATTCCAAACCCTCACCAATGGAAAACGCTGTCTCTGCTAGTGACAGCGCTGAAACAGGTGTAGTGCTGGTCACCAAACCCTCCAGATGAAAAGCTCCACTCCTCAAGGCCAAAAACGTTGTCAAGCCCTGCTCATATGACCCTACTCATCAGATCAGCGTCCTCCCAGAAGGATCAGCGTTCTATATGCTCAGATCTGCTGGATCTGAGGCCTCCAATCCAGATCTGCATCCTATCCCTCCAGATCTGCGTCCTCCTGTGTCAGATCTACTGCTATCTCTTCAGATCTATGCTAGATCTGCCAATGTCTCTTCAGATCTGCAACCTCAAAGGCTGGATCTGATGTTATCTCTTCGGATCTAGGCTGGATCTGCCAATATCTCCTCAGATCTGCAATCTCCCAAGCTGGATCTAATGCTACCCCTCCAGATCTGCAACCTACAGAACCAGATCTGCAAATATCTGCTCAGATCTACAATCTCCAAGGCTGGATCTATCAATGTGCCTTCAGATCTGCGTCCTCCTCTTCCTGCTGGAACAGCGTCCTCACTCCCAGACTGATCTGCGTCCTTCCTCCTCCTGGTACAGCGTTTTCCCTGCTCAGATCTGGACTGCGTCCTCCCTGGAACAGCGTCCTCACTCTCCAAGACTGATCAGCGTCCTCTTTCTCCTGGAACAGCGTCCTCTTCTTCTCAGATCTGCGCAGCCACAAGAGGCTTCTTCCTCTCCAATTCTCCTGCTGAAGATGCTACCAAGTCCCACTGAAACTGAAGGGTGTTACTCATAAAATAACCTTACTAGGGCGGGCACTCGAAGTCCCCCGAAGCTAAGGGTGAAACCAGAAATAACCTTACCAGGGCAGGCACTCGAAGTCCCCGAGGCTAAGGGTGAGATCTCCGACCGGAGACACTCGTGCACTAAACAGTGCTGCAGACCGACTAAACAACCGGCGTGCTGAAGCAGACAAAAGTCTAGCTCTCAATATCAATATCAAAATATGCATACCCAAATGAGGTGAGAACCCCTCCTTTTATAATGCCAAACTCCCTCCAAAACTTAACTCTCCTTTGACCTGCGCAGTTTACCTTGGGTCAGCCTGATGCCTCCCCCCATCATACTCATGTGGACCCCCAAGGCCCCCTCTCTTAAGTTACAACGTCAATCTACTAGGAAAAGAACACTTTATTATAAAGTGAGGTGACTAAGTGAGGTGACACCTCTTATTTCTCACTTTATTTATTTTTTCTAGCTAAAGCGGAAAAATAACGCAAAAATGAAATATTCCAATTAGCAAGGCTAATTGGGAATATTACAGTCTCCCCCGGCAAAACGTTGCTTGTCCTCAAGCAACTGAAGTGATGGATGCTGTAAAGTCTGCTCGCTCTCCCAAGTGGCATCCTCATCCAGCAAAAATTGCTTGTTCTCAAGCAATGCTTGAACAAGCCTACTCTCTAGCTGATGCTCCCTGCCGATACTGCAAAATGTGCCTGGGTCCCACTGAAACCTCTCTGTCTCCTGCATCACCCTGATATGAAGGGATATCTCAATGCCAGGATCCCAAACTGATTTCTCATGATACCAGCCAACCAACAATCCGCCCGGGTCCCATCGCCACCATGGCCAATAATAGCCCAAGTCCCATGGCTCGGACTGCTCACTGCCTCTGGCTATGACTGAAGACCATGACCGCTGCTACTCTGCATCTATGACTGTGTAAGCTGGCCCATCAACTGTGAACCAACTCGTCACCTCTCTCCGATCAAGGCATGGAGTCGAAAATATAATGAGGAATATCTCCCTCCTGTGGATCCTCCATCTCCAAGCAATCATCCAGACCAAATGAGCCACCTCCCAACAAGGCAACTCCTGAAAATCTCCTTCCACCTCAAGCTCTGGTAATGAAGGTGGGCTGAAAATATGAACTTGGCAAGCATCATAGCTTACCCCATGCTGTCCTTCTCTCCACTCATGACAAGTGTAGAGTCTATGCTGATCCTGGGCTGCAAAATCATTGCCCTCCAATGGCAAAGTGAAAAACAATCCACCATAGAAGGTTGCTCTATCAATGAAGAACAAGCTGGCCCAAAACAAACCATCCATGAAGAATATGACATGGTCATCATGGATCCCCCTAATGAGATGTTTGCTGAAGGTTCTACATGAGGATACATAATGCAAACAATCTCTCACCAGGATACAACGTAGTCTCATCCACTGCAACTTCAGAAAATTACATGGCAAGCAATGTACAAGATTCATCACATCTACTAATGGATAGTAAATGGCTGAATATGACAACATAAGGCCAAACACTTGCCCATAGCTGTACAATGGATGAATATCAATCCCATGGCCCACCTCAAAAGAGAACACATATGTAGTAGTGGTGGCCATGCCTCCTCCCATGCTCCTATTAGAACATGTAGTGCAGAAAATACTCAAAGGCACATTCAGCTCATGTGTCTCCCTCATAATCAAGCCTCCCATACAAATCTGACCATATGCTGGAAGTAAGATGGTACATGGATCCATAAATGAGTCCTCCATAGTGTTTTGGCATGCTATGAAGAAGAATGAACCATGGGCTGTAAGAAGATAATCCTCCTCATGCTTGGAAACCCAAGTCAAGAAGAATATGCCATAGATGTCTCTATCATCACTACCTCCTCTTTGTGCAACAAATATGAAGTGATCCTGGGACCTATGGGTTATAGATCCACCATATCTCTGCTGCGCACACTTCATCCATAATGTTCTGCTCCAAGGTGACAACGCTGGGAGCTCATGCAAATAAGCTCTTGTCAATACAAGACTCTGCTCTTTGACATGCTCCTTGTCAAAGACTCCTCTAATACTGCCGCAACAAGTGTGGAATACTCCCCAAGATGGAAGTGCTTCCCCGTCATCATCAAAGATCAAGGAGATAGTGCCATCCCCTCTTCCTGCAACATCATGCAAAGTGTGAGAGCAAATTTGCCCTTGCTCTCCCAGAAACAACCCAAGCAACCAATCAATTTGCTGCCTCCCCATACTTCCATCATACAACTCATGTGATGAAGACATAACGAGTATCATAGCAACACCATGCATACATACTCCATGCTGCTCAATGATGCAAGTATCCAGCCATCTTTCCTCCACCCTCCGACTCTTAGGAAGAGTGTTTGCCAAGAGATGGCCAAACTCTTTCAAGAGTAACCAGCACAGCCAAGCCTCCTGCTGCCTGGTAGCACAGATCTGCAAGTAACCTCCTAGCTCCTTGCTCATCATCCCCATCCACTCAATCACTTGTGGATGCCTCCTTCTCCTCATCCTGGTACTCCTCCCATGAGGGCTACCATCCTCCCACATCAACTTTCTGATTTGGCACTTCATGGGATTTTGGAATATAAACTTCTCAAGGATCAGTGAGACCCTATCAAGAATCAAATAGGTGGTAGGCAAAAACCTCCCATCATGGTGTGTATGGCTCAAGGGATGTCCAACACAAGCATGAAGATGTTATCCATCGAAGATATCCCCATCTTCTCTGCTCTGTGGAAGAGAAATTCATTGCCTTTATGTCAGCGTCAGTGCGTCTCCGTCATGATCTCTCCCAAAACCCTCCTCTTCATCCTCTAGTCTCACTCCATCGGCCTTCAGCTAAAGTCTCTCCGCCATTAACCTCATACCGTAGCTATGACACCTGGCAACTCTAATGTTCTTTTACCATTATCCCAATCAATAAGAGCTCATTAGAGTGGCCTCTCTCTCTCCAACGGAGAGAGATGACTCAACAGCACTGCCAGTCCCATCCATGCATACCTGAAGGGGAATGATCTGACGCTCCAATGTGCCCTCTGGTTGTACCATCAGGGAATCCAGCTGTTCCCCAATGTGGACCAACTTGGCCGCCGACTTGGCACAAGTCGCTCTCATACCCTCCAGCTCCTGGTCCTGCAACAAAATGGTCTCCCGTACTGACGCAGCCTTCTCTCTCAAAACTCGAAGGTCCGTCCGAAGCCGATGATACCGCTGTCTGCGACCATCATCCAATACCTCTGTATCTCCTAGTGCCTCATCGATAGTGGATATGTCTCCTGATACCTCACCCATCTGTCGTGTGCTGCTACCACCCGAAGACTCAAACATGGCTCCAGTCGTCAGCTCAGTGGATGGCTCTATCGGGGTAGGCTCTACCTCCTCCACTACGATATCAACCGGCACGGTCAAGGAGGACTCTAATGATGGTGAGTCCTGTGTCACACTAGGTGTATCCTCGAACTCCCTGCAATCCTGTGTTCCCTCATCCTCTTCTCCACTGCTCTCGTAGAAGACCTCAATGAAGTGTGCCTTCCCTGTCGCACACCTGTGTCCTGGTGTCCATGGCTCCCGGCAAGTGAAGCACAACCGCTCCCTCCTCAGCTCTCTCCTGGCCTCATCATCAAACTGCCCTCGTCCAGGATTCGCCTTGGGAGGCGGAGCCCTCGTGTCCTTACCCTTAGGCTGGAAGGCATGTCTCTGAGGATAAGGTGCCCGAGTTCTGGGTAAGACATCCTGTAAGTCCCGAATCCTGCTGATGGCATCCTGAAGGGTAGCCGGTCTGTTCGACAGGACTAGGCTACGAAGTGGCTCTGACAGCCCCCCCACAAACATGCAAACCATCCGAGCTGCCGATAAATCAGGTACCATCACCGAAATCCTCAAGAAGTCTGAAATGTATGTCTCTGCACTCCCGGTCTGTTTGAGCTTGGTCAGCTCACCAAAATGCTGCTCCGGATCCCTCCTGTCAAAGCGCTCTACCACCCTCCTGGTAAACTCGGCATATGTCGTCACTGTGGAATGCCCTAGTGTCGCCAATCCATGAAACCACCCATCCTGAGCCTTACCCTCTAAATGTAATGTAGCCATCTTAATGGCCTCTGTCTCTGGCATCTGATTAAGCTGGAAATAGATGTCCAGCTTCTCCACCCAGGACTTTGCCGTAGTCTTCGATGAACCATCAAACATAGGCAAATGGAATCTACTTGCCGCACGGTGGTCATCACGGTGGTATCCGTGCCCCTTGTGCTGGTGCTGCTCAGGGGGTTTGATGCCGCATCGATACTGGAAATAGCGCTCCCAGGGGAAAGCATCCATGAATGCCTGACCTAGGCTCTGCCACTCTGCAAAAATGGCTGCATATCGAGCTGGACTCACATCTCCTGCCATTGGCATTTTCTGCTAGGTGACTACAGGCTCCTCAGAAACTGCACGGCTGCTGCAAAACCATACTGCTGCTTAACTTCGACCTCCGATTTACCCACTGAAAACTATTCAGAAAATTCTAGGAATTTTGGAAGGTGATCCTTGTCCAAAACCCAGAAAAACCCAGAAAACGTTTCTCATAATTCCAAACTTCAAAATTTGACCCTTCTTATTTTGGCCCTTTTTCCAACTGCGTTTCTGGTATTGCACTGCTATTGCTCTCCAAAATTTCAGCAACCCTCTGTATGATCTCTCTCCCAATGTCATAGACCACAGGCTGAGCCAGAATTATGCTCTGATACCACTGTAATATCCCCAAAGGGAAATAACCAGTAATAAACAGAAATATGCCAGACAGATATAGGAAAATACAATGCTGAACCAGATCATGGAACAATTACACATAGAATGCCAGAAAACTGAGCCATTTTATTAATCTGAAAGTACATAGAGAGGAGTACAAGAAAATCAGAATAAATGCACCTATCCTTGCCCTAGGCAAGTGGAGGCCCTCTCAGACAAATGATGGCTGCAACAAGGACAGTAAATCTGGACTACTCTGGTAAAGGCTGAGCTAGCATTTGCAACTATGAGGGCGAAAGGGCGGAAGATAGCTGATATCAATATTCCAAACCCTCACCAATGAAGCAAGCATCTTGCTAGTGGCAGTGACTGACTTGTGTGAGTGTTGGTCACCAAACCCTCCACTGGTCACCAAACCCTCCGGATGAAAAGCTCAGCTCCTCAAGGCCAGCAGCGCTTCGAAGCCTATCGCCTTGACCCTACTCATCGGATCGGCGTCCTCCCGAAGGATCGGCGTTCTGTACTCGGATGCAACGGGTCTGACCTCCAATCTAGATGCGTCCTATCCCTCCGGATGCGTCCTCTGTGTCGGATCTCACTGTCTCTTCAAATCTATGCTAGATGCGCAACGTAAGCTGCATGTGTGCAGCTCAAGGTTTGGATACGATGTTATCTCTTCGGATCTGAAAATTTGGATGCCGCAATATCTCCTCAGATCTGCAATCTCCCAAGCTGGATCTAATGCTATCTCCCCAGATCTGCCACCTACAGAATCAGATCTGCAAATATCTGCTCAGATCTACAATCTCCAAGGTTGGATCTATCAATGTGCCTTCAGATCTGCGTCCTCCTCTTCCTGCTGGAGCAGCGTCCTCACTCCCAGAATGATCTGCGTCCTTCCTCCTCCTGGAACAGCGTTTTCCCTGCTCAGATCTGGACTGCGTCCTCCCTGGAACAGCGTCCTCACTCTCCAAGGCTGATCAGCGTCCTCTTTCTCCTGGAACAACGTCCTCTTCTTCTCAGATCTGCGCAGCCACAAGAGGGCTTCTTCCTCTCCAATTCTCCTGCTGAAAAGTGCTACCAAGTCCCACTTGGCGAGGGTGTTACTCGAAATAACACTAGGGCGGGCACTCGAAGTCCCCCGAAGCTAAGGTGAAACCACTCTTACCGGGCGGCACTCGAAGTCCCCAGGGCTAAGGGTGAGATCTCACGGCAAGGGAGACATAGGTTGTGGTAAGCAGTCTTCACTTGAGCCGACTAAACAACCCAGCGTCTTAGCCAGGGACGCAGTGAAACTCTCAATAATAAATATAGAATAATGCATACCCAAATGAGGTGAGAACCCCTCCTTTTATAATGCCAAACTCCCTCAAGAAACTTAATATGGTCATACTCTCCTTTGACACAGAGTTAACCTTCAACACAGTCAGAGACACTCCCCATCATACTCATGTGGACCCCAAGGCCCCCTCTCTAAATTATAACGTCAATCAACTAGGAAAAGAACACTTTATTTATAAAGTGAGGTGACTAAAGTGAGGTGACCCCTCTTATTTCTCACTTTATTTATTATTTCTAGCTAAAGCGGCAAAATAAAGCAAAAATGAAATATTCCAATTAGCAAAGCTAGTTGGGAATATTACAGTCCATTGCGTTAAACTTCAAGACTTATCTAACAATTTGTTTTGCAGAGATTTGGCCATTGCTCACCATAAAAAAATTATTACTTCTCGTCTATTTGAATTTCTTTGAGCTCCAATTGATAGATCTGCTAATTAGAGCTATTAACCACAAGACAAGGGAATAGAGTTGGACTCATATTCCTCTAGATCTTGTCCATTGTTAATATTGTAGATATTTTGTAAATAGTTTTTATCTAATCCTTGTACATTTATTTTTTCATTTATTTTTTCGTATATAGCATTTGGGGTTTGTTTAACTTTTGCAGATCTGAAGGGGATGAATCGAATTTTGGGCTTTAAGCCCATTACCTAGCCCTCACGGCTAGGGTTTTGGGGCACATTATCTCCTATTTGGAAGACCAAAGAACCACTATCATTGTTATCACTTTTCTGGAAAAGCAGAGGCAGTTGAGATAATATCTTTGGAGAAATTCTGAGCTACCTTGAAGAAAATTCAATATATCTGTTGATCTGAAATCACTGTGACTGATATTAAGTTTGCAGTGGTTTGTTTTGAGGTATCTCTGAAGTCTAGGACAGTTCCCGTAGCATAAAGATTGGTCTTGTGCATTTGTTCCTTGCATATTGGTAATTATCTTGAATAAAGATAGATGAGTTTTCTTTGACAGCGGTCTGATATATAGTCACCCATTGCAGACTTTTAGAACATATCAGATCTGAATATTAATAAAACTGAGTCCTAAGAACATTGCAAAGACTTGATCTTGTGCTAGTTTTCCCTTTTCTTATCATTCTTGTCACTAACAGAGGTATGCTATAAAATTACAGCAATCTGATCTCTCCTTATGGTGGCATTGCAGTGGCATCTTGCTTTTCCTTCTAGCACTAAACTTGGTAGTTGTGTTTGGATTTTGTTCTTCGCAATCCCAGTGATTAATCTTGCTCTTGAAGGACTGATCATAAGCTACAGTTGACAGATATCTAAATTACAGAGGTCTGATTTGAATTACAGAGGCATCTTTATAGTAATTTTAGCATCAAATTTGAATATTGTTCATTAGCTAATGTTCCTTGCATTTGGCAATCTGATCTTTTCTTACAGTGGTACATTAAAATTACAGCAATCTGATCTCTCCTTATGGTGGCATTGCAGTGGCATCTTGCTTTTCCTTCTAGCACTAAACTTGGTTGTTGTGTTTGGATTTTGTTCATTGCAATCCCAGTGATTAATCTTGCTCTTGAAGGACTGAACATAAGCTACAATTGACTCATATCTAAATTACAGAGGTCTGATTTGAATTACAGAGGCATCTTTATAGTAATTTTAACATTAAATTCGAATATTGTTCATTAGCTAATGTTCCTTGCATTTTGGCAATCTGATCTTTGCTTAGTGGTACATTTTAAAGTTTGAAATTACAATTAAAGATCCATTAAAGTTTTTATTAACGTTTAATTGACCTTGGGAACTGTTGACCACCGGAGTGGCACCTGATGATAATGAGAAGACTCCATACCAAGGATGAACCAGACGACATATGTACCATCAGATATCATTAGATATCATCAGTTCAACAAAGATTTTAAGCTCTACTTCTACTTCTCATCATCTTTCTCTTGTACCCAGATTCCACGCCCTACGAGGAATTGTAATAAGTGATGCTAGTAATGAGGAGTTTTGAGTCTGTAACAGGCCTAGGTAGCCTAAGACCTTGCCAACAAGTGAGTAGTACTCAGGGATATTTTTTTTACTTGGTTAATTATCATCTCCCTACTATGATTTAATAATTAATTGAGTTTTTTCCTCCAATTTTACCTCAAAGCCGGAGTACGGCTTGATGGTAGGGCCTTGGGTGAATCCTAGTGTTTAGAGTCAATGTATATTACTATACTAGATCACACAAAAAATTTCGTTGAATTTGGTTAGGTTTAGGTAGTGATTTTTTAATTTTTTAGATTTCCCGCAAGTCGAAAATTGCAATAAGAATTGTAATTGAATTGTAATAAGTATTGCCTAGAAAAGTTGTATGGGGTATGAGTAATCAAAATTACACTTCTCACCCTCAACTTTCTACTATGACACACTTTGAGGGGTTAAAAATGTGTTTTGAACCCTCAAAATCCACTTTTCCTAAGTTTAGTGGGAAATCTGGCAATTAATTAAGCCAGAAATTAAATAAATGGAGAAAAATAAATATCCACACATACTAAATGAGGTGGAAAAATATGGAGGAATTAAAGTGAAGTCCCAAAGTGATGTGGACTCCTAAAATCAAGGAAAAGACATGTGCTCAAATAAAATTGAATTTCCGACATTAAATGAGAGCTGCTTACTTGGAAATTCGAATTTGTGAAATTAGTGCATATTTGGGAGGATTTGGGAGAATATTTGGTGGATATTTTTGTGGAAAATTGTCCCCACGAGTTACCACCCATATACACTTGTCATTCCATCATAAAATTCGAATTTGGCACATAAGGAAAGAATAAAATGATGCCCACTTGCCAGAATCCGATTTTTACACTTGTCAATGGAGCTCCACATATCAAATTTGAATTTGCCTTGCGATCTCCTCCCTCTCACCACTTGGCATATGGTTCTTCATTGTGATTTGCTCCCAACTTTCTATATAATGAAGCCCTGGGCTCTCATATTGTATCATGTAATACGAACTATTGGGCTTGAGGACGCGCTGTCGGATTGTACACGTACTTGTAATATAATACAAAATTCTTTGGGGTAACTTGTGATGGTGTTCTTCTCCTTGCATGTATGGTAATTCTTGACTTGTTTTTATGCTTCTATTTATTTCCTCATGCTATTGTTTCCTTCATGCTTGTTTCAAGTTATGTTAGTATGCAATTATCTCATATTAGCATAAGAGTTACTTGATCGCCTTAGAATATGAAATCTTCTATTTGATGTCAAATATATCTATAGGAGTTCTTTCCATTGCTTTTATTTAATTTCATGCGGATTTAATATGTTGTGGTGAGATTGTGTAGAAGGATCCGTCTTTGGTCAAGCTTTTCAAGCGTGAGGGGAAGTTCTTGGAGAAACCAACCCACTTTTGAAAATATTGAAGAAGAACCCGCATGTGTTGATTTCCAAAGTCTAATCTATATGTTATTTTGTCTTGCAGAGGTTCTTTTAAGTTTCTCAAAGCTCTTATTTTTTGCATCAAAAAATCAAACTTAAAATAATTTATTTTTCAAGTATTGCTCTTCATTTCCTTAATATCTGGCTATTTCAAAGAGCCAAGCTATAGCTAGTCAAAGAGGAGAGCTTGCTCATACTCTTTGGCCTAGCCTCTTGTAGATTATTTTTGTAATATTACTTTGTGATTTCTTGAGCTAACATTTGTGGTTGTAGAGTTTCTCTAACTTGTTGTCTTGCAGCTACTTGCAGGTTTCATTTTCAAAAAATTACTTACAAGTTTGCATGCAGGACCTTGGGGCTTCAACTTCTAGATTATTTCCTTCCCTTGGTAGTGTAACTCAACAAGGTTTTGCCTTACTTCTTCTTCCTCGAAAAATCTGCATTTTGTTGGGCTTTTGTGAGCCTCAAATTGCAGAAATTTTCAGCAAGGAAAGATCTATGGCTCAAGCCAACATTGTGAAGACTTTCCTTGGATTTTAGAGAAGAATTCATAGTTTTATCTTTATTGTAATAACTAATAAAATTCTTGGTTTTGGGAGCATGGGTTTTACCCATTGGTATCCCTATCTCTCCACCTTTTTGGAGAGACTTTGTGACTTGATCTTTGATATTTTTCACTTGCATGCACATCATTTAATAGGAGATAAACACAATCATGCATTACACTCATTTTGCATGCACCTTAATCTAATTTGCTACAGATTTCTAGTCTTTATACTTTCATAGTAAGTTCAAACTTTTGCATGCATGCACTTTTAAATTTGTCATAAATTTTGTTCCAAAACCTCTTATGCTTCACCTTTAATTACATCTTATATGCAATAAGTATTTGAGCAAATTTTATCCATAAAGTAGCATTCTACTTCATGACATGCAAATACATCTCAAGTTTGTTTGATTAATTTACTTACATGCCCCAAGCAATCACTAAAATTTTACCCCCAACATAAGTTGGTTGAATAGACGTTTTACAGGCCCTCTACCTCTATGGACTCCTCACTGTGAGATCCAAATATTTGGGCGAGGGTGAGGTCTGAGGGTTAGAGTTCAATTGTAACATTTCTTTAAAACTAGTTAATAAAATAAACCAAGAGCATTTTTTCATCACATTTACCTTACTTGCAAGATCTAAATTTTTTCTTTCTTGATGGTTTAGAGTCTCACATGCAACATCATTTCCTATTTTCAAGAAACATTTCCTTTCATGCAAGTATTGTAATCTCTTTTGCAACAAGTTTAGTTTAATTTTCTTGTACTTGGAACATTGTCTACTTTAGCAAGCTCCATTTCATGTTTAATGATCATCATGTTCATGAATGGTTTATGAGTCTCATTTCCTTTCAAGTACACTTATTTTGGGTTGTAAACTTAATTGCATATTGTTATCTTGGTCTAACAATTGAGTTTTTTCTATCATCTCATTTGCATTCTCATAAGTAGATCACTAATTGTTTCCTTTTGAGCAAAATAGCTTCTCATGCTTTGATTCATAAATCTATTTATCTTGAAAGCATTTACAATATCTTGTGCTAACATTTTCTTGTTTCACTTTTCAGGATTACTTTTGCTTTCCATTTGAAAGCATTTTACTTGATCCAGGTGGATATTGGTGGTCACCTGGCTATTCCACTTGGGGCTCCACCATTGTCTCTTTGAGTTTTTCAGTTTCGGCACAGTTTACTATTTTTAGCAGTTTTTCGGGTCCTAAACTTCTGGAGCTGTTTTGAGGCCCTAAACGACGTTTTTTGGGAAAACAGAGAGCAACATGGGTACTCATTCCAAATTTGTAATCCTCAGATAGATCTTTCTAACAAGGTATGGTACGCATCAAACGAAGATCGTATGCCAAAGTTACGTCCCTGGGAAGTTGAAACACTAATTTACCCAAATGGGGCCCATAGTTTGGGCGCTTCATCTCCGAGGGTTAGATTTTTGGCTATTTAGGATTTCCCACTGTTTATAAATAATAAATAGGCCCTCGAGCCTCATTGTAACTCAGTTCAGAGGCCTGTAGCCGCCACATCTCTTCTCAGAGATAGCTACCAGCGCCCTAGCTAGTTTTATTTCCATTCTGTTTGTAAGCAAATTTGAGTTCTTTGATATTAATGAAATGAAGTGTTATTTAACGCATCTCTTGTATTTATGGTTATATGTTTCGTATTTGCGTTCTGTAAATCCGGATCGGTGGTATCGAAGCGAAGCCTTTTCTCAGTAGCTGTTTACCTTTGTGGTCGGGGTATAAGGAGCTAGGGCTTGATTTGGTGGAACCTTTGCAAGATCAGCCTCGCAAACCTCGACGGACGCCCATGGGGGAAGAAAAGAAAGATGAGGGAGCAGGAGATCCTATCAAAATATTGCTCGAGGAGGCCCTCGAAAGACAAAGGAACGTGATGATGGATAACTTTGCTCAGATCCTTCAACGGCTACCCACCGGCGACGCATCTGCATCCAGCAGCCACTCTGGAGGCGCGACTCCTTTTAAGGTACAAGTAAATTTTAACATTCCCATATTTGAGGGTCAAATAGACGCAGATGCCGTAGATAGATGGTTGAATCTGTTAGAAGGATATTTCTCGGTTCATGACTTTTCAGACCGAGAGAAGATTATTTTTGCACTCCTCAAAGCTAACCCCCATGTTAAGGACTGGTGGGAAACCTACTGTGAGAACAAGGACTAGACAGAACCCTCTCTGTTCTCGGCCATACCAACTTGGAATTCTTTCCGAGACGCCATCAAGGAACAGTACTATCCCGTGGGGAGCTATGAGGACAAGTACATACAATGGAACACGCTGCGACAACAAAGGGATCAAGATGTGCATGAGCTGACGAATCTGTTCCATACCTTGTGCACAAAGTTGGGTATCAAATATTCAAAGAAACATCTGGTGCTAAAGTATCACAGCTGTCTGCACAGATACATTCAGGAGGAAATGGCGTTCCTCGACATCTCCTCGCTTGGTACGACATACCGGTATGCTGCCAAGATTGAGCAAAAATTCAAGCAGAAGAAGCAAAACTTTGGATCTGCAAATCAAAAGCAAGGGAAAGGTGCTTCCAAACCGCAGAACAAAGGACAGAGCCAAAGCATGGCGGCTAAAGACAACTCATCGAAGCCACAAGAAAAGAACAACATCGCAAAGCCAAAGAAGGACATGGGAAAGTGGTGTGAGTTCCATAAGAGCTCCACTCACAACACAAGTGAGTGTCGGGCCAAGCAGTTGCTAGTGGCCGAGATGAGGGCTTCTGAGTCAGATGCATGCTCCGACTCTGAATCAGAACCTGAAAAAGGGAATGAAAAAGGGAAACAGATTATTGATGCGGAGCCCAACGCCACTGTTGCCACTACAAAGGTCCAGAAGGAGGAACCGGAAGATCCAGAGGAGGAGGAACGTCTCTTCCACTCCCGGATGTGGGTAAAGGGCTCCCCTGTACAGTTCATTGTCGACAATGGGAGCCAAAAGAACCTCATTTCAGCAGACGCCGTGAAGCGGTTGGGCTTGCCGACCACAGCTCACCCACATCCATACACCATCGGGTGGCTTCACCAAGGACGAGATCTCCGCGTCAGCCAGCAGTGCCGCCTTCCCTATAGCATCAAGCCCTTCGCGGATGAGGTATTATGTGACGTTGCTCCTATTGATGTTTTTGATGTATTATTAGGACAACCATACTTGTGGAAGCGTCATGCTGTGTATGAGTCTCGACCTCGTGCTATTATTGTTACTTTGGGAAATAAGTTGTACAGGATACCAGAGGTACCACCTCCTGCCGCTATCTCTTTGGTTACTGCAAAACAATGTAGTAAGCTCATTTCCCAAACCAGGAAATTCGTTTTCCTGATGATCCGCCCCCAGGGCAAGAAGAAGACTGTGGCCACGACCTCCAGACAGGGCCCCTCTGCACGACAACAACAAATGGATAAAGTCGTGGAGGAGTACGAGGACATCTTCACCTCACCCACAGGGGTTCCTCTGCACTGCCAGGTCAAGCACCCGATTGATCTGACCCCAGGTGCGCCACTACCCAATGGACCGATCTATCGACGCTCTGTTCTGGAAAATGATGAAATCAAGAGGCAGATTCAGGAGCTGTTGCAGAAAGGTCACATCGGACCAAGTTCATCGCCCTGTGGGAGCCCGATCGTGTTGGTACAGAAGAAGGATGGGACGTGGAGACTCTGTATTGACTATCGAGCGCTAAACAAGATCACTATCCGGAATAGGTACCCAATCCCACGGATTGATGACCTTCTGGACCAACTCAAAGGTGCAAAATATTTTAGCAAGATCGACCTGAAGTCTGGGTATCACCAGGTACCAATTCAACCCTCCGATGTGTGGAAGACTGCCTTCAAAGCCAAAGAAGGCCTTTTCGAATGGCTGGTCATGCCTTTCGGGTTGACGAATGCTCCCGCAACCTTCATGAGGATGATGGACGACATCTTGTGGCCATTCACCAACTCATTTGTAGTGGTTTACTTGGATGACATTCTGATCTTCAGCCAGACTTGGGAAGAGCACCTTCACCACATCCGACAAGTCCTCCAAACACTGCGACAACACAAGTTGTGTGCCAATTTGGAGAAGTGCACTTTTGGCATGACCCGGGTTCAATATCTGGGATACATTATTGATGAAAGGGGGGTGCATGTGGATCCAGCCAAGATCCAAGTCATTCGGGATTGGCCAGCCCCGACTACTATAGCAGAGCTTCGCAGCTTTCTGGGTCTTGCTAATTTCTACCGTAGATTCGTGCTGGGATTCTCTCATATCACTTGGCCCTTGAGTCAAGTCACCAAAGGAGGAGCGAGAGCAAAATTCTTTTGGTCGGAACCTCAACAGAAGGCGTTCAAAGAATTAAAAAATCGCCTCTGTTCTGCCCCAGTGCTCACCTTACCAGACTTGCAGCAGCCATTTGAGATCGAGACAGATGCCTCTGACTATGCTATTGGGGCAGTTCTTACTCAACAGGGACATCCAGTGGCATATCACAGTGAGACATTGTCTGAGACGGTTCGCAAGTATCCCACCTATGACAAAGAAATGTATTCCATTGTGCAAGCCTGTCGACAATGGAAGCATTACATTTTGGGGAAGGAAACAATCATCCACACGGACCACCGGCCCCTGCAGTTCATACAGACACAAGGGAAGTTGCAGAATGATCGCCATCAGAAGTGGTCCACATATCTGCAACAGTTTCATTTGAACATCAAGTACAAGAAGAGTAGCACCAATAATGTTGCAGACTGCCTCAGCCGACCACCGATCGTGGCGCTCACCACCGTGCTCAACTCTTGTGGGCACGAGACTTCTGATTGGCCGCTTCTCTATGAGATTGACCCAGAATTCGGCCACACTTACAAGGCACTCTTGGGGGGTACGCAAGTTCCAAATTTTCACCTCCAAGATGCACTTTATGTCACCTGGGACACCTTTGTGTTCCTTCAAGCGAGCGTGCCAAGATGATATGGGAAGCACACTACAGTCGAGTCGCTGGGCATTTCGGGGTCGAGAAAACAGTAGCAATACTACAGAAGTATTTCTATTGGCCGAACCTTTGAAAGGATGTCGAGAAGCACATCAGATCCTGCACTGCTTGTGCCATTGCCAAACCGACCATCAAGAAGCAAGGCCTATATACTCCTCTACCTACCCCTAGTCGACCTTGGGAATCCATCTCCATGGATTACATGTCGGGCCTGCCTTCTACTAAGCAGGGAAATGACTGTGTTTTTGTGGTCGTCGACGGATTCTCGAAGATGGCCATTATGGCAGCCTGCAAGAAGAATATCACAGCAGAAGCCACTGCTAAACTCTTCTTTGAACGAGTGTGGGTGCACTTTGGGATCCCACAGTCTATCATATCAGATCGGGATAGCAGGTTCCTCGGCACATTTTGGTCCAGCCTCTAGTCGATGTTGGATACCAAGCTCACCAAGTCCACAGCTTTCCATCCCCAAACAGATGGCCAGACAGAGGTCGTCAACAGAATGATTGTACACATTCTGCGCATGTACAATTCAAAACATCCACGCACATGGGACGAGAGCCTCCCTTATGTACAACATAGTTATAATCGGGCTCTCCACAGTTCAATCGGCCATAGCCCCTTTCAGGTGGGCTTGGGATTCCAGCCACTATGTCCCATTGACGTAGCCATGCCATTTGCAGCTGCTCAGGCCGATTCAGCTCATGTCCAGTCTGAAGTTGATAAAGCAAGTAGCTTCATCGAGCGCATTCAACACATTCGCCAACAGGTTCATGATATATTGGACAGAGCCAATGCCAAGTACAAGCAACGCCACGATCAACACCGGGTGCCACACAACTTCCAGGTGGGCGACAAAGTATGGCTACATTTGCAGAAGGAGCGCCTCACTGGACCCCACCGCAAGCTTCGCCCGCTCCGATACAGGCTGTACACCATCACCAAGGCTGTAGGGAACAATGCCTTCGAGCTCATTATTCCACCATTCCTTGGTCTGCATCTAGTCTTCAATGTGGATCGCCTTCGTCCTTACTTCCCACCTCTACTAGACACCTCGGACATTGCAGAACAACTCACACCAACAGAGTTAAATCCAGACTGCATGGAATAGGCCACCACAGATTGTATCATGGACATGCAAATCAAGAACACTTGCCAACAGAAGATCCAACTATATCGGGTTGTCAAAGCTGGCCAAATCCTGCACCAAGGAAAGTGGTTCACCAGGGACCAAGTTCAGCAGAAATTTCCTCATCTCATGGAGGAACTTAACGCAATGGGGACCATTGCTTCCTGAGGGGGGAGGAATGATCCAGGTGGATATTGGTGGTCACCTGCCTATTCCACTTGGGGCTCCACCATAGTCTCTTTCAGTTTTTCAGTTTCGGCACAGTTTACTATTTTTAGCAGTTTTTCGGGTCCTGAACTTCCGAAGCCGTTTTGAGGCCCTAAACGACGTTTTTTTGGAAAACGGAGAGCAACATGGGTCCATGGATCGATGTTGCTCGTTTCAAATTTGTAATCCTCGGATAGATCTTTCTAACGAGGTATGGTACGCGTCAAACGGAGATCGTATGCCAAAGTTACGCCCCTGGGAAGTTGAAACACCAATTTACCCAAACGGGGCCCATAGTTTTGGCGCTTCATCTCCTAGGGTTAGGGTTTTGGCTGTTTAGGATTTCCCATTGTTTCTAAATGATAAATAGGCCCTCGAGCCTCATTGTAACTCAGTTCAGAGGCCTGTAGCCGCCACATCTCTTCTCAGAGATAGCTACCAGCACCCTAGCTAGTTTTATTTCCATTCTATCTGTAAGCAAATTTCAGTTCTTTGATATTAATGAAATTAAGTGTTATTTCCGCCGCATCTCTGTATTTATGGTTATATGTTTATTCTGTTGCGTTCCTGCATAAATCCGGATCATTACTTCATTTAAGCAAATACATTTTCATTTTAAAGAGAAATACTTTGAAGGCACTGGTTTTCATATGCTTTATGCTTATTTAAATTATGTATTTATGGTTATTGCTCATATCACTTTTTTCTTGTAAATCTTAAGAAGTAATCTATTTAACTCTGACAAATCTCCTAGAAACTCACATCTTTTAGCTTAGTTTTCCTTTAGGGACTACCCCCCCTAGTTGACCTAGGAGAGAGGTAAAACGGAGAGAGTCGGGATCAGTATGACAATCCCTTCTCTGAGTTCCTTTCCACCAACTACACCTTGTGGGGTTAAAGGCTTTTCCCACGAACTGTAGGTAAGTGTAGGTGGCAAGCGATAACATTTTTGGCGCCTTTGTCGGGGATAAATCTTCTTGTACCTGGGAAATCGACTAACTTTTGGATTTTGCATGTTGGATTTTAGAGTTAGAATCCTGTTCAAGTGGCGACTCCACTTATTTCATTTTTTGCAAGGATTTCTGCTTGAAGCCTTCTTCTTGTAGACTTCATGCTAATCTTGGACAGGAGCCTCTCTCTGATATCCATTTGCTCTTTCAAGGTCAAGTGAGCATGATAACATGAATGATTTGTTTGCCCCTTGTGATTTTACTAACATTCCAGGGTATCCGAATTTTATTCCAGATGAAGCCATTGAGGCTGTTGATGAGTTGCCTAGTTTTCTAGGTAACAATGCCATTACCACCGAAACTCACCTTAGGAATTTCCACCTTTGTGTGAGCAAATGGTGCCATGATATTAACCATGAGGACGTTAAAATGAAACTTTTCATCTTTTCATTAGATGGCGATACTATGGATTGGTTCATAGACTTACCAGTTAACAATTTTGATTCTCTAGAATCAATCATTAATTCCTTTGAAGAAAAATATGTAGATGAAAGAAAGATCAAAGCGAAAACTCAAGCAAATGAGAATGATAGGGATCTCATGAGGGAGTTGACTCAAACAATTAAGGATATGCAACTCAACCAAGCTCAACTCATTAAAAACATGGAACTCAATCAAACAATATTAATAGTAAATCATGCACACACAATAAAGGCCATGGAGGTCAATCATTCTAATTAGATGACCTCTATTCAAAACAAGGTGCTCGCCATGGAAAAAAAGCAAGTGCAATTAATCAACACCATGGAAACAAATCATGCCAAGGAAATAAGTGTTATGAAGGCTAATCATATCACTTTTCAGAATAGGCTGGAGGAGATGGAAAGATTATAGGTACAAAAATTTTAACTTATATCAGATCATGAATGGGTAAAGAACAAAGAAACAGATCATAAGCCTCCCAATCTATTGAATCGAGCTTCATCTTATTATGAGGAGGTCATTTATTCCATTGAAAAATGGCTAATTGAAGGTGACCTGGATAGAGAGAAAACTGAGGGGAATCAAGTTTATACTTATGAGATTGATCCATCACCCATGTCAGAGCAGATGCAGAATGGAGAAAGGTAGGACATGGAAGTCTTGGATACTTCAAATTTTCCATCTGAGCATCTTCAAGATCGGGCAAACGGGTCTACTTTAATTGCATAAACATGAACATCACAATCTATTAAGAAGAAAAGAAAAAAGCGGAAAGGATATAGTAAATCTGATGACCATGTACATCACAGTGTTGAGACGGATCAAAGTCCTAAAATAGCATTCTACTTCATGACATGCAAATACATCTCAAGTTTGAAAGTTAATTTTCATTGTTTGATTAATTTACTTACATGCCCCAAGAAATCACTAAAATTTTACCTCCAACATAAGTTGGTTGAACAGACGTTTTAGGGACCCTCTACCTCTATGGACTCCTCACTGTGAGATCCAAATATTTGGACGAGGGTGAAGTCTGAGGATTAGAATTCAATTGTAACATTTCTTTAGAACTAATTAATAAAATAAACCAAGAGCATTTTTTCATCACATTTACCTTACTTGCAAGATCTAAATTTTTGCTTTCTTGATGGTTTAGAGTCTCACATGCAACATCATTTCCTATTTTCAAGAAGCATTTCCTTTCATGCAAGTATTGTAATCTCTTTTGCAACAAGTTTAGTTTAATTTTCCTGTACTTGGAACATTGTCTACTTTAGCAAGCTCCATTTCATGTTTAATGATCATCATGTTCATGAATGGTTTATGAGTCTGATTTCCTTTCAAGCACTGTTATTTTGGGTTGCAAATTTAATTGCATGTTGTTATCTTGGTCTAACAATTGAGTGTTTTCTATCATCTCATTTGCATTCTCATAAGTAGATCACTAATTGTTTCCTTCTGAGCAAAATAGCTTCTTCTGCTTTGATTCATAAATATATTTATCTTGAAAGCATTTACAATATCTTGTGCTAACATTTTCTTGTTTCACTTTTCAAGATTAATTTTGTTTTCCATTTGAAAGCATTTTACTTCATTTAAGAAAATACATTTTCATTTTAAAGAGCAATACTTTGAAGGCACTGGTTTTCATATGCTTTATGTTTATTTAAATTATGTATTGATGGTTATTGCTCATATCACTTTTTGCTTATAAATCTTAAGAAGTAATCTATTTAACTCTGACAACTCTCCTAGAAACTCACATCTTTTAACTTAGTTTTCCTTTGGGGACTACCCCTCTTAGTTGACTTAGGAGAGAGCTAAAACGGAGAGAGTCGGGATCAGTGTGACAACCCCTTTTCTGAGTTTCTTGCCACCAACCACACCTTGTGGGGTTTAAGGCTTTTCCCACTAACTGTAGGTAGGTGTAGGCAGCAAGTGATAGTAAGAACATAATTGTGGCGTCTCTGATGTAATTTTCTCTTGATTGTAAGTAGCTCCTGTCACTGGTGTAAAGATATTATAGAGACTGATATTGTTTTGTAGGGATATCAGTTTGTTACACAACTGATATTTATCACTCTTAGAGCTATCGATTGAGAGAGTTACATTCCTTTTTCTGCCAGATCTTTTAACTCCTCTCTTTGGTTTTATTTGCTAATAATTTTTTTTTTTGCAGAGGGTTTTCAAAGAACTTTGGGCCTTGATACATCCACCTAAAATCACCATAATTTAAAATCTGAACCTCGCTTTTTCTCCAAACCGAGAGCATTTGTTTCTCTATTGGAAGGTGTCCTTTCTCTTTTGGGAGGCTGAGCCTGAAACTTGCATGTTTGCAGCCCTTACAATTTTTAGATCACAGAATTGGGAGCTCTTTAACTATTGTTCATATTTGGAAAGCAGTGATCTTGAAGGATTCTGATCCTTTGTGTTTTGAAGTATTTCTAATCAGATTGTAAAAGGGTCAGCCCTGTAAGCTTGAGGAGAAAGTGTTGCTGAATTCTCTTATTATTATATTTCTCTTTGAGTTGGAAAAGAGTCTTGCCTTCCTGTCTTGAAGGTCCTCTTTCACTTGTAACCTGTCAGTGATAAGCTTAAATTAGATGAGGCCAGGTGTGATTCCCAGTCAACTTTAGCAGAACAAATACTCCTTAGTCTTGATTTCTAAGCTGATGAAAGTTCATTCTTCTCAGTGCAGCCCCTGAGGACATATTTGCTGAAGTGGAATAAATCAACTTCATTCAAAATTGTTTTAGTAATGGCTGTCCTTCTTCAAAACGAAAATTTCACACATATCAAGTTCTTTTAATAACTTATATGATGACGTTACACGATAGTTTCCAAGAACATACCTACTGAATAAAGTATGAGTTTTGATGAGCTTTAAACCATGAAACAACCAAAAGACCCAAAAGGGATTTCTTTTATCAAGAAGGCTTATTTGCTATAGATGAAGATAGATGTTTCCATTCATGAACAAAACATAAGTTATAAAAAAACCAACCTTCTCTTAAACAATTGTACGTTATCTTTTAGAGATGACCTGCTACAAATAAATCTCCGTCTAGACCAGACACTTGAGTTTACAGGGCCAACTGACTGACTTCCTGGTAGAGAAGATGAGTTGAAATTTGGCTCGGCTAGAAAAACTCTCAAATATACAGCTGCAAATACTCCTATAACAGTTGCCACCTAAATATTATTTACAATAAAACAAGACATCAGAACATAAGTTCCATTAATGAGCTATGTAAAAGAGCTGTTACAAAAAACGAAAGTGATGAAATAGTAAAGAATATATTGAACACACCTGAAATATCATGTGTTCTGGAAGAAAACGTGCAATAGTTATTCCAAGAAAATGTGCAAATGAAATAACTCCCGTAATTACTCCAAATGCTGCTGTCCGTGAACATTCGAGGATGTTATCTGCCTACATGAAAAATTCAAGGCAGTGGTGAATCACCATTCATTATCGTTCTATCTAGAAAAAATACACCCATCATCTAGTCTGTGCACTTCGTTCTGATTAAATACAGTACAAACTTAGAAATCAGCTAAGCCCATTGACATCAGTCAAATCAATTTCAAAACTTAATAGACGAGTATGAAAATCAACTAGGTGCATCAGCATCGGGATGGGCTTGATTGTGGAATTCTAATGGAAAAGAATGTGTTAGCACACACAAAAAAAATAGATAGATAGATAGATAAGCATGTGTTCAATTTTTCAATAATATGATACACATAAATACAACATTTCATGACCCTTGCTTTCATCTTCTACGAGGTCTCTTGGACTCCTCGCAACTCTTCAACTTCACTTGAGGCTTTTCGCCTTAGACACGAGTGAATATTCCAAGTTTACATAACCTATAAGGATTCTGTTTCCAATATTCCACCCCTTTAATTTGAAGGGGTCTATGTGAGTCCAAGAAGAGAGCTGAAATATGAGGTGTATAATAGCCAATGGGTTGGATGTGCTCTCTGAATATCGTGGTTTAAGGAAAACCACAAACCAAATTGTATAGAAAACGCTGAAGTCTTCTACTGGTGGTGGTTTAAGGAAGACCACAAACCAAAAGGGTGGCAGAAGCCCAAGTCTTCTACTAGTGGTGGTTTAAGGAAGACCACAAACCAAAGGGTGGCAGAAGCCCAAGTCTTCTACTAGTGGTCGTTTAAGGAAGACCACCAACTCTGGAACTTGGCTCGAAGCAGTTCCCAGAACAATTCCAAATCTAGATAGAAGTTGATGTCTTCTACTAAATGGAAGTGCTCTATGATGGTGGTTTGAAAATGACCACAAACTAATGAGATGGTGGTTTGAAGATGACCACAAATTGTAATCTAGTAGAAGCAATAAGTCTTCTACTAAGTGGTGGTTTAATATGGACTACAAACAATATCATGCCCATGGAACATGAGTATGTCTTTGGCTACAATACTAGCTCTAACTCTAGCTCTAGGATTTAGCTTTGGTCGTGACTCAAGCTTGCTTGATATGACTTCCAAACAAGTAGTTGACTAACAATTCCCCTCCTATTAGATACATGTTGAGAGGTAAAATGTAATATTCCACATTAGCAGTCAGCTAATTGGAATATTAATTTTGATTTATTTTGGAATTTCCTAATGTCGAGCGGAAATAAAGTGGGTAGGGGACCCACAACTAATAATTAAGCCAAATAAAGTCTTTTCCTAAAGTCCCTAAGGGAAAATTGTGGCTCTAGTGGTGGGGTCAAATTGGCCTTAGGTGGTAGCATAGAAGAGGCACAAAAAGGGCAGTGTGGGATTGGCTAGAGGAAAGCAACACATGTTTGGCCAAGGAGAGGTAGCGCAGGCCAAGGTGGGACCCAAGGCATACGTTGGGCCTCAATAGATAAAAGGAAGAAGGGAAGGTTCATTTTGGCATTCATTCATTCAGCTATTTTCTTCTTGTCATTTTGACAGAGCACGTTTGAGCCGGAGAGCCAAGGCTGCAGTGTTGTTTAGCACACGAGATCTTCAAGCGGAGATCTCAACCTCTACCTCGGGGGACTTCTAGTGCCCGCTCAGGAGAGGAGTTCCACACCTTGTGAGGATAATTTCCATCAGCAGCATCAGGAGGAAGCGTAGCTAGTTCAGGGTTGCGCAGAGGAGGAGACTGCGTAGGGGAGGACGTAATACAGAAAGGATTTGGTTGTTCCAGGAGGTGAGAAGAGAGGGAGTTGCAGCTGAGATTTGGTGGGGAGGCTTGGAGCTTCCTAACACGGACTTTTGTGGCATTTTGGAGACTTCTAGCGGCAGAATTTACAGGAGGATCAATTTACCCAGTAGTGTAGTGAGCCAAGCCCAAGAGGGCCAATTTTCGAGGTCAAGCTTTGGGCGAACCCTTTCTGGGTTTCTTTGGGTTTATTGAGGAGAAGCCAAAATTAATTTGACAGAATTTTTTGGGCATATTTGAGGTGTAAAATAGAGAACCTAACTCAGCTAGCAGCTAAAGGAGCTAGGGGAAATTGGGCCGAAATTCCAAGATCAACATTTGGCCAATTCCTTCGTGGTTTTTGTGGGTTTCTTGAGTAGAGCTCGAGGTTAAAGTCCCTGAATTTTCTGAGCAGTGTAGAAGGCCCTAGCGGCATTTCTTCGGGAGCAGTAGCAACATTTCTGGCAGATTCCAGCGCAGAGCTATAGCCATACAGCGTACCATCAGTGGGGGATTTCAACATTGATTCAGAGGGATTCTTTAGCTTGCCTTGAGAAAGCCTAGGTGCCTTCATTCCAACACCTACATTGTACTCATTTCTAGCAAACTAATAAAATGGCTCAGCAGTATTTTATGGCTTCGTTGGTGTTTTGATATCAGTTTTTGTTTTGTTGTCTCCTTAATATCTTTTAGCCTGTTATTTCTGTTATTTTCCCATTTGGGATATTCCAGTGGTATCAGAGCTTCGTTCTTGGCTCAGCTGTGGGGTTATTTTCCTATGAACAAGGAGGGTAGGCAGTAGAGGTGGCAAATATGGGGGAGTCAAGGAGCAAAGGGGATCAACAATTGGTAGCATCTTAAAGGCCCTAAATGATTTAGCCAAAAAACATAAGGGAATGTTGTAAGGACTCAAGCAACAGAATAGGGATAAGAGCATCCATCATGAGTTCTTGATTGGGGAGACTTCAGTGGTCTCACAACAGTGTGACCACCCTTTAATAGCCACTCACCCGCTAGCCTCAATAGGCCAACCAGGATCACGATGCCTACATTCTTACCTCCAGTACCGAGTGAGCAAGGTAGGTGGCATGATCATATACCCATGGGAGATTATTTTCGACAATGGAAGTCAATGGGGGAAAACTTCAGAGTGGCTTTGTTCTTCAGAGATTATTACCAGCTCAGGCAAGATGAAGAAGGAAGGAATAGTGGGGGGTCTACCATGCAGAGTTTAGAGTTGCAGTGTACCATTGGGAGGACACATTTTCCCATGTATGATGGATCCACTGATTGCACAGCTCGGGATCGGGTGGAAAATTTGGATACCTCTTTCTAGCTTGATCGAATAACAGAGGGGGAAGCCATCAAAATGGCTACCTCGCACTTGGAGGATGAGGGCACACAGGATTGTGGGGAGCTCATAGATACACCTAGTGTGATGCAGGACTCACCCTTGTTGGAGACTTCTTTGACTGTGTCGGTTGACATCTTAGTGGAGAGAGTAGAGCCTACCCCAATAGAGCCATCCATTGAGGTGATGACCGAATTTGTGTCTGAGTTTTTGGGTGACAACTGCACGCAGCAAATGGGTGAGGTGCCAGGAGATGTATCCACCTTTGATGAGGCATTAAGAGGTACAAAGGTAGAGTAGGAGGACATTCCTTCTGTATATCAGGATGATGACTCTTCTTTGGATGATTCCATGGGGTCATATGAGGATGCTTCTGGGGAGCATGAGAAATCATGCAGAGTTGATGACAGTAGGCCGGTTTTGTATTCCGGTGTGCATGTGGTATCAGGGGACTATATGGGAGATATTCAGGATGATGAGTCACTTGTGATGATTCAACCGGAGCAACTTATGGTACAACTAGAGGGCACATTGGAGTGTCGGAGCAGCCCCCTTCAAGCATACATAGATGGGGCTAGCAACACGGTTGGGTCACCTCTGGCCATTGGAGAGAGAGAGACAGAGCTACATGGTCAGATCTCATGTGTTGACTTGGATAGCAGGATGAGATGACCTGAGTTGCACAGGGTGCAACATCTGCATGTCAAGGTTTCTCTAGGTGCAGGAGTTCACACATTCGATGCCTCTCTTGGGGTTGGATGGTGAGAGATTCTGAGTTGGTACCCGGGGGAGTGGGTTATGGAGATGGTGATGCACCAAGGTGTAGCTCAACAGGAGCTTCCAGGAACTAGGGTTACCGGAAGCCCGGACTGGCATTGGGATCCGGGCGGGACTACCTATCACTTCCTAGGTATGCTAGTTGACTACGACCTGGAGGGTACTGTTGAACTAGCAGTTGAGTGTGCAGATTCACTAGGGGAGTTTCAGCCAGCACTAGTGTCCAACCAATTTAGGTACAGACTTCTTGAGTTGTCTTGGTACGAGGATTGTACACAGGATCACAGGATGATCAATATACTCTGGTAGGAGTTTGACAGAGGAGGGGGCATTGGTAGGCCACTAGACAGTGCCTTGCATGGAGCTAGGGATTCTTCGCATTTGTGTGGCGCACGGAGGAGCAGAGCAGGATTGGCATCGCTACTGGTACCTAGGGAGATTCACTTCTTGGGTCCCTAAGGGAGGATTTGGAAGGGAGATCCATTCATTGGAGAGTATGGTGATGCGACAGTGGAGGTGACAGTACTAGTCGAGTATGGGTTGACGCATATGGATACAACCTTAGACCATCACACCATGGGATGTGTAGGAGCATCCATTATTGGGCAGTGGTCTATAGATGGGCATGGAGATGCATGGGGGTGTGTTGTAGTATGTCGAACTGCATTGTGGAGTAGGAGTGCTTCCCATCACATTGAGTACATGCGGGGAGTGACAGGTGCGGCGACGCAGGATGTACACATGATGGTACAGGACAGTATAGCTGTTGCCGGGGGTATCCATTGGTGCATGTTGCGGCATACAGTGGCAGGTCGAGGAGTGTGGTGATACTTGGTGGTATGCAGTGACACATGATGCAAAGTAGTGGGCTCTTGGAGCATTGCCTCCAAAGAGACATATGGACAGGAGTAGTAGGTATACCATGGGATGCAGCTCACCTAGGATCGATGAGAATCTTGTTGAGCATCTGGAGATGCCATGTTTAGCGGAGACAGGGCTACGAGAGTGTTATTAGTAGATCTGAGGCAGAGAGAGTGTCATCTAGAGGATTACTCTTGAGCATTCAAGTAGATTCTTGGTCACACCCTTTGGGACATACCTACCCATCATCCTCCAGTGTTGCTTATGGTCGCAGAGTGTTTGGTTGGTGCCCCTTGACACTCTCCATTCAAGCAGCAGGGCATGGGAGGCTCACCCTAGACAGTTGGATGAGATATCGCGTGTCATGAGTCGAGAGGGGACTCTCCAATTGAGACACGTGGTAGTTGCACGAGTTGACAGGTCCAGGCTTAGGGATGGCATGGTTGATTTCCAAGGTAGCATATGTTGCACCCCTGGGCTCACATTTGAGGGACGGTGGATGGTAGACTTCGCCTACAGGAAGGTACCTAGACTCCGATCAGTATCCAGGTGTATCAGCAGGAGTTGGGATAGCAGATATCACAACGTGGTCTGGCAGGAGCAGGGCAGGTACACATGCGTGGGATAGATTCCTGATACTTGGGGTTCACCTAGGGGATACATACATAGGTCAAATAAGAGGGCCAGATGGGTTCTAGCAGGTAGCAGCACTACGCAGCGACATCCCGCGAAGAGTGGGAGTTGCGAGCTCCCAGTATAGTTGAGGGATTCAGGGGTCTGTTGGGTAGGTGGATCACCCCACTTTGTGATGAGCAAGGACGGAGCAGACAGTGATCTAGTCCACCTTGGGTTTGATACGTGGGGGAGCACTGAGATCTCCATTGTATGGCGAGGCAAACTTATCATGTTGTTTCTCAGGGTCATGATCAACAATGGAGGGGTAGATATCAGCATCATGGAGATGCTCGAGCAGGATGAGCTTTGCCTTCACAGATTTTTCGTCACAAGGACCCAGGAGAGAGGGATACAGTCTGCACACAATGGGGGGTATCTCATAGTCAGAGTGGCGCAGCAACAACATGGTGGCACCTCTATGAGATTAGCAGGGGACCTGAGCATTATAGCTCTACACAGTTTAATAATCTCTAGGGGTGAGTTTCATACTACATGGGGAGATCATGTAGATCTTCCATTAGGCTTTAGCGAGTCACTAATGGAGTGGGGGACTTCATTATTATGGCAGGTTCGTCAGCGGGATGATAGCAAGAGGGGCTCATGTGAGCGAGACACTATCTCTGCAGGGATTAGGTGGTATCTTCGAGGGTTTACTCTTGGAGTGCGTTGGATGGACTACTTGGTAGGAAAACTTCATGAGGAGTTGGGCATAGTGCCACATTATCATGATTCCCTACTCACTGATGATGTTCAAAGAGATTCTACTACTTGTTCCTGGCAGAATGGTGAGTGGAGCAGGGGGAGCTTCATGTTGGAAATGATGGCTTGGGATCCGGATATTGAGGGATCCCTTCATATCAGGGCGATGCAGAGGCCAGGGATGATTTAGTGGCGCATCTAGGACCTTGGCACATTTTGCAGTGATCGGGGGGGGAGCATCAGCTAGAGAGGATGCTTGTTTAGACAATGCTTGAGGACCAACACTTTTTGGCGAGGAGGACTGTAATATTCCAAATTAGCAGTCAGCTAATTGGAATATTAATTTTGATTTATTTTGGCATTTCCTAATGTCGGGCAGAAATAAAGTGGGTAGGGGACCCACAACTAATAATTAAGCCAAATAAAGTCTTTTCCTAAAGTCCCTAAGGGAAAATTGCAGCTCTAGTGGTGGGTTCAAATTGGCCTTAGGTGGCAGCATAAAAGAGGCACGAAAAGGACAACGTGGGATTGGCTAGAGGAAGGCAACACATGATTGGCCAAGGAGAGACAACGCAGGCCAACGTGGGACCCAAGGCATACGTTGGGCCTCAATGGATAAAAGGAAGAAGGAAAGGCTCATTTTGGCATTCATTCATTCATCTATTTTCTTCTTGTCATTTAGACAGAGCACGCTTGAGTCGGAGAGCCAAGTCTGTAGTGTTGTTTAGCACACGAGATCTTCAAGCGAAGATCTCAACCTCTACCTTAGGGGAGTTCGAGTGCCCGCTCAGGAGAGGAGTTCCACACCTTGTGAGGATAGTTTCCATCAGCAGCATCAGGAGGAAGCATAGCCAATTCTGGGTTGCGCAGGGGAGGAGAAGACTGTGTAGGGGAGGACGCAGTGCAGAAAGGATTTGGTTGTTCCAGGAGGTGAGAAGAGAGGAAGTTGCAGCTGAGATTTGGTGGGGAGGCTTGGAGCTTCCTAACACGGATTTCTGTGGCATTTTGGAGAATTCCAGCAGCAGGATTTACAAGGGGATCAATTTACCCAACAGTGTAGTGAGCTAAGCCCAAGAGGGCCAATTTTCGAGGTCAAGCTTTGGGCAAACCCTTTCTGGGTTTTCCTGGGTTTATTGAGGAGAAGCCAAGATTAATTTGGCAGAATTTTCTGGGCAGATTTGAGGTGTCAAATAGAGATCCTAACTAAACTAGTAGTTAAAGGAGCTAGCGGAAATTGGGCCGAAATTCCGGGGTCAACATTTGGCCAATTCCTTTGTGGGTTTTTGTGGGTTTTTTGGGTAGAGTCCGTAGTTAAAGTCCCTGAATTTTCTAAGCAGTGTAGCAAGCCCTAGCGGCATTTCTTCGGGAGCAGCAACAACATGTTTGGTAGATTGCAGCACAGAGTTATAGCCATACAACGTACCATTAGTGGAGGATTTCAACATTGATTCAGAAGGATTCTCTACCTTTCCTTGAGCAAGCCCGGGTGCCTTCATTCCAGCACCTCCATTGTACTCATTTCTAACAAATTAATAAAATGGCTCATTAGTATTTTATGGCTCCGTTGGTGTTTTGATATTAGTTTTTGTTTTGTTGTCTCCTTAATATCTTTTAGCCTGTTATTTCTATTATTTTCCCATTTGGGATATTACATAAAAAATCTCTCCATTGCAAGTTGTGTCAATACTTGAGAATGAATTCTATGGTATGATCAATATATCTTCTTGGTTGTTGAAGGCCATTTCCAAGAAACAATCCATCCAAGGTGAATACTGTTAGGATATTACAACACATAGGAAATATTTAAGAATAACTTAGTCTAGTGTATAGTTAGGTAAAGTGTGTTTCTATACCATGTACATTTGTAACTTATAATCCGACGGTCACGATTTGTAGTGATCTAACGGTTATATCTCACCTCGGTATTAACGACACTTGATCTGTGGCTTAACACCCGATTGGTCCATGATCTCTATTTAAAGAGCATAGAGGGTCATTTGTCCGGTAACCGTTTATGAGAAAAACATATGTAACTTTTCTTTTTATATTAATAAATTGCCTAAAGTGGCCGTGTTGGCTCAGGCCGTGGACTGTTTCCCTCTTTGAGAGTTTTAACCACGTGATATACTAGTGTACTAATTTGTGATCTGTTTGTGAGAGGTGACCTTTGGTTCTTGATCTACAAAACTTACCCTGTAAATTCCTACATGGTATCAGAGCTATTTTGAGGGTCGTGTCCATTGTTGATCAAAATCCAAAGCCGGTTTGACTGCATGCGAATGCCGTTTTGTAGATCTACTATTTCTGAACATTTTTGGGCTTGGAGAACTACTCAGTTGTGTCTGGAGCATCTGTTACAATGAGGAACGCCTTTCGTTTCATGCAAAAAGGTTTCCGGCTACCCAAGTTATGACAGTTTAGATCTGGAGGAAAAGACACGCACACCGAAGAGTAAGAAAAAAAAAAACCATTCCTCCTTTCAAACAATAACGTGATCTTTTTACTATCTCACTTGGTGAGGAGTTAGTTTATGAGAATAAAGGTCTTGGGTTCCGTTGACAATAACGTGATCCTTTTTGGCGCCATTGCCAGGGATAGAGTTTTTATGTCCTTGGTGTTAACAACATGTTATAATCTTCTAATATTTTTTCGCCATTCATTAGCCTGTCACAAGGGATCACATTTTCTAGCATCATTTCATCTCTTCATCTCTTCATCTTTTCATCACCTTATCTTTCGTCATCCCACTAATCATTTCATCATTTACACCTTTAGCACCTGGACATTTCGGTTGGCTTCTTGTTTGGGTGGCAACTCCACTTATTCATCTATTTACTCCCAAAAAATAATCCGCCCTGATATCCATCTGTTTCTCTCGACTATTTCTTATATTTTAGAATTAGGTTCATGTTCAAGTGGCGACTCCAATTCTTTCATTTCTTACGAGAATTTCTACTAAGAAGCTCGCTTCTTGTGGATCTCTTGACTTTTCTTGAACAAGGATCTCTTTATCTAACATCCATTTGGTTTTTTCATTTAAGTAAGTCATCATGGGTGATCATTTTTATGACATGCCAAAAGAGGCCATTCGAAAAATGCCTGTGCTCTCGGGTGGTGATTCAACCACTACTCGAAATCATCTCTTAATGGTTACTCATATAATAAACAGATATTGTCTTCCTTCACAATATATTTGTGAAGATATCAAGATACGTCTCTTTCTCTGTTCCTTAGATGGTGATGTTATGAAATGGTTGAGAAATTGGCCTGAGGATTATATTGATTCTTTGCAAAGTATCGTCAATGCTTTTAAAGATGAATATATAAAACAAGCTGACTTGCCTTGTGTCCCCAGTACTATGCAAAGAAATGAAAGTGATCTTGTAGAGAACTCAACTATCAACAATAAAGTCCCGGACAGTTCTTCAGGATGAATCCACTTGTACCACGACAGCACAAATCCATGATAGTGGTGAAGTAGAAACAAGTTGTCAAATCAGTGTTGACAACGATAAGCATCTTGTTAACGAATTGATTCAGATGGTTAAGGATATACAACTAAATCAAGCTCAGATAATTAAGAATATGGAACTTAATCAAGAAAAAATAATAGCGGATCACACCAGGGAAATTGGTTCTATGCAGAGTAGGTTATTGGCCTTAGAAGAAAAACATGTCAAGGAAATGACGATCGTGGAATCAAATCATGAAGAGGAGATGAACTATATGCAAAATTTCTTCATGGCCATGAAAGTAGATAATGATAAAATGATTCAAAACATGGAAGCTAACCAAATCAATCTTCAAAATACAATAAATGCCATTGAAGCAAGTCATGCACAGGAAATAAATGTCATAAAAAACATGGAAATTGGTCAGATGTCTCTTCAACACAAATTGTTGACTATTGAAGAGAGTCATGCGAAGGAAATCAGTACTATAAATATTAAGCATTCTAATCAAATGACTGGTATTCAAAATAAGTTAGAAAAAATGGAAAGATCACACATGCAAAATTTCCAACTCAAGTCAGAATTGTCAACAGAGCATACGCCTCCCAATTTGCTGAAACAATTTCCAGCTCATCACACGAAGATCACTTTTCCCATTAAGGAAAAATTAACTACGGTTACAAAGGACGTTAAGAAAGACCAAGCTTATGTGTCACCATTAACAGAGTATATTCAGAATAAGATTGGTCACACTCCAGGTTCATCAGATGTTTTGTACAAGCATTTTCAAGATAAGGACAATAAATCTACAGTGGTCTCATTGCTGACATCACATCCCACTAAGAAGAAGAGAAAAAAGTAGAAAAGAAAAAGTAAGCGGTTTGATTCGTCTAATGACCGAGAGCAACTTGACATTCAGGTAAGACAGAGTCCTACAATATGCAAGATTGGACATGGCACATCTGAAAAGCAGCCTACAGGCTTTGCCTGAAAGCAGGAAAATGCTCAGTATGCACTATATTGAACACATCTAATGCCACAAGGCATTCTTTGTATTGTATCTCTAACCTTACACCTTGTTATTTCAGCATTTCACTTTTGTAGTTAGAGTAGATTTACTTTTCATGATAAGTAGAATAATAAATGATAGAAGAGCTTCTATTTTTCATGTGCTTAATGTTATATGATGATATTTGGATGGACGCTACTTATGTAATTTTGTGTGTTGCTTGGATACAGATTCTGGATTCTCACATTCTTCCAATGAAGCAACGTGTGCCCAAGTAGAGCCAAATGTTGACCACACTTTGTCAATGACCCCATAGCAATACACCCCCATTTTTTCAAATAGGATTCATCATGTTCAACGTGTTCGCGCCATTCAGATTCCATCATCAGTAGACAGTTTTATAAACAATGTAAACCCATTCTGCATGTTTATGATGTAAATGATCTAAGTAAGACCATCATGTATGTAACAACCTAATTAAGCCTAGTATTTTGGTGACGATTTCTATCCTAGGAGGTTTTTTGTCTCACTGATTTGCTTGTGTTTTTCGACACAAGTGATCGGCAGAGTTTTCCCCTCCAGTCTCACCCCAAAGCTAGGGTGGATTCTGTCATCAAGATGTTAAGTGAGTCCTAATGTTTTCTATCGAGTCTTTGTAAAAGTAGTTTGGGAATAATCCTAGCTAATTGGCTAGATTATTTTATTACAAGCTATTTAGTCTACTAGATCATGTTTTGAGTCGCAGAATTGTGTAGCTTTTTTAGGGTCTATACGAATGTGTATTCCCCCTTCATGTGTCTAAATGTATTTATCTTATATAAAGAGGGTTGGAAAAATAATTAAATCCCCTCTCAGTCAATTAATTAAATTTTCTAGCCAAATTAATTAAAAATTCTAAGCCAGAAATTTAATTAATTTTAGGTCCTGGGTGAGTTAAAATTCTTCAAAGACAAAATTCGTGGGTCTTTAAAAAATAAATTTTTAAAGGTTCCAGGCCAAGGGAATATTGAGAATTTCAAGAAATTTTGGACCCTTGGGCCTTGGTGGTTAAGTCTAAGTCAAAATTTTGAGATAATTAACTCAAAAATATTATTTTTGAGTTAATTAAAATGGAATTAAATGATAAATTCGAATTTCCTCAAAATTATAATTGCGACGGTCCAAATTAAAAGATGATTAAATTTTTTCGACGGTCGAGATTATTTTGACATGGATCAACTAAACTAGCCATTGGAGATTTTATCTTATAAATTAGAGGTCTTTGTTAGTCTTTCAATCATTCGATCTTTGGATCGTGCACTTGTTCTCAGAAGCTCTTGTAATTTTTTGATCAATAAAACATAAAGACTTTGGGGTTACAAACTTTGGTGTTCTTTTTCCAAATCTATGTGGTGATATTGTTTCTAAACTCTTCTACTTTTATTGGCTTTTGATGGTTGATGGCCTCTGTGGATTAATCTGCATACAAGTATCTTGTGCAGTTTTCTGGGTTTCTAAAATAGCATTTTGATTTAACGAAAAGATTAGTTATCTAGTTTTCTGAAAGGCCTCATGTTTATTTTTTAATCTCTATCAATCTTAAATTTGGATCTAAGTGTGCAAAGATCATTTTTTAAGGTTTGAGCATTTGGGGAAGTCTTCAGTTAAACCAGCCAACTCTCCGATTTCATAAATCTGAAAAAGCCCATTGTTTCCTAATTTCTAAGGTTATCTTACGGAATATTTTTTGCAGGGTCTTTCTAGAGCTTGTGCCTAAATAATAAAAAAATTGTCTTAATTTTTTTGAATTTAAAGTTATATCTGGCTAGTAAGAGCCTTAGATCTTCAAATCTGGGAGTGAAGTTAGACTTATACTCCTCAGATTTGATAGATCTACAACTCTTGTGCATAGATCTGTAAATATATCGTATAGATCTGTAATTTACATGTGTAGATCTGAAGTTTTGTAACATAATTTTGAATTCTAACATTTGGGTTTTTAGAATTTTTGTTATTTTTGTACATATTGGGTATTGGTTTCTTTTTTTTCTTTTCTTTTTTCACTTGTGCAGGATTAGATCTGAAAAATCAGCTAAGGAAATCTTCAGATCTGAAAAATCAGCCAAGGAAATCTTCAGATCTGAAAAATCAGCCAAGGAAATCTTCAGATCTGAAAAGTCAGCCAAAGAAATCTTCAGATCTGAACCAGATCTAGACCCTTGAGGACGTATAGGCTTTTGAAGCTATTTTTATAAGATTTTGGTCTCCAAATTTCTAATTTTCAAGCGGCAACATTATCCCAAAATTTTAAGAATTTTCAACGGTGGGATCTTTAAAGCCTTGGGCTAAGGGTTTGATCTCTAAACCCTTATTTTCTGCATATTTTATTACAGCAAGTAAATCCAAATAATTAGGCCCTAAAAACACATTTTATATGGTCAAAATTGTTTAAAATTGCAAAATCTTCATTTTCAGAATTTTTGACCATTTGGGCATCTTTAAATTTGCCTAGATCTGATTTTGAAGCTTGTTGGAAATTCTGCATCACTGTGTAAAATCAGATCTGAACATTTTTTATGCATATCCTAAATAGGGTCTAAAAATTTTGAATTTTCAGTTTTTTGGCAAAACTTACTATTTTTAAACATTATGGGGATCATTTTCAGTATTTTCAGTTTGCTGATCTGTTATTATTTTACTGCTGTTATAAACTTATCAGTTATGAAAATTGCTGAATCAAACTCTCTTAAAGCCTTCAAATTGAAATTTTCAAATTTTAATATATTTTTGCTATTTTTGGAAGTATTTGGCAGCTAATTTGGGCAGCTTTATCTTGCTGATCTGTCACTGTTTTACTGCTGAAATAAAAATATCAGATCTGAAATTTCACTTAATCAAGCCCTAAAAATCAAATCAATTTTTACTATTTTTAGTCATTTTGGGCATTGGTGCCAGCATCGTTTGTTTGTTGATCTATGGTTTAAATTACTGCTGCAATTTATATTTCAGATCTGAAATCTTGCTGAAGAATATATTCTAAGTTTGACTATAGGAGAAAATTTAATTTTTGGATTTGCATTATTTTAGAATATCGTTCAATCCATAAATTATTTGATGAAATGTTTATTTAGCATCTAACTTTCATGGTATATCTGGATGAATAATTACTGAGATTTAAGTGCTAGTAAATTTCATATGTTTCAGTTGGGTTTGATCATAAGTGGCATCTACGTTTTGGAACGTGTTCTATCAATTAAAATTGCTTAATGTTTAATTAAATTTTGTTTCATTTATTTGAATTATTGGATGTTTATTGAATACTAATGTTTGGGAAATCTTTTCAGGTAAGTGTGATTGATATCTGATTTTGAGAGCTCTATTGTGGATCTGTATATCTTTTAATCGAGTAATTTTAGCATCTTCATAATTGACACTCGCTTAAGTACTTAGTGGTTAGATCAGATTATTTATAATCTAAGTGCTTTAGGTTTTTTAAAATTAACTCTCATCTTCGAAGCTTGCTCCATCTTGCTCCTTCAAATCATTTTCCTTGCATTCTGCATTCTAAATTAACATTGCATAACAGCAGTTTCTCATCAAGTACTTGGTTGTGATTTCCTTAGCAGGATAGTTGACTCCACAAGGCACTGGTATCAGTCTTTCCAATTCAATCGAATCATTTAATCTTGCTAGATCTTTTACAAGTATTTGGTCGTTTAACTATGTCTCCCCAACTGGTTGGTTCCCAACGAGTTGTCCTTCATTCCATTTCCATAGGGCCTAACCTCCTTAGTCTGCTATAAGGAGACAACTTAAATAGAGAGATTGGGGATTAGGGTGACAACCCCCAATCTGAGTCGTTGTCGCGGTGCCTAGACATTTTGTACGACAACAGGTTCAAATCTCTTTCTCAAGCTTATTTTTGTAAAAAGTTTTTGTTAAAAGGGGCGGAATTTTTTTTTTTTTTTTTTAAAGCCGCACTTCATCCTGTTCCTGTAACTATTCGACATCTTCAACTTCTTTTTTCAAAAAGGCATAACTTCTTCATCCGGAAGCCATTTTTCGAGCCGTTTTTTTTGAACGGCCTAACTTTTCGAGATCTTTCCATTGGAGCAGTTAGTTTCAACTTTTCTCAGCTTCAGTTTTTAAAAAAAATGGAAAGTGCATGCCCGATTATTTTTAACAGCACCAATTATTTCCAATGGCTACCTCACATGGTAGATATATTTAGAAGTAAAGGACTTAATAGAATAGCCACAGGACAAGAAACTAAACCTTTTGATGATGATAAAGTTGATAAATGAGAAAATAAACAAGATCAAGCACGAGGGTTGATAGGAATTTCCATTTCTCAAGATCTTTGATTTCATATCCTTGACATTGACACCCCTGATGAAGCCCTGGAAAAGCTAAAAATTGTTTTTGGCATTCAAAATCAAATCAGGGCCCACCAGCTTGAAAATGAGTTGCTTACTTTGGACCCCAATAATTTCTCCTCCATTGAAGATTTTTTGTCCAAATTCAAGGCCATTCGAATTCTTTTAGAAGGTTGTAAGATCAAAAAGGAAGATGGTAGCCTCATTTATTGCATTCTTGCTAAGCTTGGCCCTGCATACTCTGTATTTGTTTCTGCCTTCCATTCCACTAGAGAAGCCATCATTTCTTTAGGAACCGCCTACAAGAACCCCTCTTTTGATGCCTTTTGTGATTCTTTGATAAGAGAACAAGAAAAACTCTTACACCTTGGTCTTATCACTTTCGGAAATGCTTCTAAAAGAGCCTTAGTAGCCCAACAACAATCATATCAAAAGAATCCCAAGAAGCAGTATCCTAAAAAGTATGGTCCGAAATCAAACAAGGGTCCTAAGCAATTTCAGCCACAAACTGAAAAAGCAACTCACCAAAATGATAAGGCATATAAAAACAAAGGAAAGAAGACAGATAGACATTGCAACTTTTGTAATCGTGATGGCCATTTAGAGTCCAAATGTTTTAAGAAGATGGAAGAATTAGAAGCAACAATGAAGAAGCACAACATCAATTTGGAGCATTCTTCACCTTCATCTTCAGGAATGGCACTTTCTGCTTGTGTTTGTCAAGCATCAAGATCTGGTTATGCATTAAATGTATTTTCCTCTTCTCATTCTCATGAGTGGCTCATTGATTCTAGAGCTTCTTATCACATGGCCAAAAATAAAGCCATGTTCTCTTCTTTAAATGATTGTAACACCAAACATATTTACGTTGGTGATAATAGACCTCTTAGTGTTGTAGGATCTAGAACCATTCATCTCGATAATGGTCAGTTTAATGATGTACTATGTGTTCCTACCTTGTCATGCAATTGTCTCTCTGTTAATCAGATAACTCATTCAAGTGAAGGGAAAATAGTAGAATTCTCACCTCATGATGTTGTAATGAAGGACCTCAAAGATCCTAAACATATTTTAGCTACTAGCATTGTTGATGATTCCACAAGGCTGTGTAAGTTTGACAACTTTGGGTCATCACGTCTTCCCTCTGTTTTTGTTGCTGTAATATCCCTTTTCGGGGATATCCTTCTAACACAAGCAAACTCCAACCAGAGATGGACTGGGAGGGCATTTACCAGATATTTCACCTCTAAGAAGAGGGTGAGATCTGGAGGCTACCTGGCCCTTTCCAGACTCTGTCTAAGAGTATGAGGAAAACACACCAAGTGGTATAGAACTAGAATGCCCGAAGATAGAAAAATAACAGTAATGCAAGCATACAATAGCATAGATAGAATGTATAACAAATGCTCCAGAAATATAGAGAGAGAATGCTAAGCCATTTTATTATACTGAGAAATATAATGAAGTACAATAGGTGATCAGAGTGATGGCACCTAGAATTTCTCAAGGCAAGTGAAGAAATACTCTCAGAATGTCCAAGAAATGGCTACTCTCTGAACTGCGTCCTAGCTGCTGGAAAACTGCCATGTAGCTGCTACTGCTGAAATGGAATGATGATTTGGGGTTGTTCCCCTCCTCTAAATGAGCTGAAAATCTGGAATCCACCTCTACTCACCAATCACAGCAAAACCCAGAAATCATATCTGAAATGGCTGACCCCCGAAAATCACCCCCTTGGGGAATTACGCTGTCCTCCAAGGCTTTGCGCAGAGGTTGAATAGAAACCACTGAAATGCAGCCTCAAACTCCACAAAAATCCTCCAACAGGCAAGGGCTGGTCCCTTGCTTAATCTCCAAGCTCAAAACCCTTGCGAGAAACTCAATCCGAAGCTCCCCTAGAATGGATTGTGTCCTCCCTCTCAAGACTGCACAGCCTCTGAATGCACAACTCCGCAAGAAAACCCAAACACCAATCCTCCTACAAAATGACGATGAAACTACCTTGCCCGAGCAGGCACTCGAAGTCCTCCGAGGCTAAGGGTGAGATCTCCGATCGAAGACACTCGATGCACTAAATAGTGCTGCAGACAGGCTAAACAGCCAGCGTGCTCAAGAAGTCGAAGTGACTAGCTCAAATGCATAAACTCGAATGACCAAATGAGGAGGCTCCTCTCTCTTTTATAACGTTGGCCTCTCTCAAAACCCTAAGGCCCATCTCCTCAACGTAGCCTCCCTCTTGCCACGTGCTCCTCTCCATCTGCACAGTCCCTCCTAATGCATACGTGGGCCCCCTCTCTACGTGGTCCTTGGCCCCCCTTGGCTCCCTTTAAGTTACAACATTCTGCTACTAGGGAGTGAATTTATTCCCAAAGTGAGTTATATCCCCCCTTACTCACCTTTTTATTTATAAATAAACTATAGAAGGAAAAATTGAGCAAAATTGAATATTCCAATTAGCCATTGCTAATTAGGAATATTACAGTCTCACCTGGCAAAATGTTGCTTGTCCTCAAGCAACTGAAGTGATGGATGCTGCAAAATTTTCTCTCTCCCAAGTGGCATCCTCATCCGGCAAATTCTTCCACCTCGCCAAGAATTCCCGGACTGTCCTGCTCTGTAGCTGCCTCTCCCTGGTATCAATAATAGCCTCTGGCTGCAACCCCAAATGCCCCTCATCATCCGTGGGTGGTAGCTCATCTGTCACTGTCACCTACTACCCCAGTGCCTTCTTCAGGCATGACAAATGAAAAATGTTATGAATCTTGCTGCCTTGGGGCAGCTCCAACTCATATGCAACCTGCCCAATCCTGCGTATCACCCTCTGTGACATATTCATAAAGTGGCTGAGTTTCTCACCTCTTCATTTACAAAGGACGACTGTCAGATATTGCACCAGAGGTAGACCAAGTCTCCTACCTCAAATTGTCACTCCACCCGACCCCTGTCGGCATACAACTTCTGTTGGTTCTGCACTGTAGCCATATTATCCTTGAGAGCTCGGAGGATGTCCTGACTCTCTTGGATCCAATCTTTGGCTCTTGGAGCCTTGCTAGCACCAAATATCACATCAGCAAAAGATAAGGAATGATATCCATACAAAGCGTAAAATGGAGACATACCAATGGACATGTGATGTGTGAAAGGTAGCAGAGCCCCCAGACAAATGTATTTCCACCTATGTTCTTCACGCCCACCGACATAGCATGCACAGCCCTCCGCTGCCCACTTGTTAACTATCTCCGTCTGTCCATCTGTCTGTGGGTGATAACTGGTACTCGGTGTCAACTCCGTCCCCACCAACCGGAAAAGCTCCTGCCAAAATCCGCCATGAAGCAAATGTCTCACACGAGGGATGGTCTAGAAGACCATGTAGCTCGAAGACCTCTCCAAGAACAATCCCGCCAATTGTGCCGTGGCAAAGCAAAGTGATATGGCGAAAAAAGCGCATACTTTGTCAGTCGGTCAACGACGGCAAAGATACAATCCTTGCCCTGCACCATGGGCAACCCTGTGATGAAGTCCATCGAAATACTCTTCCATTTCCCCTCCGGAATGGGAAGAGGCTGCAATAAACCCACAGGATGGCTCATCTCCCCTTTGTTCCTCTGGCAAACATCGCACTCCCTAATGTGCTAGAGTACGTCCTCCTTGAGGCCCTTCCATGAGAACCTCTCTCTAATGGCCCTGTAGGTTTTGGTAAACCCCTGATGGCTGGCCAATGGTGAGTCATGTGATGCCTGAAGTATCTTCTTCTTGAGCTGAGATCCCTCAGTCAAGAAGATCCGGTCCCTGCAGTAGATAATCTCATCGACCACTCTGTACCTATCATCCGCCACATGTCCATCTAGAACCTCACATGCAAATCTGTCCTTGGAGTACTCTACTAAAATTCGAGCCCTCCAGTCTGTGTCCAAGCTCATAAGAGACATCGCGGCTGGTCTACGTGAAAGGGCATCTGCTACCACGTTGTTCTTGCCTTTGACATACTCAATGTCAAAGTCATATGCCTGGATCTTATTGATCCACTTCTGCTGCCTCTCCTGTAACTGTTTCTGCTCCAAAAAGAACCTGAGGCTATTGTGATCAGTCCTCACCCTGAACCTGTTACCCACTAAATACTACCGGAATTTGGCCAATTCATGCATAATGGCCAACATCTCCTTGTCGTATATAGAATACAACCTCTCGTGTGGAAAGAGCTTTCGGCTCTCAAAGGCTATAGGGTGACCTCTCTGCATCAATACTACGCCGATCCCCTCTCCCGACACATCACACTCCAAAACAAATGGCTGCGTAAAATCCGGCAATGCAAGCACTGGGCAGCTGGTCATCACCTCCTTGAGCCTGTCAAAGGCTCGCTGCGCTATATTCGACCAACTGAATGCCCCCTTCTTCGTCAAATCTATAAGGGGTGCAGAAAGTTGTGAGAAACTCTTGACGAACTTCCTGTAATAAGTACAGATGCCAATGAACCCCGAAGTTCTGTCACGTTCCTCAGCTCTGGCCAATCTCTGATGGCCCTGATCTTCTCCTCGTGGACTCTCACTCCGTCCACTCCTATGATGTGTCCCAAGTACAACATCTCCGTCAACCCAAACTCACACTTGAAGAGCTTGGCATAGAACTGCTGCTCCTCCAAAATGCGCAATACTGTCTCAATGTGTTGGAGATGCTCCTCCCAAGTCCTGCTGTAAATGAGGATATCATCAAAGAACACCAACACAAACTTCCTCAAATGTCTGCGGAAGATGTGATTCATGCAAGACTGGAATGTCGCTGGGGCGTTGGTTAGCCCGAAGGGCATCACCAAAAACTCAAAGTGCCCATAGTGACACCTGAAGGCGGTCTTGGGAATGTCCTGTTCCCTCACGCGAATCTGATGGTACCCCGATCTCAAATCAATCTTTGAGAAGAACTAGGCTCCTATCAACTCATCCATCAACTCATCAATCCTGGGTATAGGGTACCTGTTCTTCAGGGTCTTCTTGTTCAGGGCTCTGTAGTCAATACACATCCTCAAGGTGTCGTCCTTCTTCTTCACCAACACTACGGAAGAAGCAAAAAGACTCGTGCTCGGCTGGATGTGCCCAAGAGCCAGCAACTCCTAGATGGCCTGCTTAATCTCATCCCGATAGGCCTTGGGATGCCTATAGGGGGTAGTAATCACTGCCTCTATGCTCTGCTCAAACTCAATGGTGTGCTCAAACCCCCGGTCCGGTGGCTGTCCCGATGGAATCTCCCCAAACACTGTGGCATACCTGTCAAGAATGGACTGTATCTCTAGGTGCACCGTCTGCCCTGTAGTGCCCGCCTCTAATGCACGCAGCTCCACTGCCCACTCTACGTCTCCCTTCCGAAAGACTGCCTCCATCCGGTGAGCCGAAACAGTCTAAGGCGGATATGTGTGTTGTCCCCGTATCTTCTCATGCCTCCCTGTCTTCTCATCATCCCACTCCATCTCTAGGGCCTTCCAATCTGTCGTGACCTTCCCTAGAGTAATAAGCCACTGAACACCTAGTACCATGTTAGTGTCCGGAATATTGACCACGAAAAAGTGATCAGTTAGTGTGTAGGTGCCATAACTTTGGAACATAACGAGCACACATCATGGTCTGATCTCCTAGGACCAAAACTGAGAATCCATCAAAGCTCTCTATCTGTATACCTCTCCGCTCAACCATCTGTGCATCGATGAAGTTGTGGGTTGCCCCACTGTCAACCAAAACTGATACTCGCTGGCCACGTACTATCCCTCGTACGCGCAGCGTCAAATAATTGGGGACTCCTCGCAATGCTGCAAGGGCCCCACCGGTAGGTGCAAAAGCCGCACCACCTACCACTGGTGGTGGAGGTGGCAAAGGATCCTGTGCTACATGACTGTCTCCTACCTCCACATCATCCTCCTCATCCTCTTCCCTGCTGCTCTCGGAGAAGACTTCAATAAAATGTGCTTTTCTAGCAGCACATCTATGTCTCGGTGCCCACGGCTCCTGACAGGTAAAGCACAACCGCTTCTTCTTCAGCTCCCTCCTGGCATCATCATCTATTTGTGCCCGTCCTGGATTCCCCTTTGGAGGTGGAATCCTCACATCCTTCCCCTTGGGCTAGAAAGCCTATCTCTGGGGATAAGGTGTCCGGGTCCTGGGTAAGGCATCCTGTAAATCCCGGGTCCTGCTAATAGCATCCTAGAGTGTGGCTGCTCTAGTAGATCTGACTAGACCCCGAAGTGGCTCTGCTAACCCCTCAACAAACATGTAGATCATTCGTGCTGCGGATAGATCTAGCACCATCACTGAAACCCTCAAGAAGTCTGCAATGTATGTCACTGGGCTCCCGGTCTGTTTGAGCCTCGTCAGCTCAACAAAGTGCTGTTCCGGATCCCTCTAGTCAAATCTCTCTATCAATCTCCTGGTGAACTCGGCATATGTCGTCACTGTGGAATGTCCGAGTGTAACCATCCCATGGAACCACCAGTCCTGGGCCTCACCATCCAAATGTAATGTCGCCACCTTGATGGCCTCCGTCTCTGACATCTGGTTGAGCTGGAAATAGATGTCCAGCTTCTCCACCCAAGACTTTTCCAAACTGTTTGATGAACCATCAAACGTAGGCAAGTGGAATCTGCTAGCTATGCAGTGGGTATCTCCATCATGATAATTTCGATGCCCTCTATGATGGTCGCGGGGTCTACTATCCCGCTGGAGCTGAACAAAGTCTCTGAATGAGAGAGCATCCCTGAACTCCTGCCCATAGGCATGATACTCTGCAAAATAATCGCCCATATGGCTGGGCTCTATCTCCTGCTGGGCTCCTGCCCTTGTGTCTGCTCCTAGAAAAGTGGGCATGGTAGAGCGTGTAGGTGCATGTGATGCCTGGTGCTGGGTAGCATCATGCTGAGTGGCAATACGCTCCGGCAAATGGTGAGATGTACCTGATCCCTCACCAATCTGGAAACCCCTTGGGGTTTCACACTGTCTAGCCTCCACAGTGGTGAATCTCTGCCCCATCACCTCGATCTGCCTCGCCAAATCCTACAATGATCTGAGGAGTGCTTCCCCAAACTGTTTTGCATCACTGTCATCTGCCATCGGCTCTCCCTGCTCTGCGTCCACCACAGGCTCCTCCTGTTCTGCGTCTATCACAGGCTCCTCCTACTCTGTGTCCACCACTCGAACACGATCCCCCTCTCCGTAGGTGTTCTCCAACATACGCTCAAATCTCTATACTTCCTTCCTCTGTAACAAATGTAGGGCTTCTCCCCCGGTGTCATAGACAACTAGCTCCACAGGCTGAGCCATAACTATGCTCTGATACCCTGTAATATCCCTTTTCGGGGATATCCTTCTAACACAAGCAAACTCCAACCAGAGATGGACTAGGAGGGCGTTTACCAGATATTTCACCTCTAAGAAGAGGGTGAGATCTGGAGGCTACCTGCCCTTTCCAGACTCTGTCTAAGAGTATGAGGAAAACACACCAAGTGGTATAGAACTAGAATGCCCGAAGATAGAAAAATAACAGTAATACAAGCATACAATAGCATAGATAGAATGTATAACAAATGCTCCAGAAATATAGAGAGAGAATGCTAAGCCATTTTATTATACTGAGAAATATAATGAAGTACAATAGGTGATCAGAGTGATGGAACTTAGACTTGCTCAAGGCAAGTGAAGAAATACTCTCAGAATGTCCAAGAAATCGCTGCTCTCTGAACTACGTCCTAGCTGTTGGAAAACTGCCGTGTAGCTGCTACTGCTGAAAAGGAATGATGATTTGGGGCTGTTCCGCTCCTCAGAATGAGCTGAAAATCTGAAATCCACCTCTACTCACCAATCACAGCAAACCCAGAAATCATATCTGAAATGGCTGACCCCTGAAAATCACCCCCTTGGGGAATTACGCTGTCCTCCAAGGCTCTGCGCAAAGGCTGAATAGAAACCACTGAAATGCAGCCTCAAACTCCACCAAAATCCTCCAACGGGCAAGGGCTGGTCCCTTGCTTAATCTCCAAGCTCAAAACCCCTGCAAGAAACTCAATCCAGAGCTCCCCTAGAATGGACTGCGTCCTCCCTCTCAAGACTGCGCAGTCTCTGAATGCACAGCTCCGCAAGAAAACCCAAACACCAATCCTCCTACAAAATGATGATGAAACTACCTTGCCTGAGCAGGCACTCGAAGTCCCCCGGGGCTAAGGGTGAGATCTCCGATCGGAGACACTCGATGCACTAAATAGTGTTGCAGACAGGCTAAACAGCTAGCGTGCTCAAGAAGTCGAAGTGACTAGCTCAAATGCATAAACTCAAATGACCAAATGAGAAGGCTCCTCTCTCTTTTATAACGTTGGCCTCTCTCAAAACCCTAAGGCCCATCTCCTCAACGTAGCCTCCCTCTTGCCACGTGCTCCTCTCCATCTGCGCAGTCCCTCCTAATGCATACGTGGGCCCCCTCTCTACGTGGTCCTTCGCCCCCCTTGGCTCCCTTTAAGTTACAACGTTGTGCTACTAGGGAGTGACTTTATTCCCAAAGTGAGTTATATCCCCCCTTACTCACCTTTTTATTTATAAATAAACTATAGAAGGCAAAATTGAGGAAAATCGAATATTCCAATTAGCCATTGCTAATTAAGAATATTACAGTTGTTCACAATGATGAAGTGAGCAAACTTTGGCATGAGCGATTTGGTCACTTAAATTATCGCTCTCTTCAAACTCTATGCAAGGAAAATATGGTGACGGGTCTTCCTATGGTATGTTGCCGAGATGGTGTTTGCTTCGGATATGTACTCAGAAAACATCATCGGGATAGTTTTGACAAACGTGCCTCTCGGCACGCTTCAGCCCCTTTGTAGCTTGTGCAAAGTGATTTATGTGGTTCACTACCTGTTGTTTCTTTCTCTGGTTGCAAGTACTTCTTAACTTTCATTGATGATTTTTCCAGACGCACTTGGGTATACTTCTTAAAACTCAAGAGTGAAGTTTTTAACATGTTATTGGCCTTTAAGGCCTTTGTTGAGAAACAATCTGGACATCAAATTCTTAAGTTAAGATCAGACAATGGAGGAGAATATGTTAAGAACAAATTTATCAACTTCTGCACTGAGCATGGCATTCAATTGCAACATACTGTTCCATATACTCCACAACAAAATGGTGTAACTGAAAGGAAGAATCGCACCTTAAAAGAAATGGCTAATTATATGCTTCAATCTAAAGGACTTGGTCTCAATTTTTGGCCAGAAGTCATTAACTGTGCAAATTACATAGTAAATCGCACTCCTACTAAGGTTTTAAAGAAGATAACTCCAGAAGAAGCTTGGAGCTCAATCAAACCAGATGTAAGTCACTTTCGTGTTTTTGGAAGTGATGCTTGGGCTCATATTCCAGATGCGAAACATAAGCCTTAGAACCTAAGAGTGAAAAACGCATTTTTGTTGGATATTCTGAAGATGTCAAAGGATATAGACTTCTTCAACCAAAATCCAAAAATATAATCATTAGAAGAGATGTAAAATTTGATGAAAATATATCAGTGTGCGAGCCTAGTTCGGCGAGTGTGCCACCTTTGGCCTGCGAGCCTGATTCGGCATATGTGCCACCTCTCTCTCTCTCTCTTCTATTTTTAATAGCATTCCTTCTAGTTTAGATGATGACAATCCTCCTCCACCTCCTGAAATTGTTCCTTATACTTCACCGCTTCCAAGATGGTCCGCTTCTACTGATAGCAGTTCTTCTCTTGTCGGTGACTCTCGCCGATCGATCGATGTACACGTTCTCAGTTCGAAAGAGCCTCTTCCTTATTGGCTCAAGTTCCAGAAAAACTTGATCCAAAAACCTTTGAAGAAGCCTCCGGTCATCCAGATTGGGATGAAGCTATGAATGAAGAATATCGCTCCTTATTGGAAAATGATACTTGGAATCTTGTTCCTCTTCCAAAAGGAAGAAAACTTGTCAAATGCAGATGGGTTTACAAAGCAAAGTTTGGACCAGATGGAAAAATGGATAGACATAAAACTCATCTTGTCGCTAAAGGATTTTCACAAGTTGAAGGCATTGACTATACTGAAATCTTCTCCCCTGTTGCCAAAATGAATTCTATTCGCCTTGTTCTTTCCCTTGCTGCCTCCTTTAAATGGGAAGTCCATCAGATGGATGTTAAATCCGCCTTCTTACATGGAGATTTGCATGAAGAAATCTACATGGAACAACCCCCTATATTTATCCAAAAAGACTCCAACCTTGTTTGTCGCCTTAGGAAGTCTCTCTATGGTCTCAAACAAGATACTTGGGCTTGGTATGCCAAAATGGATAGATTTCTCTTAAATAATGGCTTTTCTAGGTGTCATTCTAACAACACTGTCTACACCAAGAAAGTGGGTAATTCCTTCACCATCCTTGTTCTTTATGTTGATGATCTTATCCTTACTGGTAGTGATCCAAACCATATAAACCATGTGAAGTCTAACCTCAAAAAGAAGTTTGAAATGACAGACTTAGGACACTTGCATTATTTCCTTGGTCTTCAAGTCTTGCAATCCAAGGCATTACCCTCTCTCAGTCCAAGTATGCCTATGATCTTCTACACCACTTTCACATGGAAGACTATAAGCCAGCCCCTTCTCCCTTTCAATCTGCAGTCAAGCTTTCAGTCAACTGTACTACCCTTGAAGTTGATGCTACCTTATATCGTCAACTTGTTGGTAAACTTCTGTATCTAACCCATACCCGTCCTGACCTTTCCTTTGCCGTTGGTCTTGTCACTCGGTTTATGCACCAACCTCATGAAAGTCACTGGAAAGAAGCTAAAAGAATACTTCGATATATTTGAGGTACAGTTCAGTTCGGGATTCATTACAGTGCAGGAGCATCTCCATTATTGATTGGTTTCACTGATTCTGATTGGGCTGGTGACCCTGATGATCGAAAGTCTACTGCAGGATATGTATTCACTCTTGGTTTAGGACCTATTACTTGGTCTTGTAAGAAACAAAGTGCCATCTCTCTTTCTTCAGCAGAAGCAGAGTATCGTGGTGCAGTTGAAGCCAACAAGGAAGTCATGTGGCTTCATCAGCAGCATCCAACTACACTTTGGTGTGATAATCAAAGTGCCATTCAGCTATGTAAAGATCTAGTTCAGCATCAGCGTATGAAACACATTGAACTCCACATACACTTCATCAGAAAGATCATTCATGGTCGTGTTCTTGAAGTGCAGTATTGTCCAACCAATGATCAAGTAGCCGATATCTTTACGAAGGCTCTCACAAAAGCGAAGTTTACCAAACTTCGATCCATGCTTGGAGTTCAGGAAAGTTGTCATTAAGGGGGGATAGGCTCTAATGCCTCCTTCCTTCTCCTATTGTGTCACTTTTGTAAATCCTTCAATCCTATCCTAATTTGTTCTTAAGGGGGGGTGTTAGGATATTTCGACACATAGGAAATAGGCTCCTTTTGTGCCACCTTTGTAAATCCTTCAATCCTATCCCAGGTTGTTCTTAAGGGGGGATTGTTAGGATATTCCGACACATAGGAAATAGTTAAGAATAACTTAGTCTAGTGTAGAGTTAGGTAAAGTGTGTTTCTTTACCATGTACATTTGTAACTTATAATCCGACGGTCACGATTTGTCGTGATCCGACGGTTATCTCTCACCTCGATATTAACGACACTTGATCCGTGGCTTAACACCCGATTGGTCCATGATCTCTATTTAAAAAGCATGGGGGGTCATTTTTCCGATAACCGTTTATGAGAAACATATGTAAATTTTCTTTTTTAAATTAATAAATAGCCTGAAGTGGCTGCGTTGGCTCAAGCCATGGACTGTTTCCCTCTTTGAGGGTTTTAACCACGTGATTATATTGGTGTACTAATTTCTGATCTGTTTGTGAGCAGTGACCTTTGGTTCTTGATCTACGGAACTTACCCTATAAATTCCTACAAATATTTTCTCTTGCAAGATTCTTGTGATTTAAACATTTATCTAAATGATGAATAGTTTTCCACATTGCTCACAAGGGTGAAGATAAAAACACTAAACTTTTAGGTGGCCAACTCGATAACAAAGTTGGCATTTGGAAATCTGATGTGGATGTGGAGCAGGGAAAGATGAGTTTTCTTGAAGAAACCCAACACTCTAGAATTGGATTGGTCTAGAGTAGTATGAAATGTGAAAGGTCACTTCCTTTTCATATCCAAGACCAGTTTTGTGCTTGTTATGGATGACTTCTTCGTAAGGTCTAATGATGGGCTTGGCAAGTAAGTAGAATTTCTGCATCTTTATTTGAAACTGCTCCTAAAGTGGCATCAATAATCTTATCATGTGTTGGCTATTGTTGGGAAACGATTTCAAACAGAGAATTGTTCTGAACAAGAACTAGTTCAAAATGTTGATTCCTTTCTTGTAGCTCATCTCGTTGGCGTCGTGATTCGAGATGGAGAAACTTGATCTTGTTTTGTGCATCTCGTAAACAAGTTAGAATATCTATGAGAGTGGCTATTCTGATTTTGACTATATCATGAAGAGTAGAGTGTATCAAAGTATACAGTAGCTCTAATACCTTATTAATTTGAGCCATTTTTTCAACAACTCAGAAAATGAAGGGTTTCAGCTTAAGTTTTGTCTAGGAATCAATCTTTCTCTCTTTACATAGACATACTTCTTCACTACATGGATAACATTCGGTACATAGGCTATTACTCCAAAGATACAAAACCTTTGAAACCTCTATATTTTCAATTTTTGTGGAAAGCTAGATTTTGTCTCTAGGAAAGAATTTTGGGCCCTTCCCAAATAATATTTGTTGGAATCATGTTATTTCATTTGGACTCATTCCATCAAGGCAGAAAATATAAATGTATGGTTGAAAACCATGTACAAGCAAAAATTCACATAATCTTCTTGTATCACACGAAATATCCACAAAATTGTTGCTTATCTAATTGATTGAGGAAAGATCTCTTGGTGACTTTCACCTACAATTAATATCCAACTGTTGGAACTCTATGCTATGAGGGGCATTAGTCGTATAAGATAGAAGGACCAACAGATTTTATTCCTTCGCTTGCTATGTCTTCTCAGCAAGTTTACTAGTAGACAGGCTCATAAACAAAGGGTCGCAATTGTCCAAGTAATGTCAAGCAGAAGGCCCATGGTCCTCGTGCTTCTACAAAACATTGGTTGTCATGACATTTATGTGTGCATTTGCTATCAAAACCCAAATATAAATGAAACATAGAAGAGACATTAAATCTTGGCCTAGCAACCTTGACTTGAACAGAGCAGGGAAACACTACATCTGTGGGCTGTGAAAAATCCACGATTGCAATAAACTATTAGTTTTTGTACCATCAGATGTGTTCTAGCCACGAAACTTGTAAAGAGGCTAGAATACATGATATCTCCATGACCCAGAAAACGTTTCTCGAAATTCCACCTAGAAGTGACTTAATTAGATTATTAACCATTTTTTTAATGTTTCCTAAGTCTAAACTTAGGAAAACTGGTTAATTAATCGATATTAATTAATTCATGGTGTTAATCATCTAGAAACTCACATGGATCGATTCCAAGATGATCCTAGCCATCGATTAAGTTTTAATCTTGGTCGTTGGAGCTCCAACAATGGATTATAAGAGGAAGTATATGGGCACTTGGAGAACACACTTGAGACACTTGAGCAACTCGATTTCTTGGCAGATCGATTTCCTGAGTAGCAGCAGTCAGTTTCCAGAGAGAGCCTAAGATCGAAGCAGTGAGTGAGGGGTAGGGACAGTAATCTGGAGGAAGTTTTCCAGATCCGGAGAGGCAGCAACAAGAGGGCTGAGTTATCCTAGTGAGGTAGCGTAGAACTCTACGTAGTAGGTTTAGAGAGGGCAGTTCGATTTGCTAGAGAGAAAGTCGTTCTTAGATCTAGAGGCCGGGCAGAGGTTCCAGAAGGCCGGAGATACGAATTTCTCAGCAACAGATGGTAGAATAACTTCATTAGAGACTAGCCAGAGGCTTGACATCAAGCAGACTGCGCAGAGGCTGACACAAAGGGTCAGGGGGCCAAGTTTTCTGAAGGAAAGTTGTGTTGGGGATTTCCAGTGGAGGAAGGGAAATTCCCTTCAATAATTTTGCCCATATTTTCTTGCTATGGATTACCAGTTTCAGGCATCCATATTATACTAAGAATTGCACTGCTGCATAATAATAAAATTCCTCATTGCTGCACTGGTTCTCCCACATTGGGTTTTTCTAGGAACTTTTGTCCAAAAATAATTGTGTTATATTTTATGTGTGTGTGTTAGCATTTCTCATCTTCCAATGTTTTATTTTTCCGCAGAATTTTATTTGTAAAGGTTGCGTGTGTTTGTTTCGATATTTGTTGTAGCAAATAAATTGTTAAATTAATTAACAATTAGGAAAAATAATACTAGTTGCTGCAATAGGATTCCAGTGTAGGAATTTTCACATGGTATCAGAGTGCAGTTGATCAACCAGAGAGCTCAGAAGCGAAAGGAATTTTGCTATTCAGTAAGAGCAACAGGCCTAAATTCCCAAGGGCAGTGCAATGTTTTTCCAGGAGGCCAATTTACTTGAGGAAACTCTATTTTTCAAAGCAGAAAAATTAGATTTTCCAGATCGAGTGATTCCAGAGGTAGAGTGAGCAGCGTAGATTTTTCATTGGGCATATCTCCATGTTAGTTTTGTAGCATCGGATGTGTTCTAGCCACAAAATTTTGTGGAGAGGCTAGAATACATGAGGTCTCCAAAACCCAAAAATCGTTTCTAGAAATTCCGCCTAGAAGTGACTTAATTAGATTATTAACCAATTTTTTAATGTTTCCTAAGTCTGAACTTAGGAAAACAAGTTAATTAATTAGTATTAATTAAGTCAAGGTGAGAATAGTCTAGAAACGCACACGGATCGATCCAGGGATGATCCTAGCCATCGATTATGTTTTAATCTTGGTCATTGGTGCTCCAACAATGGATTATAAGAGGACATTGATGCGGTGATGGAGAACACACTTCAGTAGTTCGATTTCTTGGTTGGTCGATTTCCAGAGTAGCAAGAGTCAGTTTCTGGAGAGCAAGCCAAAGATCGAAGCAGTGAGAGAGGGGCAGGAAGAGTGAGGTCAAAGGAAGATTTCCAGATCCAACGAGTGCATTTGCAGAGAGGCAGAAGAGCCACAGTGAGGTTGATGCAGGGACTCACAGTAGCCTCTAGAGGCAACTTCAATTCTGCTGGGGAAAAGCCAAGTTTCAGTGCCAGAGGATTGACAGAGGTTCCGGAGGTCAGGAGAAACATTTTCCCAGATAGCAGCAGACTAGATGGCTTGAGGAGAAGTTGATTCACGCTAAGCGCAAAAGGGACTACGTTAGGGTGACGTAGGGACAACGCAGAGGCAATTTGGATGACTCACTTGAAGCTACAGTGAAATCCCAGATTTGCCTGTGGGGTGAGGAAAATTCCTCACTAGATTTTTGTCAGTATTTTTCTCTATAGGATTGCCATATTTCGGCATCCAGTTGTACTGAGAATTTCTCATTGTTGCATAATAATAAAACCCTCATTTTCTGCACTGGTTTTCCGCATTAGGTTTTTTGGGGGACTTTTGTCCAAAAATAATTGTGTTAATATTATGTGTGCGTGCTAGAATTTCTCAGCTTTCAATGTTTTATTCTTCCATGGTTTTATTTGTGTAGATTGCAGAGTGATTTATTCAGTATTTGCCGTAGCAAACAACAAATAAATTGTTAATTAAACTAACAATTAGGAGAATAATTTCTAGTTGTTGCAAAAGGATTCCGGATTGGAATTTTCACATAATACTAGAGCGCAGTTGATCAGCTGGAGAGCTCAGAGGCGAAACAAAGGAATTTCACTGCTTAGTGTGTGCAACAACGTTACCCACCACTTCGTGGGTGATATCCCTAGGAGACATTTTTCTCCATGATGGACCTCAGCTGGAAACTCCTTACATCCTTCTTCTAGCCCGTTGTGCCATTTCTCCGCCACCTAAGCCAGCCATGTGGTCCCTCACCCATATGTATTGATCATATGTTTGAAGGTGGGCCTCCCGAATCTAAACATATGTCTTGTCATTGGGTAATTGAGTACTGGGTTTAATTATCATGGATATGTTTGGGCATGGATTGATGGAGGGGTTTGTCGGAAAGGGTGGGCTTAGTTTGTGCTCCTTTCCCCTTGATATCTTTTGGATGTTACCCTTGGATCTTAGTCCTGTGGGATATCCTTTATTGACCATTGGGTTCTAGGGTGGTACTACTTGGGAAACCCTGACTTTGGGTACATGGTCCTGTGAAAATTCTGTCAAACTTAGGAATCCTACTGCAGCAACTGATGGAAATTCTTCTATTTGTTATTTACTTAACAAATTATTTAGTGTGTTCTACAAGAAAATATCGAAATCCATCCACTACAACCTACACAATTAAATTGCGGAAGAAATACAAGTGCAAAAACAAATCTGAACACACATAGATTACACAACCATTCGACACAATTATTTTTGGACTAATGTCCCCGGAAGAACCCAATCTGGGAAAACCGGTGCAACAGAACTGTAGAACTGAGGGTTTATGTTATTATTCAGTAAATTTTGAGTACCAGTCTATGATTGACGAGACTGTCAAATCATATAGAGAAACTGACAGAAGAGATCTCGTGAGACAAACCTCACTCCTCCACGGAAAACTAGCACTAGTATGCACCAAGACTAGACTGCCCTGCGCTGCCTCTGCGAAGTGACTGCGTCACCCACGCAATCTCTGCGTCACAACTACGACTACCCTTCTGCCCCTGCGCTGGTCTCACTACTGGTTGGAAACTGAAGCTTTCTGGCCTCCAGAAAATCTCTCCGAGATCTGACAGTGGCTCTGCGTTGTCTCCTCAGCAGGAAAATGTCTTTCCCTCTAGCTCTACGCAGTGAATGCGTAAGCACTGTGTCACTGGCTTTCCACTGATGTTGTGGCTCTCTCTGTCTCTGTTGCTACGTACCATCCAGCTCAGGAAACCTACCAACTAGAACTACTTCCCCTCACTGCAATCAAGAACCACTTAGATCTGATTTTCATCTGAGCACTTGCTCCGTCAGAAATATTAGATCTCTAGATCCTTTATGTCTCCACAATATTCTTTCCAAATGATGCTTCAAGTCCCTATATCTTCTTGTTGATACTTCAACGGCTAAGATTAACTTTTGACTTAATCTGTTCCTTCTAGATCATTCTCACTCTTTTTCTATTAATACACTTTAATTATTTTATTTTCCTAAGTTTAGACTTAGGGTCCCTTTAAAAATAATTAATTACTTCTATAGAATACAGTCCGAGTGGAATTTCACCAAACGATTTCTAGGTTATCTAGAATACATGTGTCCAAGATTCTACACAAACTTTAAGACTTAGAGCACATCCGATGCTACCCAAAATCAACACTCCACCTTAGCAAGGAATGTGCTCTAACAATATGCCTAGTTGCATACTTCTTTGACCCTGAAGCATCTCGCTCTGCACTACTGATCTCTGACATGTAAAAATTAATGAATCTAAGTTACAGATATCCTACTGCAAAAATCTGATTTACATTACCTAGTTTTTTTCATTATTTTAACAAGTTATTTTCTGAATACATCAAGAAAATATTAATGTAAATGCACTGCAGCCTACACAACTATATAGATCAAGTACTAAAAAATAAATGAAGCATTCAGACAAAGGACACACTTATTTACAAACAAATGTCCCTGGAAAAACCCAATGTGGGAAAACCGGTGCAGCAGTTCTGAGGGTTTATATTATTAAGCAGCAGTAATCTGAGTACATCTAGGGTGCCATAATCCAGCTCACCCAATAGAGAATATCCTTGGCAGTGAGAAATATTTGTGAGTTTTACCTCACTCTGCAAGTCCTTGCTGATCCTTATTAGAAACTGGTGAAACCCCAGCTGCCTCTGCATAGTAGATACGTAGACTTGTGTGGGTCTAGCTGAAGACTGCGTCACCCTCTCTCTGCGCTGATTTACCTCTCAGAAATCGAATTTCAACCCTGTCGGCATAGAAACCCCGATCTCCAGCAATTTCTGGACTGTCCCTTGGAGCCACTACGCAGCCCTTGCGTGGGCCTGCGTCACCCTCTCTGGGGTCTGCGTCACCTCTCCTGGTGGCTGTGCTGGTCCCTCTGTTGTCTCTGTTGCCTCTCTGCACTGTACTCTTGGTCCTCCGACCAAAAACTGCTTCTGCCCCTCACTGTTACACTGAATCACTCAGATCTGATCTTCGTCCGAGCACTGCTCTGTCAGAAGAATTCGATCTCTAGATTCAGACTTTGTGTATGTTCTCCAATTGACCCTCAAGCCTTCCTTTATAATTTTCCTGTTGATGAATCAACGGTCGTGATCTAATCTCTAATCGACGACTAAGATTAGAAAAGGCTTGATCTTCATCACTTAGAACATTCTCACCCACATTTAAATTAATTCACTTCAATTATTTTATTTCCCTAAGTTTTAACTTAGGCTCCATTTAAAATAATTAATTATTTGAATAGCTTAAGTTCCAGGTGGAATTTCTCCAAACAATTTCTGGGTCTTGGAGATCTCATGTGTTCTAGCCCCTCCACAAAGTTTTGAAGCTAGAGCACATCCGATGCTACCCAAAAATCAACACTCCCTCTTAGCAAGGAATGTGCTCTAGCAATACTTCTTCACCAGAAGCATCACCTTGATCCACGACATCGGTCATCTGCGCTGCTAATGCTCAACTATTGAACCTCATCCACTGCGTTGCTGCTATCTGTACTACTGCCCATGTCACTGCCACTGACACTGCTACATCTATACTACAGCTCCCTCTCAATATGTTGTATCATGTTGCCCATAGCACTGCCACTACTAACTATTTCACTGCAACTCAGTCGCTGAGAGTTAAGCAACTGAAAGACATCCAAATACTGACATATTGGACAGTCTGGCTGTACCTCGATGTTGGAACTACCTCTACTGCTAATATGTGCTAACCCTCTGATGCTATTGCGTTGCTGCTGCTCTACACTGCACTGCACCTCCGTGTACTGCGTTGTTGCTGCTATGCTGTTGTTGCCTCTGCTCTGCGCTGCTTCAGACTTCGACACTCTAGCTCTGCCACTGTTGCTCCATCATCTCTTGCACCAACTGAAACCTGTCATTCTGCTATTGTCATTAAGGGCTCCCGTAGTCGTATGTGATCCATGAATTTGGGCACCTCAAGGATCCTGCCCCTTTTCACTGCAGTTCAAAGAACTACACATCAATGTCGCCCCACATCTTCTCTCGAGGCACATGAGCACTCATAGCACAATCATCGTCATCCTTCGTTGCAGCAGCCTTCGAGTTAGATTCTTCTTTGCCCTTCTTCTTCAAAGGGAATTGTGTGGCGAAATGTCCCAATTCTCCACACCTGAAGCATCTAACCTTCGAGAGGTCCTTATTCTTCCTTCTCCGCTACCCATGTTGTCCCCTAGATGCGAGAGTCGCATCTTCCTCTTCCTCCTTGATTTTGATCCCCGTGTTGCTGCTTCCGGCCTTGATCAACCTTCTGATCTCTTCCTATCAAAGAGTTTCCCACATCTCCTCCCAGTTTGGAAGAGTGGTCGTGCCCAAAATACCTTGGACAAAGTTCTCCCAGTCTTCAAAGCATGCATTCAGGGCAGTCTTGACCATAAGACCATCATCTGGTGTAGCCCCTACAGAATCTAGCTGATCTCAGATCACTTGCAATCTAATAAGGGGTCGATATCTTCTCCCTTCTTCATCTGAAACAGTCTCAGGTGATTCTCAAGCAACATATTCCGCTGGACGGAAGTTCCCTAGTACATAGTGGTCAAGGAAGTCCATATTTCCCTCCTTGTGTTCTTCTCAGCGATATGTGGGATTACATGATCCTTAACTCTATCCATGATCATGCGTTTTGCCTTCGCTTGAGCCTCTTCGTACTTCTTGAGAGGATTAACATCAACAGGGATAGCAACTGCATTTAAGACATGATCCCTGATGTGATGCTCATCCAAAACTGACAAGATCTTGGCCTTCCAGATGAAAACTTGGATGCTCCATCCAATCTGTCCTGATCCCTTAGTCCATGTGTGGCCATCTCTGCTCAACAAGAAAATGTCGAACTGGTTCTCTTCTCCCTCTTTTGTTGTTGCCCCAGCAAAACTCGTATTTGGGTTTCTTTGGCGCTAAAAACCCTCTAAGGAACAATCTCCCTCTAAAAATCGATTCCCTTTACGGAAATCCTTCTGCCAATTGATGTCGAAACACTCCTCTACGATCACTCTTTGCTGCTGAACATTGGATCTAGACTTCTTGGCAAGAAGTCTTCTAAGGAACTACTTCCCTCTTCTTTGCCAATGCCCCACTAGACACTATTCTGCACCAACAGAAACAATGTCCCACCAGCAACTCTAGAAGAAAATCAAACTACACTTTCAGCCACAACAACCGGAAAAATTTGAGCCTCAAAACCTCTGTGTTGGCCCAGCAAACACTGCGCTGCCTCTGCTATAGCTATAGTGTCACCCTATCCGACTTACGCAGGCTCTGCGTGAGCCCCTTTGGTGACTGTGTCACCTCTTCCTGTGCCTCTTTCTGGTTTAGCGTTGTCATTCAAGACAGCTGGCTTCGTGCAACAAATTTTTCTTCGTCCTTTCGCTGATGGCTTCAACTCTACTTGATCTACAACAATTTTGATACCATGTGAAAATTTTTGAATCTAAGTTACAGAAATCCTACTGCATAAATCTGATTTACATTACCTACTTGTTTTCATTATTTTAACAAGTTATTTTCTGAATACATCAAGAAAACAATAATGTATAGATAAAGTACTGAAAAATAAATAAAGCATTCAAACAAAGGACACACTTATATTCGAACAAATGTCCCCGAAAAAACCCAATGTGGTAAAACTGGTGCAGTAGTTCTGAGGGTTTATATTATTAATCGACAGTAATCTGAGTACATCTAGGGTGCCATAATCTGGCTCACCCAATAGAAAATATCCTTGGAAGACAGAAATATTTATGAATTTTACCTCACTTTACAAGTCTTGGCTAATCCTGATTAGAAACTGGTGAAACCCCAGCTGCCTCCGCGCTGCCTCTGTGCAGTAGATGCGCAGGCATGTGCGGGTCTAGATGAAGACCGCGTCACACTCTCTCTGCGCTGATCTGCCTCTCAAAAATCGAGTTTCAGCCCTGCTGGCATAGAAACCCCGATCTCCAACAATTTCTGGACTGTCCCTTGGAGCCACTGCGCAACCCCTACGTGAGCCCTACGTGGGCCTGCGTCACCCTCTCTAGGGTCTACATCACCTCTCCTGGTGGCTGCACTAGTCCCTCTACTGTCTCTACTGCCTCTCTGCATTGTACTCTTGGTCCTCCGACCAAAAACTGCTTCTGCCCCTCACTGCTGCACTGAATCACTCAGATCTGATCTTCGTCCGAGCACTGCTCCGTCAAAAGATTTTATCTCTAGATTCAAATTCTGTGTGTGTTCTCCAACTGACCCTCAAGCCTTCCTTTATACTTTTCCTGTTGATGAATCAACGGTCGTGATATAATCTCTAATCGACGGGTAAGATTAGAAAAGGCTTGATCTTCATCACTTAGAACATTCTCACCCACATTTAAATTAATTCACTTTAATTATGTTATTTTCCTACGTTTTAACTTAGGCTCCATTTAAAATAATCAATTATTTGAATAACTTAAGCTATGGGTGGAATTTCTCCAAACAATTTCTGGGTCTTGGAGATCTCATGTGTTCTAGCCCCTCCACAAATTTTTGAAGCTAGAGTATATTCGATGCTACCCAAAAATCAACATGACACTGCTGCCCATCGACTCTGCGCAAATGCTGCATCTGCACTGCTGCTAACACTCCCATTGTCAACACTACATCCGTACTTCAAATCCCTTTGAATTCTGCATTCGTGTTGCTGCTGACTCTGCCACTGCCAACTGCTACTGCACTGGAACATAGTTTCTTTCTGCAACCGAAAAAATAAAAAATTGGACAAGTATACTGCATCTTGGTAATGAAGATTTGACTGCTGCTAGCCTCTGCGTTGTCCCTTTGAAGTTGTTGCACTGTTGCTGCTCTGCACTGCGTCCCTTTGCGCTTCTCAAACTCTAGCGCTGCAAAATACTGTGTTGTCACTTCAGCACTCCTTTCCACCAACTGGCACCCATCCATCCTGCTACTTCTGTTTTGGACTCCTGTATCAAGATGATGATTCGAGAGGTAGACTCCTCAAGGATCTTGCCCATCTTGTATATCTTTGGGTCTACAACTCCAAATCAGACCACCTCCCTCCTGGAGGTCTATGAGCAATCATAGCAAACTCCTCCTCCTCTATCTTCGTTGCTTCGGCCTGAGGATCATGCTTCTCATCCTTGTCCTTCTTCTTGAGAGGACATTGTGTGGTATAATGTCCCATCTCGCCACACCGGAAGCATTTGATCTTTGATAGATCATTCTTCCTCTTGCGCTGCTCTTGCTATCCCTTTGATGCAAGGGCTACATTCTCATCCTCCTCCTTCTTGACCTTCAAACCACTACTATTGTTGCTCTCAAGTTGACACTTGAGTAAATCTCTCCTCATCTCTTCTTGCTGAAGAGATGCCCACATCGATTTCGAGTTTGGTAACTTCTCTCTGCCAAGGATGCTCTGGACAAAGACTTGATAGTCTTCACACACAGAATTTAAGGCAAGTCTGACCATCTTTGTGGCCTGAGGAGCTGCTCCCACAACTGCCAGTTGATCTCGGTTTTCCTGAAGTCTAGACAAGAATGGATCAATATGCTCTCCCTTTTGCACCCTGGTGGTTCGCATCTTCTCCTCCAAAAACATCTTCCGCTGCTCGAAAGACCCCTGATATAGCATTGTCAATGCATCCCACATCTCCTTGGTTGTCCCTTTGCCAGAGATGTGTGAAACAATATGATCCTTCACTCTGTCAAGGATCAACTGCTTGGCCTTTGCCATATTCTTCTTGAAGTCCATAATAGTGCTGCATGCACCAGTTCATCCTAAGCATTGTCGATAAAGTGCTTGAGATCATGCTCATCTAGAAGGAAGGAGACCCTTGCCTTCCAGATTACAAAGTTGGAGGCACCCTCTAATCGGTCATGGTCATGCAATATGCTGGTGGCCATCTCACCCAAATGTTGTCGATCTACTGCCTCTCACCCTTTGCGCTGTTGTCTTTATGCACTACTGATGGAGTAGGGCACACAATCTGCTGATACTGCATGGGGAATCTAAGTTTCTTGGGAAAGAAACTCATTGAGGTCAGAAAATCCCCGAATCTATGTTTCCACTACGCTTCTTGACACTCTGCACCAGCAATCATTGTTGCGCAGTCAACTGCGTCCCTCCAATTGCTGATCTGCGTAGATCTGCTACGTTGCTCCCTCTGCCTCTAACAAACAACAATCTGGAACAATCCTACGTCTCTATTGGCTCACTCAAAGAGAGATTTTCCTGCTAGTCTAGCCCTCCTGGCTTGGATTATGCACTCAACTGGGAGATCGATCTGCTTCTAATGCAACTCTTTGATCCCAGCTTCACGGACGCTGAATCTATTGGATCTGTTCTTTGTCTCGCCTGCACTCAGCTTAAACAAGCCCTGATACCATGTGAAAATTCCATCAAACTCAGGAATCCTACTACAACAACTGATGGAAAGTATTATATTTGTTATTTACTTAACAAATTATTTACTGTGTTCTACAAGCAAATATCGAAATCCATCCATTACAATCTACATAATTAAACTCCGGAAGAAATACAAGTGCGGAAACAAATCTGAACACACATAGATCACACAACCATTCGACACAATTATTTTTGGACTAATGTCGTCGGAAAAACCCAATGTGGGAAAACCAGTGCAGCAAATCTGAGGGTTTATGTTATTATGCAGTAAATTATGAGTACAAATCTATGATTGAAAATACTATCAAATCATACAAAGAAACTGACGGAAGAGTTCTTGTGAGACAAACCTCACTCCTCCACGCGAAACTGGCATTTATCTGCACCAAGTCTGGACTGACCTACGCTGCCTCTACGTAGTGACTGCGTCACCCATGCAGTCTTTGCGTCACAACTACAGCTTCCCTTCTGCATTTGCACTTGTCTCACTGCTGGCTGGAAACTGAAGCTTTCTGGCCTCCAGAAAATCTCTCTGGGACCTGACACTGGCTTTGCGCTGTCTCCTTAGCAGGAAAATGTCTTTCCCTCTAGCTCTGCACAGTGACTGCATAAGCACTACATCATTGGCTCTGCGTTGATGTTGTGGCTCTCTCTGTCTCTACTGCTATGTACTCTCCGGCTCAGGAAACCTTCCAACCTAAACTACTGCCCCTCACTGCAATCAAGAACCACTTAGATAAGATTTTCATCCGAGCACTTGATTCATCAGAAAAATGTGATTTCTAGATCCTCTGTATCTCCACAATATTCTTTCCAAATGACCCTTCAAGTCCTTATAATCTTTTCATTGAGACTTCAACGGCCCAGATTAGATCTCTAATCAACAACTAAGATTAACTTTTGACTTGATTCGTTCCTTCTAGATCATTCTCACTCATATTCTATTAATACACTTTAATTATTTTATTTTCCTAAGTTTAGACTTAGGGTCCCTTTAAAAATAAATCATTATTTCTCTAGAATACAATCCGAGTGGAATTTCACCAAACGATTTTTGGGTTATCTGGAATACATGTGTCCAAGCCTCTCCACAAAATTTGAGACTTAGAGCACATCCAATGCTACCCAAAATCAACAGGTCCCGCTCGTTTATCTACATATATTACTCCCTTTCCACTTACTATAACCCCATTCACCATTTCTCCCTCGTGGGTCCACATTATCTCTCTGGGTCCACATAGGGTTAGCCTCCCATCCCCTTGCCCCCACCTTCGATCAGGCATGGAAGGATACCCCGGAGGTTGAAGTAGCTAAACGAAAAAGTAAAAGAATAATTGGCCATATTTAACAGGGAATTGTACCACAAAATGCAAAAGATGGTCGGGACAAAATAATAATTAGCACGTGGTCAAGATCCAATACATGAGCTCTACCCCATATCCATGGTCATCACCCTGGTTCCATAGACCTTAGATGAGCCTCCTTTATTATTCAGGAAACCATGATTTTCCAAACCCCTAGAATGAAATGAACCGCCCTATCTTAAGGGGGTAATCACTGCTATATCTGACACATCATGCTCTTATCCTTTGAGCCCCGAGCAGTTAATTAAAGAAAATTCATAAAAGCAAAAAGGCATATAAAGAAGGGTGGAAAAATCAAGGCCGAGGCACCTCATGTACCACGATTTCTCCCTCCTACACATTATATACCTAGGTGTGGGCTTCCCCTTATCTAGCAGCCCCTATGCCCCAATATGTGGCCCAGGATTGCCCCTCTCATTCACTACATTTCACTTATTTATCACTTTCCATCCCCATTGGAGGGATGTACCTTGGACATACTATCCACTTTAAGGGCTGAGACCACCTAATAAGGTATTTAGCTAACCCCCTTTGGAGCATGGAGACACTAGCACATGCCAAAGCCCACTATGAAAGGGCGTGCCATTGTGAAGTGCCCACTTTGTTACCCATGGTTTGTAAGCTCTTTTACACGATTACTCTAATGACTTGTTGTACTGGAAGGCTAGAGGACGCATTGGACCTTATATAGGATTACAGGTGGTTTCCATTTGGGTTTGGTCTCCCTATACGGGGTCCTAACCCTGAGAGGGCTACATTGGCACATATACGGTGTGCATAGAGATCCATGGGCCTTGACATTAGCAGACTATTGAGATTTTGAGGTAGCATCGGGTGTGCTCTAGCCCTGAAATTTTGTGGAGGAGCTAAGACACACGAGACCTCCAAAACCCATAAAGCATTTGGAGAAATTTCATCTGGTGTTGAAGTTATTCTAATATTAATTTTTTTTTTAATGAGGACCCTAAGTCTAACTTAGGGAATTAGAAAAATTAAAGTGAATTAATTAAACACATGTGATGAAATCATAGTATTAAAAACCGGAACCGGTGACCGAACCAGTGGACCTAATGAACAGAGTTTCTGACCGAAACTGGTCTAACTGGTACTGGTAAAGTCTAAAAGAACCAGTTTTTAAAAAATACATTAAATAATTAATTTTTAATTAAAAAAAAAAATATTTTTAAGATTGGCAACCATGATTCCAAGCATATAGAGACAAATATGCAGATTTTTCTCATTTATATACTATGTAAAGGTGAATATATCAAAATGGCACCAAGTGCAATACATATCATCGAAAAAATACATAAGCAATGAGGCTCCAAATGGCCCATAAAGTCCAAAAACAATGCTACAAGCTATGAGGCCATTGGCCTACATTCTACTACAAATCTACATATATGATATTAGTGATCAACACTATCACTTGAAACTTCTCATCATGATCAAACTCAGTTGGTTGAGTCTCGACTGCCAAACTTTGCAACTGCTCGAGTCACAAACTTCTCTATTGGTTCAGTGACTTGAGTCTCAAACTTTTGAAGGTATTCTGCCCTAATATGCCCTATTACTTCATTTGGTGCTCCACATGACTTTACATGGCCTCCTATCCCAGCCAAGTGTTGCTTGAACCTGTAAATACTCCCTCCTACAATAGATTTTTGGAAATATTTGCAGATCATTTTTCCATCAATCATATCACAATGAGCCCATGCAGTATCCTTGGCTTTTAGAGGCATGATAGCTCCTACTTAGCTCAAACTCTATGTTGTTCCACTACTCTAGCAAAAACTCAACACTCTCCAAGCTCTCAATCAAACTCACAAAAGCTCCAAATGAGATGGTGTAAGACAAATGAGAGGTTGCCCCTGCTTATAAAGGATTCAGGGGGGTGTTTTGGAGGGAAACAACCCTCCTCTTCCCTCCAAAACAACCCTAAACCGACCAAAACTCCGTGCGTGGGTCCCTTTGCAGCCTTGGCAGCTAATCGACCAGTTAAGGACGAAACCGGCCATTTTATCCCTAAATCGGCCGGTTCTGTCCTTAACCGACCAGTCAGCACCGGTTTGACCAGGAAATTGTGCGAAGGATGGGTTTAAACCGGGTTTTTTGACCAGTTTTGACTGGCCAGTTTGACCAGCTATCGGTTCAAACCGACCAGTTTTTAATACTATGGATGAAATGTTCTAAGTGACATGGATCAAGCCGGCTTTTAATCTCAGCCGTAGATTAAAGATTAGATCACGGTCATCGGTTTTCCAATGAGAAAATTATAAGAGAAAGGCTTGGGTTCAGTTGGAGACACACACACACTGGTAGAGCATTGAAGCTAAGTCAAATTTCAAGGGCAGGGTTTGCTGAGAAATTCGAAGCGAGTTTTCAATGCAATGAGGGGCAGAGATCGGCAAGGGATGATCTGATCCAAGGGCGAGAATACAGCAGTAAAGGGGCAGCGAGTACCATTCAGCGCAGAGCCATCTAGGACGCAGTTCAACCAACACCACACAAAGGTTGCGTAAGCCCAGCTAGGATGACACAGACCCAACCAGCGCAGCGTAGGGGCAGCGCAGCACCAGTAGAGGTGATGCAGGTCCAGTCGGGGCATCATAGAGGCAACGCAACACTAGTTACGGTGACGCAGTGGGGACGCTGGCCAGTGAGGGCTGACCTAGAGGCTGCAAAGGCAACTCTAAGGGTTCCAGTGGGCCATAAGGGACTCATGATCTGTAAATCCTGTTTGAAGGTGTGATACAACCATATCTTCTGTTTCCTAATGAAAGGTACAAACTGCCATGTAATTTCTCTGTAGAGCCAACCATTTCTGGTGCCCATAATGTTGTATTCAGATTCTACATAATAATAAAACCCTTTAGAGCTATTGCATTGGGTTTTTCCAGGGACATTTGTCCGAAAAATCGTGTAATCTTGTCACATGTGTGTATTGTTCAGTAAATGATCTGTAGATGTGTAGGATGCAGTTAGTGTCTACTTTAATGGTTCTGAATAATTCAGTAAAATAACTTGTTAATTTAATTAAACAAGTAGGTGAAGTAGATCTAGATACTGTAGTAGAGTTTCTATTTTGAAACTATCACATGGTATCAAAGCATTGCAAATCATGTTGATCCACTAGGCTGAAACTGGAAATCTCTGTGAAGAAAATCCTTTGGTAATCACTATCCACCATGCTATCACTACGCTACTCTAATTCTCCTGCTACATTTCGTAGTTGAACCAATCTACACTTCCACTACGCTACTCTGATCTCACACTGCTGATGCCCCTACACTGCCTCTATGTTGTTTTTATCACTGCAATAGTGAGGCTCAATCTCTCACTAATCTACCTTCTTCTTTAATGCTTGGGCTCCAATAGTAAAGGTAATGGTCCAACTGAGGAATCACATACTCAAAAATTGGATCTGATCTATTGATCAAGCCCTTCCTTGGCTATGATCTAGATCTCCTTGTTGCTTCTTCCTCGAACCCTACCTGATTTGGCACACTGGAGTCTCATATCCCTCCTCCCCCTGAGTCTAGTGCCGCTATCAGTGCAAATTCATCCTCCAGTCTAGAAGACAAATCCTCGATCTCTACTGAAGCAACTATATGCTTCCCTTGCTTTTCCTTCTTCCTCTTAGGACATTGGTTCATGTAGTGTCCAAGTTCACCACAACCAAAACACTTGACCTTCGATAGTCCTTCTTCTTCGTTTCTCCTTTTGAGTCTTGTACCTTGTTGGGGCCCTTCTTCGATTTTCCTTTTCCTGCAAAAGAAACTTTCTCTTGTTCCTCCTTCACCTTCTGTCCCTTGCCACTGCTACTAGTAGTGCCCTCGACTAAGTTGAGCCTTAGCTCCTCCTGAGTGAAATCACTCCATAGTAAATCCCAATCTGGAAGCTTGTCATGCCTAGAAACCACCTAGAAAAACATACACCATTCCTTAGTAAACCCCTGGCTCATTAAAACAAGCTCCTCTGCCACTCGCATTGTCAAACTGGCTAACTCACACTTTTATTTCAGCCTCCTCCTATAGATAAAATTGACCTCCTTTTCCTATCACTAAGACATTGGAAAAATGTCTGGAAATCCCATCCAAAATCCTCCTCGCAAATCTCTGTTGAAACCCCACTTTCGATGTCTCCCTCTACTTCAACTGCGGCCTCATTGAATCACTGCAACTGGGTAAGTCAAACTGCTAAACTCTCTTGTGCGTTGTTCCTTCTCCAAACCCTTTGACTTGCTCTTATAATCTGTCGTTGAGCTATCAACGATCATGATCTAATCACAATTGATGGCTGAGATTATCTTGACTCCATCAAATTACTTTTTAGAAATTCATTAGAGCAAAATCGATTTTCCTTAATTAATATGATTTAATTAACCATATTTCCTAAGCTAGACTTAGGAAATATTTAATTATTGGTCAATTAATCTAATTGAGGTGTTTCTAAAGTCTTTCTCATGAAACCTTTTTTGGGCATGGGAGATCTCATGTTCCTTATCCTCTTGGACACCATAAAGACTAGAACACTTGTCTGCTGCTACCCCAAAAACTAACACTCCCTCTTAGTGAGGAAGGTGTTCTCCAATACTCCCAAATTGTCCCTAAAGTAGACAAATTTTACCTTACCCAAGGCCTTTGTAAGTATATCCACAGCCTGTTGATCTATGGGAACATGTTGTAGTTGAACTGATCTACGTTGTTGGTGTCTAACATCTACGATACAACTGATTGCCATAAATTAGCAAACATCCAGTGAATTTATTCCTTCACTTTAAATCAATACAGCCTCTAAATCAATACAGCCTCCCTCTGAGACCCTGAATCAGCCTCTACAACTACATACCAGCAATTTATTGTGTCCTCTCCGGAAAACTCACACTACTGGGAAAATAACTCAGCCTCGACTGGAAATCAAACCATCAAACTGGGAACTGCTTCTCCTATGCAAATCGATCTGACTAGCAAAGTACCTCTTTGCCCCGAAAAAATCCCTCTGCCTCAGTCAACTTGCACTACTAAAGAGACTGCATCCTCCCTTGAGGAAATCACACTCCTCTTCTACAGATAAAATCAATCTCCCTCTGCCATTGAGTAACTGGAAATCTCTGTGAAGAAAATCCTTCGGCAATCATTGTCCACCATGTTATCACAGTGCTACTTTGATTCTCATGCTACATTCTATAGCTGAAATAATCTGCACTTCCACTATGCTACTTTGATCTCACACTGTTGATGACCCTGAGCTGCTATTATCATTGCAATAGTGAGCCTCAATTTCTCACTAATCTCCCTTCTACTTTAATACTTGGGCTCCCATAGAAAAGGTAATGGTCCAACTGAGGAATCACATACTCAGCAATTGGATTTGATCTAGCCCTTCCTTGTCTATGACCTAGATCTCCTTACTGCTCCTTCCTCAGACCCTACCCGATCTGGCAGACTAGAGTCTCATACTCCTCCTCCCCTTAAGTCTAGTGTTGCTATCAGCGCAAATTCATCCTCTAGTCTAGAAGACAAATCCTCGATTTCTTTTGAAGCAACTGTCTGCTTCCCCTGCTTATCCTTCCTCTTAGGACATTGGCTAACGTAGTGTCCAAGTTCACCATAGACCAAAAACTTAACCCTCGACAAGTCCTTCTTCTTTTCTCCTTTCGAGTCTTTTCCCTTGTTGTGACCCTTCTTCACTTTTCCTTTTTTGCAAGAGTGACATTCTCTTGTTCCTCCTTCACCTTTTGTCCCTTGCCACTACTACTAGTAGTGCCCTCGACAAAGTTGAGCCTCAGCTCCTCCTGAGTGAAATCATTCCATAAGCGATCCAATCTGGAAGATTTTCATGCCCAAAAAACACTTGAACAAATGTACGCCATTCCTTGGTAAACCCATTGAGTGTTATACACACTAGCTCGTCATCAGTTGACTTCTCTCCAACGACTGCAAGTTCACCTTTGACAGACTGAATCATGGTGAGATAGGTGGTTACAACTTTGGCCTTCTGCATTTTGATGGTTCTCAGCCTTTCCTTGAGGATCATTTTTCTGTTCTCCGACGGATCCTCAAACAGCTTGATGATGGTATCCCACATCTCCTTAGTTGTGTTCTTCTCTGCAACATGTGGGGTGATGTGATCTCAAACTCCATTGATAATCATCCTCTTCGCTTTGGTGTTGTCCTTCCTGTACTCATGAAACTAGAGAGGATCTATTGACACAACAATAATTGTTGTAGCAAACTCTTTCAAACCATCTCGTCCAATAGAAACAACATCTTGGCCTTCCAGATTCCAAAGTTGGAGGCTCCATCCAACCAGTCCTGATCTCTCAATCCTGCTGTGGCCATCTATGGAAAATTTGCGAACTCAAATAAATTGGAGAAATTTACTGAGAAATCACTTTTCCCTCGCGCAAATCAACATGGATTCTTCTCTACAACTCGCGCCCTTGCCTGTAACTCGCATTGGCTAACTAGGTTGCGCAGATCTATTGTTGGGGAACTTGCACTACCTCTGGAATCCCTCTCCGAAACTCACACGGTCTACTGCTGCTCACTAAGACAAATAACACTTCCTCCAAATCATCTCCCTGGACTAGAAATCAAACTCCTGACTTTGAAACACACATTGGCTGACTGGAAACACACACTGACAATTTGCACTTCCTCTGCCTCTTCTGCTGGAAATTTCGTTCTCCCTTCCTAACACTGTAACATTGGAAACCTCATGTTCTTTCTCTTCTCGGCCCTACGCTGATTTACACTACAAATCCCTTTTTCTACAAACCCTCTGCGCTAGATCTTCTCTTCAATGCACTGATCTATCTTATCGACACCAAACTCGCTCTAGATTTGCTCTGATACCATGTGAAATTTCCACGAATCGCAGCTACTGGATATTTATCTCCTAACTTATGCAATTTATTTGTCTTCTGTAAATTACTTTACGGCAAATATCAATAAATTCACTAATGCAATTATGCACAAATAAAACTTTGTGAAAAATAAAATATTGGAACTGAGAAATAATGTACTCACACACACTAAATCTTACTCCAATATTTTTGGACAATTGTCCCTGGAAAAACCCCGAAGGGAAAACCAGTGCGGAAGATGAGGGTTTTATTATTATTAACCTTCAGCAATTTGAGAGTACAACGATTTGCTTGCCTGATATTGGAAAAGCACTGGAAAATAATAATCTCCACTGCCAAAATAGTTTGGAGACTCAAAGTCTCCCTCTGCAACTCGATCTAGCCTCTCCCAACCAACTCGCACTCCTTCTGGCTATTTGCACTGCATGCCAAAAATGCACATTACTAGCTCTAGGAAATTCGTATAGCCTCTAGAATCACTCGCCTACAAGTTGTATTGCCTCTAGCACTGCCCTTGGCCCACTCGCTCTGCCTCCAAGCAATAGATCCGACACTAGCTCACTAAAACGAGCTCGTCTACCACTCGCGCTATGAAACTAGCTAACTCGCACTATTATTTCGGCCTCCTCCTGCAGATAAAACCAATGCAGCAAATGAGGGTTTTATTATTATTAACCTTCAACAATTTGAGAGTACAACGATCTGCTTGACTGATATTGGAAAAGCACTGGAAAATAATAATCTCCACTGCCAAAATAGTTTGGAGACTCAAAGTCTCCCTCTGCAACTCGATCTGCCCTCTCCCAACCAACTCACACTCCTTCTGGCTATTCACACTGCCTGCCAGAAATGAGCATTGCTAGCTCTAGGAAATTCGTAAAGCCTCTAGAATCACTCGCCTACAAGTTGTATTTCCTCTAGCACTGCCCTTGGCCCACTCGCTCTGCCTCCAGGCGATAGATCCAACACTAGCTCACTAAAACGAGCTCCTCTACCACTCGCGCTATGAAACTGGCTAACTCGCATGATTATTTCGGCCTCCTCCTGCAAATAAAATTGACCTCCTTTTCCTGTCACTGAGACACTTGAAAAATCTCTGGAAATCCCTTTTGGAATCCTCCTCCCAAATCTCCATTGAAATCCCACTACCAGTGTATCCCTCTGCTTCAACTATGTGCTTGTTGAATCACTGCAACTAGTTAAGTTGAACTGCTCATCTCTATTGTGTTGTTCCTTCTCCAAACCCTTCGACCTGCTCTTATAATCTCACGTTGAGCTATCAACGGCCATGATCTAATCACAATCAATGGCTAACTAAGATCTCCATCAAATTACTTTTCCAGAAGTCTCTAGAGCGAAATCGATTTTCCTCAATTAATATGATTTAATTAACCAATTTTCTTAAGGAAATATTTAATTATTGGTCAATTAATCTAATTGAGGTGTTTAAAGGATTTCTTGTGAAACATTTTTTGGGTCTTGGAGATCTCGTGTTTCTTAGCCGCTTAAACACCATAGAGACTAAAACACCTATCTGTTGCTACCCCAAAAACTAACATGCACCAAGTTGGATTCGACTACAGAGAAGGGATATTTCGTTGGCTATAGAAAAATGGCCAAGGCATACAGGATCTACATTCTAGGTAGTAGGAAGATTATCATGAGACGGGATGTTAAGTTCTGGGAGGAGAAAGCCTTCAGGAGATCTCGTGAGTTGCCCAACCTTGACTATAAATATGTTCTCTCACCTTACCAGGGTGTTAATCTTTAGCCCTAGTCCAGTGGGATCTCCTTTGAGGCCTTCAGGTTATAGGAGGGGCACTACTTGGGAAATTTCGATTGAAATAACATGTTCATCTCCTTTACACCATACTAAACACTTTCCATGTCACATTACAAACCCCTTATATATCATCCCCATTCTTCGAGTCTAACTTGTCATTGGTTCGTTGGGATTTGGCACCCTCTTATCCACATCATTGAGTTGGGACGAGAAACATTTCCCTGGAGTTTGATGCAGTTAAAAGAATGGAAAAGCATAACATAACCACAATGAAAGAGAAAAAAAATCAAAATGCAAAAGATTGTCGAGACAAATTAGCACATGGGAAAAAACCTAGCATGAGCTCTACCCTCCTCATTAGCCATCACTTGGTTCCTAAGCACTTGATGCTCCATATCACCAAAAGGAACCCTTGCATGTACCAACCCTAATGAGCAATAAAGTGTCTCATCTTAATGGGTAAAATTAATTGTTATATCATAAAGAGCAAGCTCTAACCCTTGAGCTATGCACCCGAAATAAAAGCATTATTAAAAAGAAGTAAAAGGCGCACTAGATGGGTGGAAAAAGCAAGACAAGTAGGGTAAATCATGCCTCCACAATTGCTCCCTCCATTACATTTATACACTCAAGATGTGGACTCCCATCAGTTTGTCCCTTTGACCATGGGACTATGAAAATTCGAAGAGTCTAAATACTACTACAACAACTGATTAGATTTCTTCTATTTGTTAATTCACTGAACAAGTTATTTACTGTTTGTTACGGTAAATATCAAAATAAATATGCTGCAGGCTTCACAAAATAAATACAACAGAATAAACACAACTCGGGAAAGATAGAAACACACACACAAATAACTCAGTTATTTTTGGACTAAGTCCCGGAAAAACCCAACTTGGGAAAACCAGTGCAGCACTTGAGGGTTTGTATATTGTGCAATAGTAAATTATGAGTACAATTCTATGGTTGCTCTAAATCTAGCAAACCATACAGAGTAAATTTGACAACAAGTTAGTGAGAAAGATCTCACTCTGCAACTGGCGATCCAACACTGATCTGGGCTCAGGATGAGTTGCACCGTGCTGCCTCTGAGAAGTAGTTGCGTCAACCTACGCAGTACTACATCACACAGCTAGGAACAGTGTCATCTTCGCTCTTTGATCAGTTGTTGTCTGGAAACTTGACCCTCTTGGCCTCGGAGCTCTTACTCCGGCCTCTAACAGTGAATCAGCTCTGTCTCCCAGCAAAAACGGAATCTCCTCCTGAAGCTCTGCGTGACCTCTGTACCACCTCATTGTGGCCCTTTCTTCCTCTCTGCTTTGCACTCATCGGATCTGGAAAAGCTTCCTCTGGCCTTACTATCCCTTCCCCTCTCTCACTACAACGAGCTCACTGACTCTTTCTCTAGAAACTCAGCGCTACTACTCAGGAAATCGATCTGCCAGTGAATTCGATCTCTACAAGTATGTTCTCCAAGTGCCCATCGAGTTCTTCTTATAATCCCCCATTGAGACTTCAACGACCACAATTAAAACTTAATCGATGGCTAATATTAACTAAGACTCGACCCACGCCTTTTTCTATAATATTCGCACCTAACTTAATTAATACCTTTTAATTAATCATATTTCCTAAGTTTAGACTTAGGAATATTAAAAACTGATTAATTATTTTAATTAATCCATTTCTAGGTGGAATTTATCCAAACGATTTTTGGGTCTTGGAGAATACATGTGTCTTAGCCTCTCTGCAAAAACTCAAGGCTAGAGCACATCTCATGCTACAAAAATCAACACTCCCTCTTAGAGAGGAATGTACTCTAGTACTATTGTCCTCCTGATAGCAATACTCTGATTCTGCACCATCTCCATCTGCGCTGCTGATGTCTGGTTATTGCTGCCCACCAACTACTGAACAACTCTGATTCTGCATTGCATCCGTGCTGCTGTTGACCCTGCATACTACTGCCAACGACTGCATCTGCACTGCAACTCTGTTGCTACTGCCACTACAACATCTGCAACTGTCTCTCATCTGTTGTTGCTGCAACTGAGAGATGTCTATCATACTGAACCAACTGTGTTTAGTCTAATGCATCTCTCACCCGAATCCTGACTAATACTAGTCTCTGCGCTGCTAGTGACTCTGTACTATGCCCACTACACTGCTTCCAACTCTGCTCTCGGCTTCTCAGTCTCTAGCTACTACTAGCTACTACATTTGTCATTCTGGCACCTGACTACATCAACTTCTACTGGTCCATCCTGCTACTGCTGCTATGGGCTCCCGTAGCAAGGTATTGATCCAAGAGGTGGACTCGTCAAGGATCCTGCCCATCTGTAGCTCTCTGGGGCTACAAAACCAAATCACCCCACCTCACCCCTGGAGGTATGTCATTGATCATGGCAAACTCTTCCTCAAGTCTGGAGGACAGCCTATCTATCTCAGTGGATGCAGCCTGCATATCCTGCTTCTCCTCTTTGTCCCTCTTTTTGAGCGGACATTGGGTGCTGTTGTGGCCAAGTTCACCACATCTAAAGCATTTCACCTTGGAAATGTCCTTCTTTCTTCTACATTGTTCCTGTTTCCCCTTTGATGCAAGGTTGCATTCTCCTCCTCCTTTACTTCCTTTTTCCCACTGTTGTTGCTTCCTCCTATGGTGCTCTTCACCAAGTCTCACCTCATCTCCTCCTGCTGCAGATCTTCCCACATTCTGTCCCAGTCTCGCAAGTTCTCTCTGCCCAGGATACTCTCGACGAATACTTTCCACTCCTCTGAAAATCTATTCAGGGAAAATCGTACAAACTTTGTAGGTTGGGGCATTGACCTGACTACAGACAGTTGATCTCGGATATCTCGAAGTTTAGTAAGGAAGGGGTCTATACGCTCCCCTTTCTACATCCTAGTACACCTCAGCTTCTCATCCAAATACATATTCCGTTGCTCGGAAGATACCTGGTATAGCGTATTAAGGGCATCCCACATTTGCTTGGCATTATCTTTGCCAGCTATGTGAGATACTACGTGATATCGAACTCCATTGAGAATCAACCTCTTTTCCTTCACCATCTCCTTTTTGTAGGTCTTATGCTAATTTGGGTTCGTGGGTAAAGCTACCACTAAACTGATATAAGTCTTGAGATCATACTCATCAAGAAGACAGGAAATCCCAGCCTTCTAGATAACATACTTGGATGAACCATCCGACCAATCTTGATCTCTCAACCTTGTTGATGCCATCTCGCCAAAAAAAAATCGAACTTTGCCTCTTCTCCTCTACGCAACTGCTGACTAGCTCTACACACTCTCTACTGGTGTGGGCAAATCTGCTCACAACTACTGCTGCTCTGTGTGGATAATTTTAACTTCTTGGCTAGAAGTTGCCTAAGGAAAGAATTCCCTCAATGTGTGCTCTTCTTCCCTTCTAACGCTATTATGCCAGCAATTTTTGAAAAATAATTGCGTCCCGGCTGAAGATCTACTCTGCAAGAAACAAATTGTTGCTTCTCCCTCTGCCTCTGATAATCTTCGATCTCGAAATTTTTTTCTCTGTCGACTCACTCAAAGAAACAAATTTTCCTCAAAAATTTGCCTTGCTAACTAATGGACTGCGCAACCTTCTGGGGTTTCGAGTACCTTCCTACACAGTGCCTCAAAGCTCCCTCTTTCCTTCTGCAACTAAGATCCTCTGCTTCTTATTTGCGCTCTGATACCATGTGAAATTCGGAGACTCTGAATCCTACTGCAGCAATTGATTAGATATATTTTATTTGTTGATTTACTGAACAAATTATTTATTGTTTGCTATGGTAAATATCGAAATCAATATGTTGCAGCCTTCACAAAATAAATACAGCGGAATAAATACAACGCAGGAAAGATATAAACACACACACAAATAACTCAGTTATTTTTGGACTAAGTCCCCAAAAAAACCCAACTAAGGAAAACCAGTGCAACAGCTGAGGGTTTGTAATATGTATATTATGCAGTAGTAAATTATGAGTACAAGTCTATGGTTGCTCTAAATATAGCAAACCATATAGAGTAAATCTGACAACAAATTAGTGAGAAAGATCTCACTCTGCAACTGGCGATCCGACACTGATTTGGGCTCAGGATGAGCTGCTCTGCGCTGCCTCTGTGCATTCATTGCGTCATCCTACGCAGTACTGCGTCACACAGCTAGGAACTGCGTCACCTTCGCTATCTGATCAGTTTCTGTCTGGAAACTTGACCCTCCTGGCCTCCGGGCTCTCACTCCGAACTCTGGCACTGAATCAACTCTGTCTCCCAGCAAAAACAGAATCTCCTCCTAAAGCTCTACGTTGCCTCTGTATGGCCTCTGCGCTACCTCACTGTGGCAATAGCTGCCTCTCTGCTTTGCCCTCACCGGATCTCGAAAAGCTTCCTCCACCCTTACTATTCCTGCCCCTCTCTCATTGAAACAAGCTCACTGACTCTCTCTCCGGCAACTCAGCGCTGCGACTCAGGAAATCGATCTGCCATTGAATTTGATCTCTGCAAGTATGTTCTCCAAGTGTCAATCGAATTCTTCTTATAATCTCTCATTGTGACTTCAACGACCACGATTAAAACTTAATCAATGGATAAGATTAGCTAAGACTCGATCCATGCTTTTTTCTAGAAGATTCGCACCTGACTTAATTAATACCTTTCAATTAGACTTAGGAAATATTAAAAATTGATTAATTATTTTAATTAAGCCATTTCTAGGTGGAATTTCTCCAAACGATTTATGGGTCTTATAGAATACATGTGTCTTAGCCTTTCTACAAAATCTCAAGGCTAGAACACATCCGATTCTACAAAAATCAACAGGAACTTGATCATGAATCCTTTCCCCTCCATTGCCACTCATTTACATCAACACCTATTGATTGAGGGGTTGATCCTAGAAATGCCACGTCCCTTGAGGGGTTGACCCTAGAAATGCCATGTCCCATGTGGGGTTGGGAGTACCTAATAGGGTTGACCATTAGCCACCTCTATCAAGGTAGGGAACACCTTTACGAGACTTGGTCTAGTTAGATATCGGAAGGTAATCCAAGTTTGAAGTATTAATATGCCCTTCACATGCAAGTTTGGTCCACTTAGATACTTATATAATCTTAGTCTCTAATGAATTGTTGCTTTCATTAGAGTTTAATTTGGTTTTGTCAGGTGGTCCATAGGAACCCAAGCCTTGAGGGCACCCACTCCACAAGTACCCATGCCTTTTAGAGAAGTTGATGACTTAGGAGATGCAGTGTTGCCCACTTACATCAGAGCGTTAGGAAATATGATGACTTGAATAGTTGATGCACATCCCAGAGTACCCCCATGACCCAGGACGCTAATCTTCTTTTTCCAAACATAGAAGATTCTTTATGATTGCACCACTAGACCCAGCATGCCCCCTAGGCTGGCCTTGACACTACTTAATGGGCAAGCCATGATTCAAAGCCCATATTAGGATGGTATTACATGAGATTACTAGGGAGGGCTTGTTGCACCTGATGGAGTCCTAACGCTAGAGAGAGGAAGCATTGCATTGACTATTGGAGACTCATGGAGATTATGTGGGGGCACTTCAATTGGATTTGGGACCCCTAGAGCTTCTTTGAGGTTGGATTTGAGGAATATTCCTCAAATGATGGATGATCACGATGCATGGAAACACCATCAACCTTCATCTCACCATGACTTAGCATTTGGTGTTGGGTATGTGTTATATTCTTTCCACGACTAGAATCAGGCGTTATATGTTGCGCCGAGAGCAGCGTGGGGGTCACAATGGGGGTAGTTTCCCCCCTGCACGTGGTCCAGGGTAGTGCCCTAGGATTTTTTTTATGTGGACCCAATAATAGTTGGGTGGACCCAAGGATGGGGGGTGGATCCAAAGATGGTGGGTGGACCTACCCATGATTTTGTGCATGGGTTTTGCACATGGTTTTGGTATTGATGGTTTTCTTCCCTTGGTATTTTGTAGATTCAGTCAAAGGAACTACAACTATGTTCTAATCCAGGGTTAATGGATTGGGGTTTATGAATGTTTCAACATGTATATATATGTATTGTAACATTGAAAGGAATATAATGAAAAATAAATCTGGTGGTCCCGTTTTTGGGATCCGGGGGAAAATCTATATGCATATTTGTTTTTTGTTCTCACCATTGCTTATTTTTCTATTTGAAGAATTCATTTGCAGGTAATTTCTGTACAGGGTTAAAACCTATATTTGGAGCCCAAAAAGGGCATGACATCATCATTTAGAGGCTTACAATTCACACATGTAGGTATTTTGTGGCATAATTTCACATTAAGCTAGTGGATTGGCTGATAACCAAAGGATTATCTTACGTTTACTCATTATCAAACTTGTTTAGGGGCTTGATAGACTAAAATTAGAATAAAGGTCACCTCATTATTACATTTCATCATCACTTGTGGACTATTTCGGCCTAGCTCTTGTAGCCTATTACTCTTGTGGAGATGTAATATTTGGGGATATTTTGCTATTGGAGACTAGTCCTTGTTGTGGAGACGTCTCTTTAGGATAATGAAGGATTGTTCATAGATATCTTGTGAGTATTTTTTGTTGTTGAATATCTTTTAATGGTTATTGCATGCAATATATTTGCTAGGGTTTTCTATGTTCTTGTTAAATTGCATATCTTTATACGAAACTTTGGTGAAATAAGGGATACTTTAATTGGAGAATCTTGAACATCCCTTGAGAAGCTCCTAGAGAGCTTTTCTCTTGATTTTATCCCAGTATTGAGTGATAGCTATGATTTTGAAAGTGGAAAACTAGGTTTTTTCGCCCCTTAATCCTTTCAAGGGTTTGATATCTCCATAGTAATTTTTCCCTTAGACTCCATCACCCAGGAAGGAGGCAGTGGCTTCCAAGAGCTAAAGCATAGGGCCGAATTTAACTAGAGTCAAGTCATTGGATTTTTTTAAGGCTTTTCCTATGACTTGAATCTTATAGCATCAAAATCTACCCTTTTCCATGGTTGGAATAGCCTTCCTAGAGCTAACATCACTAGCCCTAGGTAATTTTACCCTAGGAAAGCCAAGTCTAGCGTTAAGGCTTCTACTTAGGGCTTGTTGAAGGCATGTGGTTCCTTTTCATTGATCATACCCATTTTTCGCAGGCTTTTTCTTGGTCTTATATGCCCATGTAAGTCACTCTTGTCGCATATTCCTCAAAGCCTAGGCTATAAGTACCCTTGATAGGTTTCTTGGAAAGCACGTTATCCCTTGTTTCATTGGATTGAGTCTTGTCCTTAGTTTGAGTGCCCTTCTTAAGCTTATCCCAACTGTCACCTTTGAGGAATTACCTTAGAATATCTATTAGGTGACCAATACTAGGAAACCTCCCTTGTGGTGAAATTCCACTAAAGAGTAGGAGGTGGAGTGATATGGTGACATTGGGCCTCCACCTCATTGTCGTCCCTTGGTTTACTTGTATTATGAGGCCTCTCACAAGACCTGCTAGATTTTGAGGCAACAGGGACCAAGTGGAGAGGTTTGATCTAGATTGGATCACTATGTAATTTTTCAATCGTCTTGATCGTTTTAGAGTGGAAAATTGAAGAAATTAGCTTACAGGAGAAGTTTAATTAGCAAGACCTGGTTCGGAGAATTTGGGTATGAAACTTTCTGGGGCTAGTTTTAGGTCTTAAATGACATTTTTGGGAGTAAAACTTTCCAACTTAAGCATTGAGCCCATGACATTGTTGTACACTTGAAGATCTTTCCAACAATGCAAGAATCACGTCAATCAAAGTTCAGATACAAAAGTTATGCCTCCCAAAAGTTGACCTATCATGATTCATGATTGACCACCATAATTCAAAGGATGCCACATCAACCCCTATTACTCATGCAAGAGGGGATAGCTGCATGGACGCTAGGAAGAAGACTCTAGAAGGGTTGAGTTGTAACTCATATTGTGGAGGTTGAATGGGTCAAATCTAACCCCTAGTTGGCTATCACGCTATGTCATAACCAAGGCACTAGGAGAAAAAGGGGTTCCATTCTATTTGCTTGCATTTTGTTCCATAGTAGGGCATAGTCGTTGAGTTTGGAATCTCAATAGAGAGAGAGCATAACAAAGGAGGTTTGTGTTCTATAACAGCCCATGGGCCACAGTGGTCTTAGGCAACTCCATAGAAAGTTCCTTCTCCTTCATACTTGCATCATTTCCATTCCAAACAAAAGAGAGTAGAAAAGCCTCACCTCCTCGTTGGTTTTTATCCCAAAAGGGTTTCCCAAAGCATATCTTGGTGTTCATTGAGGTTTGTGAGTGATTGTTATCGATTTTCTATTTTTTGTATATTATCTATTGCATGCATAAACAATAAAAAATAATAACAAATCTGGAATCTAAAAGGAATTAACCATTCATAGTATAGATTTTAGTTTACTTTCACAGATCTGTTGTGACAATCTTCCAATGGAATATGCACGGCAATTTACAAATCATTTCCATAAAGCCTACTCCATAAATCATTATCAATCCAGTATATCATCATCTCATCCAATGGTGTTTGACCAGATGGTTTCCTTTCATGCTATTTTCATGTATGCATGCATAAATGTAGCCATCTATTTGTACACACATGCACATAAATTCACAAATTCACTCAATATTCCCAATTAGCCTTGCTAATTGGAATATTTCATTTTTTGCTTTATTTTGCCGCTTTAGCTAGACATAATAAATAAAGTGAGAAATAAGAGGGGTCACCTCACTTTATAATAAAGTGTTCCTTTTCCTAGTAGATTGACGTTGTAACTTAGAGAGGGGGCCTTGGGGGTCCACGTGGATATGATGGGGAAGGCATCAGGCTAACCCAAGGTAAACTGCGCAGATCCAGGGAGAGTTAAGTTTTGGAGGGAGTTTGATGTTATAAAAAGGAGAGGCTCTCACCTCATTTGATCATCGATGATTTTGATATTCTTATTGATAGCTAGACTTTGTCTGCTTCAGCACGCCGGTTGTTTAGTCGGTCTGTAGCACTGCTTAGTGCACGAGTGTCTCCGGTCGGAGATCTCACCCTTAGCCTCGGGGGACTTCGAGTGCCTGCCCTGGTAAGGTTTTTCTGGTTTCACCCTTAGCTTCGGGGGACTTCGAGTGCCCGCCCTAGTAAGGTTTGTCCTAAGTATACTTTTCAGTTCCAGTAGCAGCAGCAGCAGTTTCTGAAGCATATCTGAGGAGGAGAAAAGCCCTCTTGTGGCTGCGCAGAGCAAGAGAAGGAAGGACGCTGATTCTTGAAGGAGAAGGACGCTGTCTCATCTGGAGAGAGGACGCTGATCCTTGCAGGAGAGGAAGGACGCTGTCCAAGGAGGACGCAGCTCAGGATTGGCAGAGAAAACGCTGTTTTGGGAGGCAGAAGGACGCTGTCTAGCCCTAGAGTGAGGACGCTGTCCATTTCTGAAGGTAAGGGTTGCAGATCTGAAGGCTTATTGTTAGATCCAGCTTTGGGAAGGATAGATCTTGCAGATCTAGTCTTGTATGTTGCAGATCTAGTCTTGTATGTTGCAGATCTGGGGGTTTAGCACTAGATCCAGCTTGAGGAGTGACAGATCTGAGGAGATATTGATGGATCTAGTCCAGATCTGAAGGGATAACACCAGATCTAGCCCTAGAGGCTGTAGATCTGAGGAGATAGTTCCAGATCTAGCATAGATCTGAGGGTTTGGCAGCAGATCTGGTATTGGAGGACGCAGATCAGGAAGGGAAGGACGCAGATTTGATTGGAGGCTTCAGATCCATCAGGTGGGACGCAGATCTGAGGAGCAAACTATTGTGAGAGGAGCTCAATAGCGTTTTCCAGTATTCTGTAGCAGGTTCATCTGTCTGGAGGGTTGAGGAATTTGTGCTTCACCTGTTTCTGCGCTGTCACTAGCAGAGACAGCGTTTTCCATTTGTGAGGGTTTGCAGCTTGAGATCAGCCCCAGTACCAGCGCAGTTCATCTTCAGTCTTCAGAGCAGCTAGGACGCTGTCCTTGTTGCAGCCATTTTCTTGTATGGGAGGGTCATCACTTGCCTAGGGCAAGGATAGGTGCACTGATTCTGATTTACTCCTCTCTATGTACTTTCTGATTAATAAAATGGCTCAGTTTCTGGTATTACATGTGTCATGATTCAGTGATCTGGTTCAGTATTGTATTTTCTATATCTGTCTGGCATATTTCGGTTCATTACTGGTTATTTCCCCTTTGGGGATATCACATTCACAAACGCAAAAGCTAATTTAAATGCACTTTAAAGAGTTAAAAAATGGAAATAAATGCATAGGATTACAGCATTAGGTATTAGATGGCATCCTTACTCTCTTTTTTCTTGGTTTGATTTGAAAGTGTTTCCTCATTGGAATGTTGCTACTTAAAAAACAAGATATGTTCTAAAGCCCCCTTGTCCTATATCCCAAAAGTCAAGGATATGACATGCTAGGACACATGTTTGACACCTATCCTAAAACAGGACATGTGTCAAATACATGTCAGACACATGCCATAGACATATCCCAATGTTCTGGGTACAAATACATCAAAAAGACAACTGTGACGGGGTTAAAAATTATTTTGACAATAGTGAATGGGCTCTCCAACCTCCATCTTATTTATAGGAAAAGGGATGAGCGGTTGAAGGGAAAGACAAAGATGTGGGATGTTTTTGCTACTGTATAGGTTTGGAAAAAAGCGTTGACTTGGTATTAGACAACTTAGATCTTAATGAACCATTGTTAAAGAAAAACACTTTTGATAATGGTGATCATCAAGGGTCATCCTCCACACTAGCAAATGCAAATCTTGGATTGGATATAAAAGAGAAGGATGAGAGAGAAATGGCAATGGTGATGATCTGATTACTCTAACGAGGCAATGACTGATGAGATTAAGATTCTTCTATATATGGTTGTCAATTCTAGTATCTATCCTGTTGTGTATTCACCATTGGCATTCCCACCTATAGTATCAGTTATTCAGTATCTATAGAATACACTTTAATTTTAATGAGATCTAATCCAATGAGAAAACTGCACTTATGGTTCTAGCTTCTAGCTTCTACACCTCTATTTTATGTGTTGAATATTCTAATTTCTTGTGTGTTTGAGCATCAATTCATCATTGATCTAGTAACTAGTTCTATCAATATTTTATTAATGTTCTATTTTCATATATATATATATATATTCTTTTGTGTCTCTTTTGTGTCCTATTTCAGAATTGACATGTCCCATGTCAAATACTTGTATCCACGCATCCTGTGTCTTGTGTCCCAATGTCACGTGACTTAGGCTCTTATCTTATTTTTCTAACTCTAACAAAAAGAAAAAATAACTATTGTTGTACAAAATCTTCTTGCTGGTCATTAGTAAATTGAGTAAACCAACTTCTTGAATAAACTCTAGTGCTCTACTAAAATTGATTTCTCCACCCACCATCTAGGATAGTTGATAATAGATATATCTTCAGCTCGAGGTCAAAATGCAAACATGTCTAGGAAGATTGGATACAGATTTAATAACAGAATAAGTGGTTAACTTGAAATCATGCAACTAAAAATAAAATTATCTTAACTAGAATTTCTCTAAAGGAAAACAAGTCCAATTGCCCTAGAATAAAAGAAGCCCATTGACAATAAATTCCAAGAATATGATCCTCTTCTTACCTTCTAGAACAGGGACTGTTGGAAGACATGATTTGGCTTGGATAGTTTTGAAATCGGATTTTGATGCTTACATTATCTCACTTGCTGTCATAGTCATTGTTATAAAGAATTAGCTTCAAGTACCTATGTCTGATTGACCGGCATGAAAATGACTGTTTAAAAAGTTCTAGCCTTGTAATGGTATGAATTCCAGAAATTTTTCTTTCTAATAATGGAGGTTTTCCCGAGAACTGTTCCATATTGAAATATTGTGTGGATATCAAGACAATTCTTACATATCTTCATAGCCTGGACCTGCTATTACTTGAGTGATGTTCATCATTTGCCTACAAAATAGAACTGGAAAGAAGCTGTGCAACCCAAACTAGCCTACTTTTATATTTTTCCATTATTTACAAGAGTACCTGCTCTGCTTCCAAGAGTGCTTCTAGTGGACACTGAACAGCAGTATATCAGCTCAAGTTATTTAACAATAATTAACTTTAAGGTCTGCTCATCCATAACTTGTGGCAAGGTTAGAAGCAGTGTGAGATTTGTGAGATAGTTAAGGGATTCAATTGGCTCAGACACCGGGATCACAACTTCAATTTCAGTACAGAGACAGAATAAGTAGTCCTTAATTGAAGCCAAAGCCATGAATATTTACACTTTTCTTAGCCTACTCAATAAAACTCTGAAAGTGTTTTCCACTGTCCACCAAGGTTCAATTCTCGCTGTGGTCTGCCCCACTCGAATGGCGTGTTTCAAAAAAGGTGAGACTAAGTGAAAACCCTGGGAAAATTTGGTAGAATTTTACTCCTCAAACCCGGTACCTAAGCCAAAAGAAACATCTTATGTGATGCAGCCCTTCCTCGGGGCACGTTCCTCAATACAAATACCACCAAAGAAAAAAGAACCATCATATTAGTGCAGCCATTGACAATGATAAACATAAAAATCTGCAAACAATAACTGAAAAAGATGAAGTACCGCATAAGCTAGGGCAAGGAAGTGAACGTCGCTGACTGATGCAGTAATTGTTCTCAACACAATATATGCATATACATATGCCTTTTCCCTGCTGTAAGCTAAGACACCTGCAAATTATTTATGTTAAAGACAATTAACAACCATCCAATTTTTTTCAGCAATAGGTAACTAACTATGAACAGAATTCAAGATCTTCTGTATCATAGCTTACCTATGGGAATAATTGTGACAGTCATGGGAATCATAAGCAGTGCTTTCCTTCCATATTGATCTGAGAGAACCCCCATGACGGGTGCCGCCAGCATTATTCCAATGCCAGAGATCTATTACATGCCAATTTTTTTTCAGTGGAATAATCAAACTAGAAAGTTTAAAAGTCTCATTAACTATCTATCAGGTGGCACAATAGTCCGACAACCATAACACCAGCTACATAGCAAAAGTACACATTTCCAAAATTTAATGGCTGCCATTTAATTGATCAGTTCATTTAATTTATATAAAGTTGAGAATTCAGAACAGGAGTGGAGTATCAAAAATTGCATAAGTTTCCAAACACCATCTGGACACTTTTATTACAGGGATTTGATAGAGAAAAATATTTTCACATTATTAAATTATATTTTTTTATTTTTTTTAAATAAAAAATTTAAAAGCCTTATTCTGAAATGAAACAGGCTTATCAATTTAAAAATAATAAATTTAAAAATTACAAAAATAAATATCTCCATTAATATGGGAAAAGCTGAGAAATCCAGAGCAATCAATAACAAAAATTCTAAATTACAGAACTAAACCGTTGACATAACACCATAGAAAAATTCAAAAACCCATGATCAAACTGTAAATTCTTATTACATGATCAACGCTTGTACAGTGATTCGAGTGACTTATACTGTACAAAGAACGAAACCATTGTCATAACACCATAGAAAAATTCAAAAACCCATGATCAAACTGTAAATTCTTATTCCATGGTCAACCCTTGTAAAGTGATTCAAGTGACTTATACTGTACAAAAAATGATACAAAACATGTGAAGGAGAATGAAATTAAGCTCACCATATGCTCTAGTCCAGTGAGGTAGATAGCTTGGCTGCACTCTTCAAGGCCGGGGCAGAGAGCAGACATCGTAATGTCTGTGAGAGGAGGGACCACCATGAAAGTAGCAACGCAGTGCAAGAATAGGGCGACCAGGAGGTGAATTATCAACCCCCAACATTGTTTCCAATAATTCTCTATCATCTTCTCCCTCAACCTCAAGAAATATCACTACTGCACTTAAACCCAAAACTTAAGACACACTGAAATCAATAAAAGATGCTCACACACTAATCCCGTCCTATTTTCTGCAAATAATTTAACGACCTGTGCTGTGTAAAACATCTCTGGAAAAGAAGAAAAAAATGATATATGATCTTCTTGGAATTTCAATGAATGTTGGGAGAAGACTGAATTAATTGTCTATATTGATTTAGCTGTATATGAGAGTGAAAATTCTTGAAGTTTTCCTGTAAATAGACCTTTGCAGATCTTTAGAACTGAACTGTGGGTAAAACATCCTTAAGACCTTTGCAGACCTTTACTGAACTGTGGGTAAAACATCCTTAAGACCTTTGCAGACCTTTTGCAGACCTTTAGAGCTGAACTGTGGGTAAAACATCCTTGAGAGAAAAAAATTTAAGCATATAATCTGATTTAGTTTTATCATTCAACTTATCTAAACAATTATGTTGAAATCTGCTTGTTTACGGTACCATCCTATTCAGGGAATCATTAGACGTCAGCAGGTCCCTGGTTCATGGTGCTTTTGTTATCAATTCTTGAAATATTGATGCTTATTTATTTATTGTTGAGGTCCCTGGTAGATGGTGTCATGTCACCTACACCACTGATTCCCAAAATTAAAAAGGTAATGTGACGGTTTAGTATGAGGTAGGTTAATTATAAAACGTTCAAATGATATGGGAAAATATTTAAATAATATTGTGAGGATCGAGTGGTGTCTGCTGGATGGTGTCATCTCACAACGCAACTTATTCGTGCAAGGAAAACTATTAAAAAAATAAAATAAAAAATACTTGGAGGATTGAGTATAGGTATATTAATTATGCGTAAAAGAATTAAAAAAATAAAAATAAAAAAGATAATTGAAGCATTGACTATCGGTATATTATTTATGCATATAGGTGTGGTCTATTTTGGAATAGATATAAAAAAGATAATTGAAGCATTGACTATCGGTATATTATTTATGCATATAGGTGTGGTCTATTTTGGAATAGATATTTTTAGAATTTTTATTTAAAAAAAATAAAAATGTATGGATAATTTAGATTAATAATTTTTTTTGTAAAATGTATACATGATTTAGATTAATAATTTGAAATTATTTTTTTGCAATAGACACAATTTAATAGATAAAATTAAGGGTTTTCAAATTGACTGTTTCAAAAATTATATGGTGTGTTTGCAACATCCACTCTTATCCTAATGTTAAAAAGTCTTAGCATTACATAAATTAATGACTGATAAATTAAATGGCACAAAAATATTTTGATGGTTATCACCGTTTATGAGTCATTTAATTTATATGACTGTGTTAGTTATAAAAGGTTTAAATGATATAGGGAAATGTTTAAATAATACAATGAGATTGAGTATATAATATATAAATATTTCTATAAAGGGAATATGCATGTTTTGGACTTTGCTATGAGTTCAAGGGATATATATATATATAAAAGGAGAGACATATATGCAGTTAAATGTGTATGTAATATGTAAATGTATATGTAATAGGGGCAACCTAATAATGAAAGGACCATATGTGCAATGTGTGAATAGGTACATATAAGTATCATGTAGGGATTATTGAAGAGATGTAATTTGTATATATGAATGTATTGAGTATTTGAACTTGAGATTCTCCAATTATTTAAAGAGTTATTGTGTTATTTATTTCTCTTATCTATCCTGAAGATGTGTTTCATGCTTTCATTGGTGTACATAGTGTGTACTTCTAGTTTTTTAGGTCTTTGTATCATAATATTTAGTATTGGAAAAAATGAGTGATCTTGGTATTTTCACCATAACTTTTTTCTAGGAATATTCAAACAACGAAATTTGAGAAAACTAAGGAAACATATTGAAGTACAAGTGGTCGAAATTTCAGATTTTTTCTCACTATACTTTTGGAGATATGCCATGTGGAAGTTAGGGTTTGTGACTTGTCCAAAAATCAATGTCAAACAAGTGGTATTAGAAATTTCACTGTATTTTTTTTGGAATCTTCAGGCCACAAAAATTTGAGGACGTTGAGGAGAGACAACATAAAACTGGTGGTCAAAATTTCAACTTCTAATTCATTGTAGGAATGAAGACATAATTTGTGTAAGTTAGGGTTTGTGAATGGTCCTGAAATCAATTTTGAACGAGTCATCTTAGTGGTTTCACTATAACTTTTTCATAGAAGAGTTTCATAATATGAAATTTTCAAGGTTATGAGGAAACATACCAAAGTACATCAAGTAAAAATATCATAATTATATTTGAAAATTGGAGACATGGAATAATTACAAGTTCACTCTTGGGAATAGGTTAAGAATCAGCAAGATTTGGGAAAGTTACGGTAACTTTCACTTAGCACATCAAATTTTGATCAAACGTATGGAATTGTAGAGAAGACATATAAGAGCTTGATATGCTAAAATTTCAAACTCAAAAGGGATGAAATTGCAAATATACTTGAGATGAAAGGTTAGACAGAAGGGCACACTCTAAAACAAGGTTTCTACAGGTATGTTAACTTCAAATTGTTATATCTTTTGATTGGAATGTCTGACTGAGGTGACTTGAAAGCTATTGGAAAGTGAAAACATAGAATATTACACTAGTAAATGATAACAATAATTTTAGATCATTATTGATAACATATTGAGGTTGTGAGTTGAGAATTTTGGTTAGACCTCGATCAAGAAATAAGGAAAATACCTAAAATTAGTGGAGATGAAGATAAAGATGCATTAATCCCACATAATGTATGACGATGGTAAAGGAGTACATTGAGACTCCTTTAGGGGTGAGTCATAATTTTATTGGTGAAGCCTATGAGCGTTGGTGGAGTAGTGACATATATAATAGATGATATATGTAAAAACCCTAATAAAAAATCCATGTAATAAAGTTAATAAAGACAAAATAATAGCATGGTCATGGGACATGTATTCCAAAACAATTATGCTCTTTTAATTAATTTATTTCAAATTAATTAATTAAAGAAAATGTCATATCGAGACTCATGTGGTATTAATAATTCATGGTATGGGCCCATGGTACTGATAAAAGTGTTACTTACAAGTTAAGAATTTCAATGGTAAAGTGGGGGTGAATCTCCATGGTTAAGAATATTGTAACATGTTTCTTAAAATGCATATACTTTTAACTCATATATCAAATATTTTTATAATTAATAATAATAATAATAATTTAAAATAAAGTTATAATACTGTCAACTTTTATGATTTTTTTTTATTTTTTATTTTTTTAGGTAATGTGAGATTTATAATGGGGTAAGTGTTTTGATGATTATCATAAATTGATTCCTATTGGTGTTTACTAACCATTTAATTTATATCACTACACTAGTGAATAACATTGTTTCCCCTTTTTAAATTATAAAATGATGTGATGTGATAAACATGTTTTTGTAAATCACCTACACCACATTCCCAAAAGGGAAAAGTTAATTTGAGAAACAAATTTTATGTAGTGGGTTATATATGTGTGTGTGTGGGGACAACTATCTTCTTCATAATTTTTTAATAAAATTTGTAATATGTTATAACAATACAATGTAGAAATTTATATATACGTGGTCAACTGTATTTTATAATTTGAGGAAAATTTATATGTATATATAATTAACATAGCCACATTAATAAAGTGATAGATGTACATGGATCAACATCATTGTCCACTTATAATTATACCGATTAGCATATGGAAGGTGGAAAATGGCATCGATCAATGTACAATGACTTTATTAATGTGGTTATGCTAGTTGGCAGTAGGCATGTGTGGAGAAAGTTAGTAGACCATGGTTGATTATGGTTGACATTGTCTGACTATGGTTAAAAATTATTGATGAGGTTGACCATGGTCAAACATTAATGTAACGATGTATTTGTGTTATATTAATGTTGATCATTGTTATATTATTATTTTTCAACCATGGTTGACCATGGTTGATGTTACATTGGTGCTAATGTTAATTTTAAATTACTGTGTACATTAAATTTACATTAATGGTTGAAGAGGGTTGACAAGGTTAATCATGATTTTCCTTGGTCAACCATAATATAACAATGTATTTATGTTACATTATTGAACAAGGCTGACCATGACTAATCTTGGTGACCATGTTTTACCATAATTAAGCTTTCTTGACCATGTTTGAACATCATTGATTATGGTTAAGTTATGGTTGGACATGGATGAACATGGTTGACCATGTTTGAACAATGAGGTCTCCACCTCGTTAACCTATGTCATAGTTTATGCCACATTCATGGATATTAAAGAATACCCTAATCTCATTAGATATTGATAAAAAGCTTTCAAAAATATTTTGTTAAACCCTCTCTCAATACAACTTTCTAATAAAATTAATTAATAGATATTACCTCTTTTTACTAAATAGCCCTATTTATACATCCTAATATGTATAATTCCCCCTACCCCACATTCCTCCCTTAATACCTATAATATATTAACTCATTTTTTCACAATTTGAAAACTTCCTTTATGGATGAATGTGGTAACACATTGGTCAACAAGGTGAATCCCCATGATTTGACCACGATTGAGCTTGCTTGACCATGTTTGACCATGGTTGACTATGGTCAAAATATGATTGACTATGGCTAAACATGGTAGATAAAGGATGTTAGCATTTACCTATAGATTGTGAAAATTTCTAAATCTAAACCAGAAATCGTACTGCAGTAAATCTAATTTACTTCTCCTACTTGTTTTCTTTTAATTAACAAGTTATTTTCTGAATAATTCTGGGAAAAATCAAATTAAATACACTGTAGCCGACATAATTATACAGATCAAGTGTTGAAAAATAAGTAAAGCACATAGACAAAGGACACACAAAATTTTCGGACAAATGTCCCTGAAAAAACCCAATGCGGGAAAACTGGTGCAACAGTTATGAGGGTTTATATTATTAACCAGATTTATGAATACAATCTAGGGTGCCAAATCTGGCTCACCCAACAAAGAAAATCCTCAGAAGAATTACCTCTATCCGGAGCCAAATATTTTGGCGGATCTAGTGGTAGAATGAAGAAACCCCACAGGTGCCTACATAGTCCCTAGTGTTGCGCAGCGATGGCTGTAGCTAGCTTTGCACTGGGACTGTGTCACCTCTCTTAGTGGCTGCGTCACCCTCTCTGTGAGCCTTCCCGGCTCATAAATTTATCTGTTGGATAATTGCCAGATCTACCTCATAGAAATCTCAGTGCTGCTCCTCGAGTGACCGTGTCACCCTCTCTAGGTCTGCATCACTCATGCGTGACCCTTGTTGCCTTTGTGTCACCCCCTTTGAGCTTCGATGTCCCTCTAGGTGCTGATCTTCCTCTCTGCTATTGTATTCTCGGCCTTGGATGCAAATCCCGCTGCCGAACTTCTCCTCATTGCATTGGATCACTTAGATCTGATCTTCATTCGAGCACTGCTCCGTCAGAAGAATTTGATCTCTTAGACTCACTGTGTGTGTCCTCCAACTGACCCCAAGCCTTCCTTTAATACTTTTCCAGTTGACGAATCAACGACTGTGATCTAATCTCTAATCTACGGTTAATATTAGAAAATATTTGATCCTCGTCACTTAGAGCATTCTCACCCACATGTTTAAATTAATTCACTTTAATTATTTAATTTCTCTAAGTTAGACTTAGGGTCCCCATTAAAATAATCAATTATTTGAATTACTTAAGCTCCGGGTGGAATTTCTCCAAATGATTCTGGGTCTTAGATATCTCATGTGTTTTAGCCCCTCCACAAAGTTTCGAAGCTAGGGCACATCCGATGCTACCCAAAAAATCAACATAGATGACTGTGGTTGACCATGGCTAACCATGATGCCAATGTTGACAATGGTTGATCATCTTGACCATGTTGACCATTATTGACCAAATTAACCATTGTCAACCATGTTGACAATGTAAAACATTATTGATTGTGGTTTGGCCATGTTTAACCTTGGTTGAATATGTTTGATCATGTTGACCATGGTTGACCTTATTCTTTATGATTGACTTTAACAAATGCAAATGACCATGGTTGACCGGGTTTGACCTTAGTCAACCAAGGGAAGCTCATGATTGAGATAGTTAAGCATGATTGACTATAGTTATCAATGGTTTTGATTACCGTATTGCAACATAATTTATTGGTCCAATTGCAATGATGTTTGATGTTAATCACATTGTGACATCGTTTGGTGTGCTTTACATTGTGACAACATTTATTGTTCATCACATTGTGATGTTGTTTAGTGTTTGTCACATTCTAACAAAAATTATTTTTCATTAACTTGTGACCTTATTTGTTGTTTGACACTTTGTGATTTCATTTATTGTTCATCATATTGCGACAATGTTTATTGTTGATCACATTACAATGCCATTTATTATTTGCAATTTTGCAGCAATGTTTCTTGTTCATCACATTGCAATGTCATCTATTGTTCATCACATTGCAATGTCATTTATTGTTTGTCACATTGCAACGATGTTTTTTGTTTGTTATATTGTGGAATTTTTTTATTAGTTGTCACCTTGCAATGTTGTTTATTATTCGTCACATTGTGATAACATTTATTGTTCGTCATATTGCGATGGAATTTCATCACATTGCGATGAAATTTTTTGTTTGTCATGTTACCATGACATTTGATGTTCATCACATTGTGATGTCCATGTTAACCATGGTTGGGCATCTTCTCTGTGTTGACCACGTATGGCCATTTTATTGTCTATAATTGACTATGCTTGACCGCATATGAACATGGTTGACCATGGCAACATCACTTTTTCTCCCAATTGAAATGACATTTGATGTTCATCACATTATGATGTTATTTTTTGTGAGTCACATTACAATGAAGTTCATTATTCACCACATTATGATATTGTTTATTGGTGGTCACATTGTGATGACATTTATTGTTCATCATATTGATGTCATTTGTTGTTTGGCATGTTGCGATGTCATTTGTCGTTCATCATATTGTTGTTCTTCATTACAACATTCCTCGTCACATTGTGAAGTTATTTTTTGTTCATCACATTGTGATGATGTTTATTGCTCGTAACGTTGCGACAATGCTTGCTATTTGTCACATAGAGATGTGGTTTGTTGTTTTTCACATTGCCATGAAATTTATTATTAATCACATTGCGATGACTTTCATTGTTCATTAGATTGTGATAATTTTTGTTGTTTATCACATTGCGACAAATTTCATAATTCATTTCAATTTGATGACATTTATTGTTCATCACAATGCAACCTTTTTTGTTGTTTGTGATATTGTGGCATCATTGGTTATTCTTCACATTGCGACATCATTGGTTGTTCAACACATTATGATGACGTCCACATTGCGAACAATATTAAAGTTACTAAAGTTATATTGTGAACAATGTAAAGTATAATATTAAAGTCATATTACTAAATTATAACACAATTATAAAAGACATATGAAAAATTTAATATCGACATTAAAATTTATATTAAGTATTAAATATTAAATTTATTTATGTTAAATTTGTTAACTTTAATAACTATATTAATGTCTATGCCCATGTTAACTATGTGCATGATTCCTGTAGTTGACTATGGTTGAACATGATGCCCATGTTGATTATAGTTGACTATTGTAAACTATGGTTAACTAATGTACATATAATTTCCAAAACATGATGCACGTGTTAACTATAGTTGACTATGGTTGAATTTTTCTAACTATGCTTGATTAATGTACATATAATTTTTAAAATGTGATGCCCATGTTGACTATATTTGACTATGGTTGACTTTTGTTGAATATGATAGACTATGGTTGATTATGGTTTAGTTTTGTTGACTATGGTTGGCTAGGCTTAATTGATGTACATATAATTTAGAAAACATGATGCTTATGTTGACTATAGTTGTTTATGGTTAACTCATGTACATATAATTTCCAAAACATGATTCCCATGTTAACTATAGTTGACTATGGTTTATTTTTGTTGACTATGAGTAACTATGGTTGACATTTGTTGACTATGTTTGATTAATGTACATATACTTTTCAAAGATGATGCCCATGTTGACAGTATTTGACTAAGGTTGACTTTTATTGTCTATGTTTGACTTTATTTTATTGAATTTGGTCTTATAATTTTAAAGACATGATGCTCATGTTGCCTATAGTTGACTATGGTCGTATGTTGAACTTATCCCAATTGTAAACTCTAAGAATATCTCCAAATCTTATGGATAACAATGAATTCAAAAAATTGACCTTTTTATTGTTTGTCGGATTCCGAGATACTCTCGGAATCTACAATCATGATATGGATGTCCATAGTTGTATAATTCCCAAAACATGATACTTATATTAACTATAATTAACTAAATTTTGTTTTAGGAATGATCCAGTTCATTTATATAATGAAACCTTGACTTATTCGACTTCCCCTTTATGACTAAATAAAGAACCTTTCCATCATTAAAATCCTCAAGCTATTTATGTTTTATCTACTACCAAAATCAATTTACATAATGGGAAAACATGAGTTCAAGAAATACTTTTCTTTTTAATATACATGAATACCTTGTTTCTAAGGATTCCAATATAGTTTTTATTTATGAATGAGAAAGAATGATTTTTCACAATAAAACAAAATTAATATGTTTGACATATTTTAAGATAATATTAAACATAAAAGATAATTTAATTTTTCCATTATTTATTAATTATTTTTAATGCAAATTAAAAAAATATATGACGATTTTGAGTTACCACTCTAACATATTTGCATACATGCAAAATATACTTTATTTACCATTCTAAGGGAACAAATTCAACATAGATAATGAAAAGCAAATACAAAATGGACTTCTTTGTTAGTAATTAATGAAATGCAATTACAAAGTAGACTTATTTGCAAGTAATTATGTAAGTTTAGAATTGATTGTGATGGATTTATTCATAAATCAAATTCTAATCATGACTACTCAATTTAGGATTTCTAATTTAATTTTCAATGTTTTATTATAGTCAAATATAATATGCATTATAAATGTGTGTATTTTATTATTGTTAAAAGTGTTACTATTGAGTAGTTTAAAATATAATATATTTATAAATATTTCTTAAATATTTTTTTTCTTAAATAAGTCTAAATTTTATTAGTGTAACAAAATAGTATAAGGAGGCGCAGGCCTCTGCAGTACTAGCCCAAGTTCATGGCATAATTCAGCAAAAAAAACAAGAAATTGACTGCCCGTAAGAGGGAAACTAGTCTAGTCAAAAGTATAGTTGTTGTCCTCACAGGGGAAACTAGCATATCATAACAGAAAGATATTGCTTTAGAAATAACTCCAAAACTGACAGTTTTGCTTAAAAACTTAGAAGTAGACCCATAAGACTGGGAGCCGGGAAACATAAACCTGATAGAACTTGATGGTCTAGATGTCATTTGGGGAAGATGGTTGTTCTTCAACAATCATACATTTGTAAGCTTCGAGATCATCCTCTGCTACCTACTTTTCACTAGTGTCATCCTCCGCTTTCTTACAGGCGTTGAAATGGTCGATTTTGCTGCGTTCCTGTTCTTCACTGCTTTCGTTGTCCTGAATTCTGCTTTGTTTTGGGATAGGACTACCTTTCTTGAGTGCTGAGCGCGTACCCTGAGCAGTTGTTGTCTTCTCCATGGTGAAGCCTTCAGAGCTTGGGTGCTCCTCCTTAAACGAAACAGTAACGGTTGTAGTGATGCGTGGTCGGTCTAGGGTACACCTATAATGAAAATGAGTCAAATGACTGGGCTGCTGGGAGCTGGCAAAGTGGGTAGGCTGCGAGGGGACAACAACATCTAGATGATGCGTCGTCGGGAGGCTTGTTGAGGGATGAGATTGCATAGGATGAGAGCTAGCACTTCGAACCCAACCCCGATCACTGCGCATAGCTGGATAGCGTGCAGAAAAATGGTCCGACGAGGGGGAAGAGGAGTAAGAGAAAGACGAGGGCGATGACTAAACTATTTTGCCTCGACTGTTGCCTCTATGGTAGCACATTCTCTGGCGCAAATGAGGCATGCTCACACTGGAGAGATTGGACTGACTATGAGGTGTAGGGGCGAAGAAAATGTGCGCACTGGGGGTGGAGAAATCAGTGGCCAAGGGCTCAGAGGCAAAGTGCAGGTTACGGAGCAGACTCTGCGAGAAATGGATGCCAGGCACCAGTTCGATACAACAAAGAATATGGCAACGTCTCCCTATAGTCGTACGAGAGCTCGGCTCCATGACTGCAAGGGGACAGTTGCAATTCAGAGGCACTGGAGCGGACAAAGAACCTCCGAAGGAAGCCATTTTGAAGAGCCGAGGGAGGGCGGTGGAGTATCGACAGAAGAGCTGCATTAAATCGGAGTAAAGAGTGGCGGTCAATCGATTAAATACGAGTTGTATGAGATTATGGGCGGCCATGTGGCTATGCCACTTGCCGGCCCATAAATACACCAACTTACCTGTACTTTTAAACACCCGCATCCAGGACATTCACTTAAATATATTAATATTAATATTTTATTTTATTATATAAATTAAAATCATAACCTTATTTTTGTTTATTAATTTTTAATTAATATATATCTGTGAATATATTAATACTAGCCTAATTTTCAAGAAGAAAATATATTTAGTGGATTTAGGTTTATCCTCTCTATTAATTGTTGGTGTCCCATTTCCAAACAATGTCTTCCAGGCTAGGCTTCAGATTTTCGCTGAAGAACTTGTTTTACTTGAGCAAATCACACTTGTTTTCACATATTATATATTGCATGCATAAACAACAAAAAAATAATAACAAATTTGGAATCTAAAAAGAATTAACCCTTCATAAAATAGATTTCAGTATATTTTCATAGATGTGTTGTGACAAATTGTCCAATGGAATATCTACAACAATTCATTGTGGTTATTTCCATAAGCCTACTCCATAAAGTATTATCAATCTAATATATCATCATTTCATCCAATGGTGTTTGACAAGATGTTTTTCTTTCATGCTATTTTCATGTATACATATATAACTCTAACCATCCATCTATCTCTGCACACATGCACGTGAACACATGTACACAAAACCTAATTTAGATGCACTTTTAAGAGTTAAAAACTAGAAATTAATGCATAAGATTACTACATTAGGTGTGACATCCTTACTCCTATCCTTTTCTTGGTTTGATTTGAAAGTGTTTCTTCATTGGAATATTTTTATCTAAAAAACAAGACATGTCCTAAAGCCCCCTTGTCATACTTCACAAAAGTCAATGATGTGACATGCTAGGACACATGTTTGACACCTATCCTAAAACAAGACATGTTTCAAATACATGTTAGACACATTCCCTAGACATGCCCCAATATGTCAGACACAAATTCATAAAAAAGAAGACCGTGAGGGTGTTAAAAAAGATTTTGACAATAGTGTATGCACACTCCAAATTCCACATTATTTATAGGTAGAGGGATGAGTGCTTGAAGGAAAAGACAAAGATGTGGGATGTATTTGCTACTGTATAGGTTTGGACAAAAGTGTTCACTTGGTTTTAGCCAACTTAGATCTTAATGAACTAGTGTTAAATCCAATCACTTTTGATGATGGTGATATCAAGGGTCATCCTCCACACTAGCAAATGTAGATCTTGGCTTGGATATAAAAGAGGAGGAGGAGAGAATAATGACAATGACAGTGATTTGATTACTCTGACAAGGAGAAGATGACTCATGAGATATAAGTTTCTTCCATCTATGGTTGCTGATTATAGTATCTATCCTATTTTGTATTCGCCATTGACATTCTTATCTATAATATCGGTTATTTAGTATTTATAGAATACACTTCAATTTTAATGAAATCAAATAATCTAATGAGAAAATTGCAGTTTATGATTCTAATTTCTACACCTATATTTTATGTGTATTGAATATTCTATTTTTTGGTATATTTGATCATCAATTCATAACTGATGTAATAACTACTTCTATCAATATGCTATTAATGTTATAATTTCCTTTATGTCTATATATAATTAATTAATTAATGTGTACTTTCAATTGTGTTTATATAATGTGTTTCTTGTGTCCCAATGCCACTTGACTGAGGTTCTTATGCTATTTTTCCCAGTCTGACAAAAAAAATAAACTATTACTATACAAAATCTTCTTGCTAGTCATAAGTAAATTGAATAAACCAATTTCTTGAATAAACTCAAGTGCTCTGCAAAATTGATTTCTCCACCCACCAAAAAAAATTATTGTTATACAAAATCTTCTTACTGGTCATCAGTAAATTGAGTAAACTAATTTCTTGAATAAACTCAAGTGCTCTGCAAAATTGATTTCTCCACCCACCATCTAGTTGTTTCTTCTGTCCCAGTGCCACTTGACTAAGGTTCTTATGCTATTTTGCCAAGTCTGACAAAGAAAAAGAAAAAAAAAAAACTATTTTTTTTTTACAAAATCTTCTTGCTGGTAATCAGTAAATTTAGTGCTCTGCAAAATTGATTTCTCCGCCCACCATCTAGTTGATATATGCCCAGCTGAAGGTCGAGACGCAGACATGTCTAGGAAGACTGGACACAGATTTAGTAACAAAATGAGTGGTACCTTGAAATCATGCTACTAAAAATAAAATCATCTAGTTACAATTTGCCCTTTTCCCTAGAATAAAAGAAGCCCATTAACAATAAATTCCAAGAATATGATCCTCTGCTTAGCTTTTGAACAGAGACGCTTGGTAGAGATTATTTGGGTTGGATACTTCTCAAATTGGATTCTGATGCTTACATTATCGAAGAGATTATTTGGGTTGAATACTCTTGAAATTGGATTCTGATGCTTACATTATCTCACTTGTTATCACAGTCATTGGTATCAATAATTAGTTTAAGTACCTATGTCTGATTGATTGGCATGAAAGTGACTGTTTACGAAATTCTAGCCTTGTAATGGTATGAATTCTAGAAAATTGCCTTCTAATAATGGAAGTTTTCCAGAGAACTGTTCCATATTGAAATATTGTGTGGTACCAAGACAACTCTTACATATCATCATAGCCTGGACCTGCTACCTATGTTACCAGAAACGGGAGACGGGAAACGAAACGAGAAACGAAAACGATACGAGAAACGAAATTTATAGGTTTCGCCTATAAGAAACGAGGAGAGAGAAAAAACAAGACTAAAAGTTAACAATATAAAACACAACATTAATCATAAAAATTCACAACATTAATCATAAAAATTCAATGTTTCCACATGTGAATTTGTAAAGAAACATTCATAAAGATTGATTTAGTTTTAAAAAAGATGTCATAATTTGCGAGAATTTATCCCATCATTAAAAGTATATTTTTGAATATATATGTATCTCTAAAGCAACTTATAACAATTCATAGTCAAAATACAAATAAACCTAATAATCTAGATTGTCAAGCTCATTTTCTAGAGTAGTTGTTGAGCTTGACCCAATTTCTAGAGTAGTAGACTTCTTAGTATTATCAAGCATGTCTTCAGCATTGTCTTGTAGCACCTCAAGTGGAAGCTCATCATCTCCATCATCTTGTGAACCACCATAATCCCACATTCTTGTGGGTCCAATTTTATACTCTAGTTGTTGTCGAGACAACAAGCGTAGATTTGAGTGTACGAACACCAAATCTTGTGCCTTTTTGTACCTAGGCGATTCCTCTTTGATGAATGGATAAAGGCATATTCACTCCAATTTATTTCACATGCAAATGAACTAGTAACCTGTAAAATAAAATAAAACATTATGTTAGCAATAGACAATTGAAATCATAAAAAGAAAATAATTGAAAATGAACATTAGAATTATTGTTTAAACAATAAATCAATACGTTAAAGGTATTTGTTATTGATCATACCTGTGAAAGCAAACGGATAGCCAACCTATGAAGCAAGGGAATCCCTGTACCATATTGCATCCAAAATTCTATGGGTCCAAGTTGTTCTCTATTGTATGCACAGTCTTCATTTGCAAAGTGGTCTTCTGATCTCAGGTACTTTTCCAACTCAAGTCGTAAAGAAGTGCGATCCTGACGATCATAACACCTACTTATAAAAGTGTTCCAATTTTGCATCACTTCTACATCTGTAGACGGTTTCTTGTGAAACCATTTAGGATTGATTAAGAAAGCAATTGAATGAAGAGGGCTATGCAGTGTTTTCCACCTGGTCAGACTAAGTTCCCACACCTCATTTCTAGTGTCTTTGTCAATCCTAGAATTTTCATCTATCATTATATCATGAATTTTATCTCTCATTTGATCCATGCTTTCAAACACATCCCCTAAGCATGGTTGATCACTATCAAATATGCGAAGGGTGGAAACAATAGGTGTGATGAGGGTGACAATATCCTCCACTCTCCTCCAAAAATCCTCTGAAGAAAGGCCAATAATAATGTCCTCAACTTTTGGGCCATCCCCAATATGAGAACCCTTCCATCTCTTCCAATCTGTTGATACCACCATCTCTCTCAAAGATTGATGCATTTTAATAAGGCATTGAAGCATGATGAATGCAGATGCAAATCTAGTTTCAGCACATCGAAGAAGCTGAAGATTTGCATATTTCCTATAAATTGTTATGGATGCTGCATGATTAACAATAAAATGTTGTAACATCTTTGCTTCATTTATAGTTTTCCCAACCCATGCAATGTTATTAATATCTTTCAGGAGCAAATTCATGCAGTGCACAGAACAAGGAGTCCAAAAAATTGTTGGGTATTCATCCTCAATCAACCCCCAAGCAAGGACATTGTTTGAGGCACTATCTGTAATAATTTGTACCACGTTTTCTCTCCCAACCTCCTCTATTGCCTCTTTGAAGAGACCCATTAGGTATGGACCATCTTTTGTCTTTCCTGTGGTATCATGGGATTTTATGAACATAACTCCTTTCGGGCAAGAAACCAAAATATTGATAAGGGGACGATGGTTGACATCAGTCCAACCATCTGAGACAATGGAGACCCCAGATTCCTTCCAACTATCTTAATGTCATGAAGTCTGGATTCAACCCGAGCCCTCTCTTTGGATAACACTGTTGTCCTCGTCTTTTCATAACTAGGAGGCGTGTAACCTTTAGGGGCAGTGTTAACTAGATCCCTCACCATTTCCTTCCAATAAGGAGATCTACAAACATTGAAAGCTATGCCATTTGCGAAAAAAAATCATCCAATGGATGCATCAAGATTTCCCTTCCCTTTAACATCCCATAAGTTTGCAAGGTTGGAAACTGAAGCTTGATGTTGAGAATAAGAGTGTTGACCACCAACTGCGAATCCACTAGGATTGTTGTTGGTTTGAATTGAACCTTCAGCTAGATTTTTCACCGAAAACCACTACCAACGTTGCGTTTCTGGGCTACTACTTGAGTGTGTTCATCATTTGTCTACAAAATAGGACTGGAAAAATCTGTGGAACCCAAACTAGCCTACTTTTTTATTTTTTTCCATTATTTACAAGAGTACCTACTCTGCTTCTAAGAGTGCTTCAAGTGGACACTGAACAGCAGTATATCAGCTCAAGTTGTTTAAAAATAATTAACTTGAAGGTTTGCTCATCCATACGGTGTGGAAAAGTTAGAAGCAGTGTGAGATTTTTGAGATAGTTAAGGGATTCAATTGACTCAGACACCGGGATCAAAACTTCAATTTCAGTACAGAGGCAGAATAAGTAGTTATTATTTGAAACCAGCGCCATGAATATTTGCACTTTTCTTAGCCTACTCAATAAAACTGAAAATGTTTTCCACTGTCCACCAAGGTTCAATTCTTGCTGTGGTCTGCCCCACTCGAATGACTTGTTTCAAAAAAGGTGAGACTGGGTGAAAACCCTGGGAAAATCTGGTAGAATTTTACTCCTACCCGGTACCTAAGCCAAAATTAACATCTTATGTGGTGCAGCCCTTCCTAGAGGCATGTTCCTCAATACAAATTCCACCTGAGAAAAAAGAACCATCATATTAGTGCAGCTTTGACCATGATAAACATAAAAATCTGCAATCAATAACTGAAAAAGATGACGTACCGCATAGGCTAGGGAAAGAAAGTGAACTTAGCTGACTGCTGCAGTAACTGTTCTCAACACAATATATGCATATACATATGCCTTTTCCGTAAGCCAAGACACCTGCAAATTATTTATGCTAAAGAAAATTAACAACCATCCAATATTTTCCAGCAATTGGTAACTAACTATGAACATATTTCAACATCTCCTGCATAATCGCTTACCTATGGGAATAATTGTGAGAGTCATGGAAATCATAAGCAGTGCTTTCCTTCCATGTCTTTCAAAGTCTCATTCACTGTCTATCAGGTGGCATAATAGTCTAACAAGCATAGCAAAAATACATATTCCCAAAATTATCATACTATGAATGCAAACACCCAAATCAAATATCATCATTATAATGGTTATTGTGAAAGCATATAAATTAATTGGTTGCAATTATTTAATTAATCATTCATTTAATTTATATAAAGTTGAGAATCCAGAACAAGATTTTTCAATCAGTCATTTTTAATTTATATAAAGTTGAATGAGTTCAGAATTCGGAACAAGAATTTAAAAAAAAAAAAACATACTTCTAATAAAAATAAAAGTAGTTACATGAAAAAAGGATATGTGATTAATTTTACTATATATATGTCTTTAAAAAAAAAACTTCCTGTAAAAAAAACCCAGATCACCAGAACAAACAAATAGGAAACAGCCTCATATCAGCAGCAAAAAAACAGGGTAGAACCCTGATTCTGCCCATGAGCTGAGAATTCGGAACCAGAGCGGAAAGAGCAAAGAAAATTTATTTTATCCAATAAATTATAAATATAATATAATATAAAATATTATTATTATTAAAAAAAAACAAAAAACAAAAAAAACAGTTATATCAATTTAAATTATTTATCAACTGTCGAAACTGATTTAGCCTTATCAAGAATTTATCTCAAAATCTTGAACTGCAGAACTATAATCAAGATTGCCATGTTTTTTCAAAATCTTACCAAAATCTATCATTTTCCAACCTAAATTGTGTCCTTGTCATCTGTTTGTTTACCGTCCCATCTTATTCAACGAATCATTAAAAGTCAACAGATCCCTGGTGGGTGAGGTCCCCGGTTGATGGTCTTTTTATGGTTGAGGTCCCCGGTTGATGGTCTTTTTATGGTTGAGGTCCCGGTTGGATGGTCTCATGTCACCGACACCACTTGTTGCCAAAAGGAAAAAGGTAATGTGACGATTTAGTATGAGGTACATTTATTATAAAATGTTCAAACAATATTCAAATAATAATGTGAGATGTGAGTGGTTTCCGGTAGACAGTGTCAACTTAGCTACACCACTTGTTTCTAAAGTAAACGCGATAATTTAGTACGTTGTATATTAAAAGAATAAATAAATTATAAATATATAGATAAGAGTGGAAATACTTGTTTTGAATTATGATATGAGTTACAAGTATATATATATAATCATATATATGATATAATTATATATATGGGGTTAAATGTGTGTAATTAGTAAATATATATGTAATAGGGTAAGTTTAATATTGAAAGGACTACATGTCTAATATGTGAATAGGTACATATATGGATTATGTAGTAATTATTGAAGAGATGTGATTTTTTTTTAAGTTAAAAAAATTATTTATTTATTTAAAAAGAGGTACATCAGTAAAAAATGTTGGTAGTCTTACCTCGACCAGGTTTGTTGACTAACGTTATCAGCATATGACAGTGAAACAAAAAAACAGTAAGAGACACAGTCCACAACTTAAGAGTCCAGAAGCACTAGTAAACATACAAAACATATAAAACAATTGTATCCATGCTAATCGTCAGCAGTGATGGAGGTTAGATTGTCCGGAGTTGTTCTAGGAGGCGACGAAGGATGGAAGAAACATTGGACATTTTCCTCGAAATGGGCCATCGAAACCTCCAGCTTCTCAACTTTCTTAAATAACAAATTTTGGCCTCGTCAAACCACCACTACACGCTCCCGGACGTGGCACTGGAAATAATGCATTTTGTTCAAAGTGGCAATTAATTCATCATGCTCCTCCTGCCTTACCCGCTCTGATGCCTCAAGGCGTTCAAGAACTGACTAAATCAAATCTCGACATCTCTTAACACAACATCCTTGTCGATGTCCACAACCACCATGATGTGTCGACACTTGACGCCCTAAAACACCGCGACAAGCCGAACCCCCATATTGCTGACCTGGAGCGTTTTGGCTTCCATGACCCATTGTTGAGCCCCCATGCTGACCACCCCGAGCTACAGACCCTGACCGCCCTGACTAACCACCACATCTTCCACCCATTTCCGCGTGACTCGAACAACCACCACGCCAACCACCCTGCTCCGGGCCATCGCTGCCTGACGCCAGCTCTAACCGAGACAAGGGTGCACCATCCCCAAAGTTACCCGAATTGGGCTTCGACTAAATGGAGGAGCACCCCGAGCAAGGAATGGGACGCATGGCTTGCTCCTCGACACCACTGGAACGATCAAAGGACCACCCGACCAAAACCTCCTGAGCTACCCACACAAATAAAAGCACCACCCACACTGGCTTAACCACCACCCATGAGAGCGCAATGAACACGAAAAACAAAGAACTAACACCCGCCGCAAGCCAAATGCCTTCCCATTTCTTGAGACGGCCTCTCGCGAGCCCCACTAGCCAAAGCCCAAGACATTGACTCTGCCCAACATCACAGAAGCCCGTGAAAGGGTCGGAGAAGTCCATAATTACATGTCCACTCCAAAAAAGACCAATTACCACCCGTCCTAGACTGAAACCGCATAGAATTAAACAAAAACATAAAAACATCACGCAAACCAGGCAACCATACCATGTTTTCCCTGCAAACGCATTGAGTCGAAGACCAATCCTGAAATTGATAAATATGCTCACCCAAAATAATGGGAGGGAATCCCAATGACAAGGTCGCCCCCTCTCCAGACACGGAAACCTCTGAAACGATAGCCTCTCCTCACAAAGGCCACATCACAGACTCCATAGCTCTCACACACGTAGAATGACCAACAACAAGCCTCGCCACCCTCCATAGAATTCAATCGATTGCCACCACCCTCGATGCCCAAGGAAACATGAAATTTCACACGTTGATCATAACTCCCTCCCATAATCAAGGTGTAATGGAAGGGCGGGGAGTTCGTCCCTCCCACATGTGGCCACGTCCTTATCATGGGCGCCCACATGTTCCCTCGAGAATGACATCTTCGATGTTCCTCACCCCCATCGGGGATTGAAGAGATGTGATTTGGAGATATGAATGTTTCGGTATTTGAAAGAGATTCTCCTATTATTAAAGAGTTATTGTGTTACTTATTTCTCTTATCTATCTTGTAGTTGTGCTCTATGCTCTCTTTGGTGTATATAGTGTGTAATTCTAGTTTTTTAGGTTTTTGTATCATAATATTTGGTATCAAAGCAAATGATTGATCTTGATATTTTTTCCATAATGTTTTTCTAGGGCTATTCAAAGAAAAAAAATTGAGAAAACTAAGGAAACATATATAAATGCAAGTGGTCAAAATTTCAGATTTTTTCTCACTATATATACCATGTGGAAGTTAGGGCTTATGACTTGTCCAAAATCAATTTCAACCAAGTGTATTGGAATTTTCACTATAATTCTTTATGGGAATCTTCAAGCCACACAATTTTGAGGACATTGAGGAGAGAGAACATAATACTATTAGTCAAAATTTCATCTTTTGATTCACTATAGGCATGAAGACATAGTTTGTGGAAGTTAGTATTTGTGAATGTTCCTGAAATCAGTTTTGAATGAGTCATCCTGGTAGCTTTGTCATAAGTTTTTCATATGCAATTTTCAAGATTATGAGGAAACATACTAAAAGTACACCAAGTAAAAATTTCAGAATTAAATTTGAAAATTGGACACATGGAACGCTTTACAAGTTGACTCTTGGGAAAAAGTAAAAAATCAACAAGTTTTGGGAAAGTTATCATAACTTTCACTTGGCACATCAAATTTTGATCAAACCTATGGACTTGTAAAGAAGACATATAAGAGTTTGGCAAGCTAAAATTTCAAACTCAAAATGGATGAAATTGCAGATATATGTGAGATGAAAGGTCAGACAAAATGGAAACTCTAGAACAAGGTATATAGAGGCATGCTAACTTCAGATTATCATATCTTTTGATTGGAATATCTAACTAAGGTGAATTAAGAGATGTTGGAAAGTGAAAACATAGAAGACTGCACTAGTAAAATGATAATAATCATATGAGATCATTGTTGATAACATATTGAGTCGAGATTTGAAAAGTTTGGTTAGACCTTTTGTTAGAGTCCTGTAATTTACAGTATCACAAGGTGACTGTGTATTCCTTATTTGCAATTTTTCATATTGTACATATATTTCAATATTCAAATGTATTTCCAAAGAATATAAAAAGAAACAAAAATAAAAAGAAAAGAGGGTGTTAAAAAAGGAAAAAAGAAAGCCCCACAAAAAATGAATATTTCTGAAAGTGCTACAAATCAAAATGCCACTACTATTTAGGAAATTCTTGTTCAATCATACAGCCTAAGCATGATTGTACAATTTTGAATTTTATGTTGATGGGTTAGAAATGAATATTTTCCAAACCATTTAATATTGGCTTATCAGTAGATAGGTAGAAAATGACATTGGTTCAACAGCCTAATCCGAACCAATAGGAGAAATAAGGGATAAGTGATAGGTTATAAATTCAAAGAAAAATGATTTCAGGGTCTGCAAGTCTAAATGCACCATAGAAAGAAGAAAAAAGGTTAGGTTTGTAGTTTGGGTAGGTAGATTTGCTGGAAAAGAGAAGGGAAAAAATGTAAAATTCATTCCATGAATAAGCAGCGTCAAAAGTTGCTTGTTGATATTCCTGTGATAACAGAAGAGAAAGAAGAAGAGGAGAAATCAAAGTGAAAGGAAAAATTGTACTCTAAAGGTCCGAAAAGGGGTGTTTTTATTAAATTTGGAACCTTATGATATAATTTTATCCCTAAGTCTCGACCACATGCATTTATTTTTCTATCTCGCCCCTTTTCATATTTTTCTTATCCTAAGTTTCACTTTACCCCCTCGACTCTCATACCCCGACCCCACCGTCCCCACGTCATCCCATCCCCACCTACATTAAATCTCCCCACAACTCCCCACATCTTCGCCCACCCGCCACACATCTAACGTCCCATATCACATTTCGCCCCCCCCCCCCCCCCCCGCCAATACAACTTATTGCCTCTACCCCCCTCTGAAAGTGGTTTCCTCCTCCACATAAAACCATCCCTCCGTCGTACCGTTGGACTATCCGTTGCCTGCTCTTGCCTTGCCATGTCCTCGATGACCTGTGCCTCGTCCAATCACATTCATTCCCGCAAAGATGGCCATTGCATCATGAATGGTCAGATCATTTTCCAATGCACCCGTGCCACCCCAACGTCTCACTAATCACGAGTTAAAAGTGAAAGTCATACCCGCTACAAAGTTTTACCGTGTTTATTTTGATTAAAAATTGCAGAGATCAAATTTGCCGAGGATTATAGGAAAGATCACAGGTTAAAAAAAATTGTTGCAAGGGAGCCTGTGTCCACCAAAGGTATCAACAACTCTTGGCCAACCGATTCACATTTTCACTGTCAAAGCATTCTGATCATGGTCCCTTTCTTTTCTCTCCCTTCACCAATAACAATTTTTTCCCCTCTCTGCTCCCTCTTCTTATATCCCATTCTCCATTGTAGATTGAAGATAAGTTACAAAAGATTAACCATGCCTCCTAAGAAGGACCAGGAACATTTCAACCCCATGGTGTACCCACAATTAGATTTAGATCATATAGCCTTGGCAGACCAAGATTACAAAATTCACAAGACAGAGTCAGACTTCGACTTGTTTAATGTCTACTTCTGGCTCGAGGACAAATTTCTTGATGAAGCCGATGATATCAGCCTGTGGGATACCCAGTTGCCTTTGTACATTTTTCCCAAGACACATAGTTGCCCTGAATTCATAAGAAAATGCCAGGCCCGCTATGACATCAATTAGAGGACTATAGTCACCCCAACAGGCTAAATCTTGTTCACCATCAATGCCCAGTCCATTCAACAGATGATGCAGGCCCCCACACCTGAAAAATCAATCCTCTTTTCTTATGAAGCCCTTAGGAAAATTTATCAGAGAATTGACTTTTCCAGCTGATTTGATATGGGCGGCTGACTTGTTTTGCTATGCAATCACATCCCACTCAATTAAAACAAATAAGGATATTTCTTATACATGCATGTGCATAATTGAATTCTTGATTCAGGTGTATGTGTTTTTAACTGGTTTAAGGCTTTATGTGTAAGAAATTAAAAATTTGTTTAAGCTGATTAAAATCATGTACAACAACCATAAATTGTAGCAAATTAACCAACAATACATAACAACAAACATAATAAAGGAGTTCACCCTCAACACTGGGGCTACGTCTCCTTGAGCCTCTGTCAATGGATTTGGCTCTTTGGGATTAAGATGGTAAATTTATTTTACAAGCTGATGCTCAACTCCAATGGTTGTTTTTACTGTACCAATGGGTTTAGAATACCAAAATACCACTGGATTGACTGCTCAATCTTTGGAAATGGACCTAGGCTCCCTTGGGCTTGACCTTCGGACGGTGTCCTTGAGCTTCAATGAGCTTCTCTGTGGCACAAACTCTCCTATAATTCCTTTTCTTCTCCTAAATTCTATTATACTATCTCCAAAACATATCAATCATCCAAAATAGGTTGTTCATTGGCTCAGAATGAACTGAGGCTCCCCGTTCTATGCCTCCAACACCTAGTGGCACTAGGCTCCCTGAAACTTCCTTGTGGCTTATTTGGCTCTAAAAGTCTCAAAATTCTTATGAAAACCCCATCATTGGATTCAGAAGGTTCAAGATAGTTAGAAATGACTATTGGTTTCCTGCAAATGGCCTCTGGTTGCCCTGGCTAGGCCTCATTCTCCTGTTGGCTCCTTGTTAGTATGAATCCTTTGTCAAAGTGTACGAAAAAGGACCACTTTAGCTATGCATAAATAATAGCCCTAACAACAAAAGTGGCTGCCAATATCTTCAGATCTACGGTTAGTTGAACACAAAAGAGCTGCAAAAACCAGATCTATGCATGGAAAGACATTAAGCAAAAAAAACAAGGGTTTGCTCCATATACCAATAGACAAGACAAGAACAATTTTTGAAAGAATTTTTATATTAATTGGGCACCTGGGAGGAAAACAAGAAGGCGTATCCAATTCTCCTCAGTGGGATGGGTTCTTGGAAGTCCTTAGCACTTCATATCTAAGATTTCTCTCTCTTGTTGGTGTAGAAAACCCACACAGAGAATAGAACTCAAAGGGAGCTCACACAAAAAAATGGTAGAAAAGAGTGACCAAGTGTATAGATCCAGAGTGATCTAATAGGCAACAAAAGGTGAAGAATGGTAGGAAAAACCCTCCTATTTATAACAAAATATTGGGTCATTCTAGATCTTGGTGCATGGGTTAACCACATCTAGATCCACTTTTTATGGAATATTTTATTATATTTGTTGGAGGGAAAAGGTATTTGACTTGGGTCAAATCCCTTAATTTGTCAAAAATAAATAAATAAATGATTTATTTATCTTTTTAAGGAAGTCGTTAGAAGATAATCAAATAAATAATGATTTATTTAATTATTTAAGGAAGTGGTTGAAAGATAATTAAATAAATAATGATTTATTTAATTATTTGTGGGTGATTTGGTCATATTTAACAAGGAATACTATCTAAATAAGATTTAAATAATTATTCCTAGAAAATAATAAGATAAATAAAGGTTTATCTAATTAATTTCTTTGTTTTGGGTTAAACATGACTAGGAATAATAATTAAATTATGGTTTAATTAATTATTCCATGAGGAATATCAAACAAAATAGGTTTGTTTAATATTTCCTTTTGGGGTTTCCTGTTTAGACCATAAACAACCTAATAAATGTGGTTTATTAAGTTATTTTACATAGTGAAAGCAATTTTACTTAGGGTAAAATTGGTCTTACATGGTGTACTTGGGTCCATCTAATGATAATAGGTTACAGATTGCCCCCCAGCGTGCGAGTGTCAGGAGCAAATCGTATGACCGAAGTACGTTGTAAGAACACAATCACTAGACAACAAAAGGGATGTCAGAGAGAGAAATGTGAGGTAGATAGTGTGCTGAAGGACTAGACCCTGAGGAGACGAGACTCACAGGTGCAACAAGTCTCTTTTTATGAGAGGGTACCTGTGCTGAAGGCGGCGGGGGAGGCATACCTATGCCTGCCGTGACAAAGTACAAAAGAATAGTGTGTCCAGTAAACAAGGGACCGAACCATAGAGTACAGCTGGCATAATCAAGGGCCAGATAAAAATACAAGGAAGAGTCTCACATACATGCTATGCCTGGGATAACATCCAGGACTAGTACAATAATATCTGAGTACATGAGATAAATACAACCCAAATGCCCCCTGTAAATGGGGAATGGCTCACAAAATCTGACTGATACATGCAAATCATAGAGGTGCTGCAAGTGGCTAAGGCCAACATCATCAAAATCTGGAGCGGCATCAAAGGCTGCAATGAAGAGGTCATCCGGGCATGTGGGGGGCTACCTGCAGGGCTACCCCCTCATGAGGGTTGAGACATCTAACACACACACCCGAGAATCATCAAGAGCTGTTGCTGGATCACTCGACCATCAAGTATACAGATCTCGATCATGCTGAAAGGAGCTGGAGAAACAATCAAGTCAAAGGGAAACGAGAGATCCCTTTGCCTGATCCGAGGCGCCGAACAAGAGTGGAAGCTGGAACCAAGGTACACCGCCCTCTAGACCTGGCTTCTAGAATGAATGAGCTAATGTCGACAGAAGGAGGTCCGCCATAGGTGAGTCAATGAGATACCCTCAACTAAGGCACAAGAGAAGATAGTAGAGCGACAGACAGACTGACACTAATGATGAAAGTGAAATGGAAAGGATTGAGTGGCGAATGGGCGACTTCCCTTGTTAGAGCATAAAGGGCATGGATGACATGGCAACGACTGACACAATATCATAAGGGATAGGGGACAGTGGGACTGAAGGTCATAATGTGCGACACAAGAGAGATACCAAGCAATGAAGGATGGAGGGCTATAGCTGGGTGCAAAGGGACTCAGGATAGACTCCATGAATGCGATGATGACTCAACTTGGGTGCTCTAAACAAGGGCGACTTGATGGTGCTGCCACAGAGGGAAGGTCCAATGGGGGACCAAGAAAACATGAGTACAAGATGGCAACTCATGACGAAAATCGACACGAACAAAGACAAGTAAGGAGGAAAAATGGTGCCCCAAGTACAAGTGTCGTAAGTGAGGAAATTCGATTTTAAGGAGAGGTGGAGTGACCTTTCTTGGAAAAAATGTGTCCTGGTGAAGTGTCAAACAAAAAAATGAAAAAAGATGTGGCTATCTAAAAGAAAATAAAACATGCATTTCAGAAGGGAAATGCTAAGGGTAATATTTCTTAAGATAGAGCGCATTGCGAGGATTAGGAAGGGGGTTGCCTTCGAAATCCTCTAAGAGGTATGCCCCCTTACCGAGGTCCTTACTGATGATGTAAGGGCCTAGCCATAATGAGTCGAACTTCCCATGACCAAGGACATCATGGGCCTGGTCATAGACTAGAACAAGGTCACCTTCGTGAAAAGTGCGAGGCTGGACTTTTCGGTCATACTGGGCTTTGGTGCGTTTCTTGGCCGCTTCCATGGTTTGCAAGGCAACACAGCGGTCTTCGGAAGTGCGCTCGAGCATGATAAGTCGTTTTTCTAGAGGTTGGGTGTCAGGGAGAAGTTCGACGGCCAGATGCAGGGAAGGGATTTCACACTCGATTGGTAAGACTGCCTCCTCTCCAAAAACGAGGTGGAAAGGAGTGAACCCGGTGGCAGTTTTAACAGAAGTCTGATAGGCCCATAAAGCAGGGAAGAGCATGAGGTGCCAGTTGGTTTTGTGCTTATTCACCGTCCGTTGAAGCATAGTCTTGAGAATTTTGTTGACTGCTTCAACTTGGCCATTACCTGGGGGGTAATAGGAGGAGGAATATTGGTGCTCAAAACCCAACAGTGAGGATAGCTCGCGCCATATCTCATCTTCAAAATGTCTGCCATGGTCAGAGACCAGTTGTTTCGGAACTCCAAATCGAGCGATAACGTGGTTAAAGAAAAAGAGGGCCGCGGTAGCTGCCGTGTTGTTAAATGTAGGCATGGCCTCGGCCCATTTTGTGAAATAGTCGATCGCCACAATGATATATTTGTGGTTACCAGCGGATGGTGGGCGACACTCCATAAAGTCGATGGCCCATTTACAGAAGGGACCAGTGGAGACGACCAGATGGAGGGGAGCTGGGGGAGCTCGCGCCTTAGGGGCGAAATGTTGGCAATTGGGACAATGTTTGACTGCCTCAATGCAATCACTGAAGAGGGAAGGCCAAAAATACCCAGCGCGCATGACTTTCTGGGCAGTAGCAAGACCGGAGAGGTGGCCACCGCAAGCACCGCTATGGCAGGCATTAAGGACCTGTTCAACTTCAGCGTGTGTGAGACACCGACGAAGGACAGTATCAACCTCGCGACGATAGAGGTCGTCGCCGATAAGGAGGTATCGGGGAGCTTGGTGTTGGATACGTTGGCGAGCTTCACAATCAAGGTGGAGGGAGAACTTTTGGGTTCACAAATAAGTAAGAATATCGCCATACCATGGGTCGTCAGAAGTAATGGAAAATAAGTGTTCATCAGGAAAGTCATCATTAACTGGAGGGTCTTGCGATCCGGTAGGTAATTTAGAAATGAGCTCAGCGAGGGCTAAGCCTTTCTTACTCTTTGGTGTGACAAATTCGAGGTCGAATTCCTGAAGAATAACGACCCAACGGGCGTACTTCCCAGTGAGGATACGACAACTCAATAGGAAAGCCAGGGGGTTGGAATTAGTCACAACCTTGGTGGAGCGCATGAGGATATAATGACGAAGTTTTTGGACTGAGAACACAACAGCCAGTGCTAATTTTTCTTCATATGAGTAGGAAACAGGGGGACCTACAAGGTTCATACTGACGTAGTAAATCACATGCTCAATACCATGGTCATCTTCCTGGATAAGGACTCCAGCAACCGAATAGGTGGAAGCAGAGATATACAAGATGAAGTCCCGATCAAAGTCGGGAGGGCAGATCAACGGAGCGGATGTGAGAGCCTGCTTGAGGGCATCGAAAGACTCATGAGCATAGGAATCCAAAACGAATGGGATAGTAGATCGGAGGAGTCTAAGGAACCCATGTGCGGTGGTGGCATAGTCAGGGACGAACCGACGAAGAAAATTAGCTTTGCCTTGGAGAATTTGGAGCTGGCGAAGGGTACGTGGAATGGGAAGTTCAAGAATGGCTTGAAATTTCAAAGGGTCAAGGGTGATTCCATCCTTAGACACGATGAAGCCTAAGAGACGGCCGGCAGGTACGCAAAAGACGCATTTCAACGGGTTAAGGCGGATATTATACTTGCGACATCGGAAAAAAATGGTACGCAGATCGTGTAGGTGCTGCGCCCGATGCTTAGAACGTGCGGTGAGGTCGTCTAAATGAGCAAGGATAATATGAGTTAGGTCATGGAAACAATAAGACATGGTCCGTTGAAAAGTGGTGCCGGCGTTTTTGAGGCCGAAAGGCATGACCCGGTAAGCAAAAGTTCCCCACGGACTAATGAACGCGGTTTTGAGTTGATCAGCAGGACGGATAGCAATTTGGTTGTATCCGGAGAAACCATCTGTAAAGGATAGAACCTCATGCCCCGCACACTCGTCAATGATTTGGTCAATGAACGATGTGGGGAAGTTGTCTTTGGGACAAGCTTGGTTTAAGTCGCGAAAGTCTGTGCAGACACGGATGGTGCCTTGTTTCTTGAGAACGGGAACTGGGTTGGATACCCAAGTGGTGTATTCAATGGGGTAAATGAAACTAGCCTGCTTGAGCTTATCGATTTCAGATTTGATAGCGTCATGTCTGGAAGGATGAATGGGTCTCAACTTTTGACGGACCTGTTTGGCATCAGGCCATGTGTCGATATGGTGTTCGACAATGGCGGGATCGAGTCCGGGCATCTCAGAATACGACCAGGTGAAAATATCGCGGAATTCTTTGAAAAGCTTGGTGTAAGCTTCGATTTCTTCCGGGGTGCATTGGGCGCCCAAGGTGATATGTTCTTCGATTCCTGGTTTGACTGAAATGTCAATTTTGATGGTAGGAGAGATATTGGCCATGTTTCCTTCTTCGAAAGCATCAGGTGCAGGGATTGGGTTTTTGAACCAATTGACTGCATTGGGAATGAAGTCTTTGGTTTCCACAGCAAATTGGTCATGGGACTGCTGTGGGAGGAAGTATGCGCGATGGTGCATATCGTCCCATGGAAAGTCAGGGTTGGTCATGGCTTCCATAATGTCTTCATCGGACTGGAAGATGGGAAGACTGGAGGAAGAAAGGTCACCCGAGGAGGTAGTGATGTGTGACGGGTCATCAGGAGGAGAAGGGCTCAGATGGGCAATATCAACAGATCCAAGGTTGGCGGAGGAGGAGCCGAGAGTGTCTGCAAGTTGAAGGGTAGGTGAACTATCTCACAAGGATGATGACAGGTACAAAATGGTGGTTGACGGCTCTGTTGGTTTGATGGCAGGAGGAGGAATGTGAATGGGAGTAGGAAGATCCTCTGGTCCTATCAAAGTAGCCTTGAATCGGAGGTACATGTCCAAGGAGGAATGATACTCGTCAAGGCGGGGACAGAGGTGGGTGTAATGGCCGTGGAAATCGCACAAAGCACAAGGGTGGTTTGTGTGCAAATTTTTGAGTTTCGGAATAGAGTCCGGGATTGTGACGTAGACTTCGGGGATGTCAGAGTCGGGAAACGTCTCATTGACCAGGATCTTAAGGTGCGGTAATTCAGGACACATATGGGTGGCGTGACCGACGATATCGCACAAAGTGCATTGGATAGCGGGCTTTGGCGGTCGCGGGGGGGGAGGGGTTGTCGGGGCGGTCTGGTCTTGATGGGTTGCCCCCTTACGAGCTTTGCCTTTCTTTCCAGGGGCTGGCACCACAGAGGTAGGGTCCTGGGGAGGTGCGGTGGGCCCGAAGGAAGTGAGGGGGCCCGGTTGAACCGGTGTCAAAGCAAGGTAAGGTTTGGGGTGACCGGGTGGGGTAGCGGCTGGAGGGTCAATGTACTAGACGGGTATGCCCAAGGTCAAGTGAGGGAGAGAGAGGGTGGCCATGACGGGGACAGAAAATACTCCGAGAGGGGGAGCCAGGAAATGTATCTGCCCAGTAGGGTAATGACCAAGAGGGACGACTCTGAGATGGTTAAGGCTAGGGGGAACCGATCCAGGAGGATAAAGGGGTTCGAGGATACCAGCTGTAGGTGGAGGGCCAGAAGGAGGAGGTCCGGCTGGCTGAGATGAATGGCTAGGAGTGGGTTGCGGAGGGTGAGGGGGAGGTTGCTGACTAGCCGAAGCAGGCCGCGTAAGGGCAGCCTGAGACGAATGCATCATGCAAACATTCGATAAGCTGGGATCAGTGATGAGAGGAGGAGGGAGATTAGGAAAAGTTCCAAGCAGGGAGGAATCTTTGTAAACACCGGGGGAGACATTGGTTAAGGAATCGACGGTTTGCTTGTTGGCTACAGAAGAGATGGTCGTCTCAGGTGAGGTCTGAGATGTTGGCTCATGATATGTCAACTGGTCAATGGTGACTATCTTTCCATTATGGGGGAAGGACATCTTGCGGAAAACCGTGGATGGGACAGCAGACATAGCATAGGTGTAGCTTCGCCCCAATAGAATGTTGTAGTCTAGTGGGGCGTCTATGACTTCGACGTCAACGCAAATAGTCTTACCGGCAAGGGTGATAGGACAATTACGGAAAAGGCCAATGGGCTGGGAGGCGTGGCCGTCCCATGCTCGAAGGGTGATCGTGGAAGGGGCCAGCTCGGGGGATACGAGTTGCTTCCAAACCGAAGCGGACATCACACAGGTGGATGCCCCCTCATCAATTATACACCGTGAAACGTTGGCGTTCCGGATTTTGACTGGGATTTGGAAGGCGACGGAAGCAGGAAGAGGGGGATGGTCCGATTGAGTGGCGTCGAAAACAATCATTTGGTCACCAGCAGGATTTACAGCGCCCACGGCAGATAGTAGAGCCTTATTTTGGGAAGGGCACGATTGGAGGAGTTCCAGTGTGGAAATGGCAGCAGGAGATTGCGCCAAATCATCTACTATACTATACGAATGAGCAGCTCGACCGGAAGCAGCGTTTCGACGTAGGGGTCCCTTAGGAATCTTGGTATGGACCTCAACTTTGGGTTGAGGGATATGCAAGGGGCCACTGGATGTCGAAAGAGGCTCCGTAGAACCTGAAGAAGGAGGCTCGGGGGCAGACTGAGCAGGAGGCTTGGGGTACTGGCGAGACCGAGTTTGAAGGTGAAGGTCGATGGTCGGGGAAGTATCGGAGTGCATCATAAGGATCTGGTAATCAGAGGAACCAGAAAGGGAAGGGGGAGTGGCGACCTGGCTGTCAAGTGGTTGGGTAGCCACGAATCCTTGCTGAGGGAAAGGATCAGTAAACACAGCCGGTTGGGTAGTGGCCACATTAGGAGGAGCATGAGGGGAGGCGTGTTGTCCGCGCAATGTGGCTTGAGACTCCCACATCTGCCGCATCTGGGGTAAGAGGGGACAATCATGGGTGTAATGACCATAAACACCGCAACACGAACAAGGCTTGTTTGTGCGAAGCGGCCTGTCCGGCTTGGGCTGAGTGCCCTGTTGCTGGTTGGCAGTGTTAGGGTCCACACCAGAATTGGGTCCACGGGTACCAGGGGCAGATTGGTTTTGATTGCCTCTCCGCCTTCTTTGAGAAGAAGGGGGATTAGTCGCGCCCTGCTGTGCAAATACTTGCCCTGGAGGGGGCTATAAGTGCTGTTGCAGGTTTGGAGGAGGCAAGGGAGATGGAAGCGCATATGCTGGAGGAGCTGGCGCACCAGGCTGCGGATAAAGGTAATGGTTAGGTTGGGCAACATTGAGGTAAGCAGGAGGTTGGGAAAAAGGAGGAGGCATGCCGTATCCTGGATACATGCTACCGGGAGGGGGGAGAGTGCTGGAGGAGCTGGCCCCTCCCTGAGGGAGACCATAGACCATAGGAGGTTGAGCGTATGGATGGGAAAGGGCTCCAACGATACCGTCGGCGGAATGAGATGCCCCCGGGGCGTTAGCGCCACCGGGCCTGGGGAGGTCAAGAAGAACGGTATAAACATAACCAGATTGAGCGTAGATCAGGTCATATTTCAAGGCTATTTGGAGGGCGGCTTCTTCGGTTTGAGGAAAGTGAGAGGCGACATCTTTGCCGATAGGAGCTAAGAGGGTGCGAAGGAACCAGTCCATGTAAACCCAATCTTCGAAGGGGGGGGCTCGACATAAGCTCTGTCTTCGTCGCCATTCCTGGACATGGGCGGAAAGGCGAGTTGAAGAGGTTTGCTTGAAGGAAGTCAAGAGCTCCGTGCCAGTATCGTATCGAAGAGGGAGCTGGAAATAAGATAAGAAGGCTTGGGCAAGGGTCGCAAAGGTGGTATGGGAAGAGGTGGCTTGGTCAACATACCATTTAGAAGCTTCACCGGTAAGCGTGCGTTGGAACAAACGAAGATGGATGGAGTCATCGGTAATGGAATTGGAGGAACACCACATGTGGAAAGATCGGACATGATTGGTTGGATCTTCTCCAGCAAGGCCTTCAAACTTAGGGATGTCGGAGGGGAGCTTGGTTGGCATAACAGGCCAACCAACATCGTGGCGGATAGGGTCGTTGATCAACTGATTGAAATCGGGGAGGCTGAGGCCTACAATGTACGGCAGCAAGGGTATGGCCGAGGTAGTTCCCGTGGCGGTTCCGCTAGTAGTAGGTCCGGCATTAGGGCCTGGAGCACCACCAGCATTAGGCCCTAGACCAGACATGGTGAAGGTGACAGGGCGCGAACCAGGAGGAGAAGGAGAACCCGATGAATCAGGAGAGGAGTCGGAGTGCAGACTTGGAGGGGGACTGGCTCGACGATGGTGGGGCGGAGCAGGTCGATCGACCAGAAACTGAGGGTGAAGGCCAAGAAGTCTCTGGGAAAGGCGCCTTGGGGGCGCAATGATGAAGAAGGAAACCGACAAGGGAAGAAAGGGACAGAATCAAGTGAGGTGAAGGGAAGAAAAGGTGTAGTGACAATTGATTTTAGAGTCTTTGCCAGGCGGTGTTAACCAGGCGCTTCTTTACTTAGGGTCAGTGTGTGGCGTGCGTTAATTTTAATTTTTAAACCCTTTCCGTTTTGAGAGCAAGAAAAAAGTGTGCTGCGTAACTGAAAATGAATCTGCAGAGAACAGTATATAATGCTGAAATAACAGAAAAATAACAGCTACTTGTGCATCTATCTAACCCAAGAAGGCGGGTCTCTCAAAACCAATCTAAAAAAGGGGAAAAATCTAGGAAAAACACACGGCAAAGAGGCCAATAGATCTAAGGTCAAAAGGGACAGGGATCTAAAGGATAAAGCTACTTAAAAGAGGTGCAGATCATAGCCAAGAGATAGAGGCAAGGTGGTTGGAAAAAGGAAGGAAATCAGCAAAAAGCGGCAAGGACAGGGAGGCGGTCCTAAAGAGAGGTCCAAACAAAACAACAAGAGGTGATTTGAAAGGAAAAGAGGCCGATTTAAAGGGATCTGAAAAGGAGGTATCAGATCTGGACAAGGGGGGAGCTGAAACTCAGAAAAACAGAGGCTGCAACAGCTAAAAACTCTTCCACAAAAGTGGAGGTTACTGAAGCCCTAGGGGGCTAGGTTCCCACTTAGATGAGCTAAAACAGATCAAAACCAGGTCAAAGCGGGCTGAAACAGAGGCTGGAAAACCTTGACAGAAGCTTCAGCAGAACCCAGAAAAATTGCAGAAAAAGAGCTGAAAAAAGGGCAGGTCGCAGTTTCTGACCTGTTTTCAGTGCAGGTCGCAGAAAAGAGGCTGAAAAGTGCGACCTGGAGGTCTAGGTCGCAGGTTTTGGGCCGAAAAGTGCGACCTCCCGTTCTGGTTGTCTCGGCGGCAGATTTTCAGAAAAATTGCCGTCTCAGTTGCGGCTGGTGTCGCTTACCTGCGCAATAGGGCCAGAAACACACGGAAGTTAGAAATTTTAATGTTTTAGGGTTTTATGTGAGAAAAACAACATAAAAATAGGGAAAATATTCAGCTGAAAAGAAACCCTAAGGTCTGAAGTAGCTGGATATGCAGGAATATGAAAAACGACAATGGTCATAATTTAAAACCCGTGTGGAGTCGCCATTTGTTAGTATGAATCCTTTGTCGAAGTGTACGAAAAAGGACCACTTTAGCTACGCATAACTAATAGCCATAACAAGAAAAGTGGCTGCCAATATCTTCAGATCTGCGGTTAGTTGAACATAAAAGAGCTGCAAAAACCAGATCTATGCATGGAAATACATTAAGCAGAAAAAACAAGGGTTTGCTCCATATACCAATAGACAAGACAAGAACAATTTTTGAAAGAATTTTTGTATTAATTGGGCACCCGGGAGGAAAACAAGAAGGCGTATCCAATTCTCCTCAGTGGGATGGGTTCTTGGAAGTCCTCAGCACTTCAGATCTAAGATTTCTCTCTCTTGTTGGTGTAGAAAACCCACACAAAGAATGGAACTCAAAGGGAGCTCACACAGCAAATGGTAGAAAAATGGGACCAAGTGTATAGATCCGGAGTGATCTAATAGGCAACAAAAGGTGAAGAATGGTAGGAAAAACCCTCCTATTTATAACAAAATATTGGGTCATTCTAGATCTTGGTGCATGGGTTAACCAGATCTAGATCCACTTTTTATGGAATATTTATTATATTTGTTGGAGGGAAAAGGTATTTGACTTGGGTCAAATCCCTTAATTTGTCAAAAATAAATAAATAAATGATTTATTTATCTTTTTAAGGAAGCGGTTAGAAGATAATCAAATAAATAATGATTTATTTAATTATTTAAGGAAGTGGTTGAAAGATAATTAAATAAATAATGATTTGTTTAATTATTTGTGGGTGATTTGGTCATATTTAACAAGGAATATTATCTAAATAAGATTTAAATAATTATTCCTAGAAAATAATAAGATAAATAAAGGTTTATCTAATTAATTTCTTTGTTTTTGGTTAAACATGACTAGGAATAATAATTAAATTATGGTTTAATTAATTATTCCATGAGGAAAATCAAACAAAATAGGTTTGTTTAATATTTCCTTTTGGGGTTTCCTGTTTGGACCATAAATAACCTAATAAATGTGGTTTATTAAGTTATTTAACATAGTGAAGGCAATTTTACTTAGGGTAAATAGGTCTTACATGGTGTACTTGGGTCCATCTAATGATAATAGGTTAGATGACCAAAAAATGGTGTAACACTCCTGGTGGCCCTTGGAACTTCTCTGAAGAAAAATCACACTCAGAAGTCCTTAGATGGCTCTGAAAACCTCTTCAATGGATCTATAATGCTTGAATTATTTAAGAATGAATCTTCATTTTCTCATAATGGTCGAAAATTGAGCCTTCTACACCTTTTCCCAATATCTCCTAGGAAAACTCTACTAAATGTGGATAACTCCAGTCAACTGGAGTTAGATTAGGGCTAATCACCAAATTTGGCGCGCCCTTATCCCCTCTACCAATAAATATGTGCATTAAAATTTGTGGTTAGGGTGGTGGCCACATGATCACCCCCAATCGTTAAGTGGCTTATACGTTAGCGGAAACAACGAAATACAATATCGGATTTTCATTAAACATACACACGTTCACAATCAACATCGGATCCCTTTTATAGGATTCGCAATATCAAACAAATTCGCAACCGTAATAAAAGGTACATCTCATATTGGGAGACATACAATCTCGCATATCGCACGTCGTGGAATATAGCAAATACCCTGAACATTTAAACAATACAAGTGTCGACGTGAAATTGTGATCGCATCACCACATTGCAATTCGGTCGAAATACCTTTTTGCAGATCGCAGGGTTTAAGATTTCGCATATCGGAAATATTAACCCATTCCTCTTCGACTTATCGCACATATAACTCATCACATTTCACAAGTTTAACTTTATACCATTAAATCTTATTCCTTGTGAACTGTGAAGTTGCTTCCTGTGCGCTATGATCTCCATTGTAGTTTTGGTCCTTGATCTGGCGATCCTCATTATCTCTCCCCCTCCTCACTTCGCATCCCAGGTTCAACAATTTAACTTTGCAAAAATATTTTAATGGTAAACTCTGTTCTGTGCGATGTGCGATGTTTCTCCACAGTGATGAGATCTCTCCTGTTGATCTCCCACTGCTTCTTCTGCGATCTAATCACCACCGTTCATCCCTCGTTGTTGACAGGATCACGACCATCCATTCCACCTTCAATATTTCCACAGTTGTGCAATCCTTGATTCTATATGCAAATTTCAAGACTCCATGACAACCACCAATTCGGATCCCACTCTGCTAGTCGATCTAGTTCTGAACCTATTTTGGAAAGCAAACAACACGCCATAACTCAATCATACAAACTCAGAATTTGATGAAACGAGTTGCATTGGAATCCTGGTGACGAGCTCTATGCTCTCGTCTTGGTTTGAAGAATTTTTGAGCACTTTGAAATTTTAGCTAATCCTTTGGCCCTGATCCCAATCTGATCACTCCTTCCCATTGACGAGCTTTTGGACCCACAAAAGTTGATGATTATCTGCCTTAAGCTTCAACACTCTGATACTTTCAAGTTATATCAACCGATTTTTCTTGACAAGTATCTTTGGCAATCACCCTGACATTCCTTGCACCACAAGTGGTTATGTCTCTTAACCACTACTCTCTGGCTATTAATGACCCACTTTAGCATTGTTGGCTTATGTAAACTAATGCATACCCTGTTGTACCATTTTTCTCTCTATGTGCTTGGAAAACTGTTAGCCTTCCCACTGAGAATGAAGTACCTCTTGCAACTATGGCATACAAGCTCTGTCTTGGAAATCCACTTTCCAAATTAAGCTCGCAAGATGAGTGAACTCTTTTCGTAAAAAAAAACACTATCTTGTTCTACAATGGCTGCAAAAAGCCTTGCATCTTGTCCACTTCTTCACTGAATGGACCAAAATTTCCTGCAACATCTTGTCATAAGAACACATGATCAATCTCAAAAAGAAAATCTTATGCAAGAATTGTAATGAAAACCTCCTCTTTCTGCTTCTTCAAAGCACTGATTGTCACCTTCCTGTAACATCACATGCATGGCGATCCTCTCGCACATTGGTGTATCCATTTATCGACTCATAATCAACAAACGCCCTCAACTAAAACATAAGTCATGCAACATGTGACATCAACAACAAGTCAACATGAAATGTGCAATACAATCGACACAAGACGATATGAAAAGTGTGCAACATAATCAACACAAGTCGACAAACATGTGTGTGACACAATCGACACAAGTCGATATACAACATGATACATATTGACAACACTCGTGCATGTTTTCATGTACAATGAACCTATTTACAAGTTTGCCATTTACATATACAAACTCATGCATATGTGCACTTTCAACTCTTCCTTTCAAGTACAAATAAGTACATAATCCCAAAACATGTGGGTGACTATAAGAGCTGAACTGAATGATATTGCTGCAACTTGTCATACTTTCAATAGAAATTCAGGCATAGATAAGGCTGAAATTTGTATCTATGTACAAAATAAATGCATGCCTTACTTGGTCAAGAAATCGAACCATTTCTTGCCAACCCACTTCAATGGCGATTTTTCCTGCTGAACGTCTTCTTCTTGTGAATCATCTGGACTCACATCGATGATGGAATCGCTGGTCACATTCTTGCCAATATTTTTATCCTCTTGCTTCATGTGCTTGGGTTGAGTAGTTGGATGGAGTGTCCAACATTGGGCAATGAGATGTCCCTTTTTTTGGTAATGTGTGCAAATATTTCACATCTTCTGTGCAAGTCGCCTTCGCTTCGAATGTTTCACGTATGCTTTCATTCTCTTCCAAATTTTTGAAACTTCATGGTTACAAAAACCACAATAGGAACAACAAAATTTTCTCCCATTCATACATGCAGAATTGTCATGTTTAACATAGTCACAAACAATATGATTATGGGAAGAATTATACCTTGAATTTTGCTTTGAATGTCCATCTTTTTCACCTTCTTAAGAAGATGAAATTGAAGAGGTTACAACTCTTTTTTGAAGACCAATAACATTGTTCATGTCCTTAGAGCTGTCACAACTCTCTTGTTTGCCATAATTTGCATTTCTACAAGCATATGTTGCAACATGGGATTAAAACAATTGCATTCATCTTGATTGAAAACTTTGCATGTTTGAGGTTTTGAACCTGCAAAAAAATTCCTTCTTGGAACTGTTTCAAGTGCCTTCATGGCTTTAGAACTTTCTCCATAAAATTGTCCATAGCCAAGACCCAAATACTCAGGCCTTTCCTCAACCATAATTGGCTCAACTATGCCTTGTGCATGTTTACCCAATCCTTGACCTTCATAGCCCATTTTCATCATCAATTTGGACCTTATTACTCTAGTGTGTTTTTCAGAAGAACCTACACATTTATCTTGAGAGGAAATGGAAGACAAACTTGAATTATTTACCTCTTATTCAAGCACATGCTTGGCTAAGGCTTCTTTGGCATCATGGAGCTGAATCTCCATCTCATGCATCTTTTGAAGAAGTTCTTGCTTCTCTTTATTCATAGAAATCAATTTCTCCTTAATTTTAGTTCTCTCCCTTACATCTTCATACAAATGTTGCACCATATCTTTCATGATGTGGAAGTCCTGCTTCATCTCTTTATCAAGAGTCTTGCAAAGGAGGAGGATTTAGAAACATCACTTGATGAAGTTTTCATCACTATGTAAATGAATTAAATAACTTCAGCAACAATTCACAAAGCTTCAAAAACAATTTGGTTATAGATTCAAGCTCTTCTTTGCAGCTTGTATCTCTTCTTCAAGCAACCTCTTTTGCAAACAATCCCTCTTGTGCTTCAAGGGTTCCTTGAGCTCCTTTGGGTAAGGAGGATGCTTTTAGCCTTCTTCTTCTTGTCCTCTTATGGACTTATCTAGCAGTAGTTCCCATTCACCTCTAGCAATCTCAAACTTGTAAGCATTAGTCAATTTGAAAACAGTTAAATTCTTTGCACTGTTAAACACACTTCAAGTCAAACAAGCGAGAAAGAAACCTAGTGCTCTGTCAAGCAAGCAACCTAGTGCTATGATACCAACCTAATCTGATATGGGTGGCTAAATTTTTTTTCTATGCAAGCACCTCCCACTCAATTAAAAAAAATTAAGGATCTTGCTTATACATGCATGTGCAGAACTGATTTCTTGATTCAAGTGTATGTGTTTTTAACTGGTTTAAGGCTTTATGTGTAAGAAATTAAACATTTTTTTAATCTGATTAAAATCATGTACAACAACCATAAATTGTAGAAACTTAACCAACAACACATAACAACAAACATAATAAAGGATTTCACCCTCAACACTTGGGCTACGTCTCCTTGAGCCTCTGTCAATGGACTTGGTTCTTTGGGATTAAGATGGTCAATTTATTTTACAAGCTGATGCTCAAATCCAATGGTTTTCTGGACTGTACCAATGGGTTTATAATACCAAAATACCCCTAGATTGATTTCTTAATCTCTGGAAATGGAACTAGGCTCCCTTGGGCTTGACCTCTTCGGATGGTGTCCTTGAGCTTCCCTGAGATTCTCTATAGAAAAAAATCTCCTAGAATTCCTATTCTACTCCTGAAACCTATTCTACTATCTCCAAAACATATTAATCATCCAAAATAGGTTGTTCATTCACTTAGAATGAACTCAGGCTCCCCGTTCTATGCCTCCAATACCTGGTGGCACTAAGCTCCCTGAAACTTCCCTGTGGCTTCTTCGGCTCTATAAGTCTCCAAATGATTTTGGAAACCCCATCATTGTATTTAGAAGGTTCAATATAGTCAGAAATGACTATTGGTTTCTTGAGAATGGCCTCTGGCTGCCCTGGCTAGGTCTCATTCTCCTGCTGGCCCTTGGAACTTCTCTAAAGAAAAATCATGCTCAGAAGTCCTCAACTGGCTTTGAAAACCTCTCCAATGGCTCTATAATGCTTGAATTAGTCAAGAATGAATTTTCATTTTCTCATAATGGTTGAAAATTGAGCCTTCTACACTTTTTCCCAATATCTCCTAGGAAAACTCCACTAAATGTGGAGAACTCCAGTTAACTGGAGTTAGATTAGGGATGACCACCAAATTTGGCATGCCCTAATCCACTCTGCCAATAAATCCATGCATTAAAATTTATGGTTAGGGTGGTGGCCACATGCGCACCCCCAACCGTTAATTGGCTTATACGTTAGCGTAAACAACATAATACAATATCGGAGTTTCATTAAACATACATACGTTCGCGATCAACATCGAATCCATTTTATAGGGATTCGCCATATCAAACAAATTCAAAATCGTAATATAAGGTACATCACAGATCAGGAGACATATAATCTCGTAGATCACACGTCGTGGAATATAACAAATAACCTTAACATTTAAATAATACAAATGCTGACACGAAGTTGCGATCACATCGCCACATTGCAATTCGGCCGAAATACCTTTTTGTAGATCGAAGGGTTTAAGATTTCGCATATTGGAAATCTTAACCCATCGCTCTTCGACTTATCACATATATAGCTCATCGGACTTCGCAAGTTTAACTTTATACTATTAAACCTTATTCCTTGCAAATTGTGAAGTCGCTTCCCATGCACTACGATCTCCATCGTAGTTTTGGTCCTTGATCCGACGATCCTCATAATGTCTCCACCTCCTCACTTCGCATCACATGTTAAAAAAATTAACTTTGTGAAACTCTTTTATTGGTAAAATTTGTTCTATGTGATGTGCGATGTTTCTCCACTGTAATGAGATCTGTCCCGTTGATCTTCCACTATTTCTTCTGCGATCTAAGCACCACCGTTCAACCCTCGTTATTGACTGGATCACGACCATCCATTCCACCTGCAACATTTCTGTGGTTGTGCAATCCATGATTCTATGTGCAAAGTTCAAGAGTCCATGAAAACCACCAATTCAGATCCCACTCTGCTGGTCGATTTGGGTCTGGACCTGTTTTGGAAAGCGAAAAACAGGCCACAACTCAATCATACAAACTCAGAATTTGATGAAACTATTTGCGTTGGAATCCTGGTGACAAGATCGATGCTCTCGTCTTGGTTTGAAGAATTTTTTAGCACTTTGAAATTTTAGCTAATCCTTAGGCCCTGATCCCAGTCTGATCACCTGCAGTGCCAAAACTCTGAAACTTTTCATGGCAATTGATGCACCTATACCTATCAAAAACCCACCCTACCCTACATCTATTTTTGCTGAAAGAAACAAGAAAATTGTCACTGTCCTTTCTTATTTATTGGGTTATCACTCTGATCAGTGGGTCGATGAAGTCGTGATAGGATTTTTTTCCATCCTCTCCTCAGAAGCTAAGCCCACCATTATGTTTAATTATGCCCAGTACCTAGAAGATTCCATTCACAATAGTTATTAAGGTTTCACACATAGGAGGTTTTCAAATACACCTATGTGTTAGTGTATATGTTTATGAATTTCTAGTCCAACAGATTTTAGTTTCAGATGGCCAAGGTAAATGAATATGATGAGCCTCAATCTATCAACTTCTGGACCACCCTGCTATTTAAAGAACATAAGAACTATACATATAAGGACTTTGTGTATTTTTTTTTGTATCCTGCCATCAACACACTCAGTAGTGCAACAGAGCCCAGGATAAGTGAAGAGATTAGGAAAGCCATGCAGCTAATAAAGCAGTCGAAGACAACAGATTGGTACTTTCACCAAAATTACACAAAGATTCAAGTTTATGGAAGTGAGATATCCCCTTAAAATTTCCAGAGTTCCTCTTCATGAGGGTATTTGCATTGGAATATATAAGGCAGATGACAGATGCAGATGAGCTCCACTTTATTTTTGCAAAGAAAAAGGCTTAGTTCAAGATCAAGACACAAGTTGGGCCTTTCATCTGCAACAGTAGAGCAGCAGGAGAAGAGGTAGATAAGATAATGAAGGGGATGGGTTTCAGTCATATTTTCACTTGGTCTTATGACCCTGTAGGGATCATCTCCAAGAAAAGGGTGGAAAACAGATCTACGCCCTATGCTCATACACACAGACCTGCAATTGAGCAGTATGCCAACCAAACAGAATGGGTGGCCAACACCCTCCAAGAAGATGAAGAAAAGATGATCTCCACCTCTGGTATTCAAACCCCAACACCACAAGAAAGGAGGAATGTAGAAGAAAAAGAATACAAGGGGAAAGAACTAGAGAAATAGATAGGGAGAAAGACGCCAAGAGAGGATCAGTCACCTTCGGTGACTAATACCTCTAGCAAATATTTTAAACTAAAATATAGGAAAAGGGCCAGAGTTCATATGGAGATCGATCAAGGAGGTGAATCAAAGCAATAGACAGTGATTCACATCATGGATACCCCTAAGTCATCATCAGTAGTTGGAGAGACAATGGCCTCACCTACATCATCAGCCACATCATATGCTCAGTAACAAGGTCTACAAGCATCTGTTTCCAGACTTGCCATAGAAGGCCAAGAGAAGTTTGTCTTTGAGGTATTCAAAGAGATAAAGTTGAGGAATGAGGTGCTGAAGACCAATACCTACAATCAGTTCTGGAAGCAAAACTTAAGTTCAAAAAACAGGCTCCTATCTACTTTTGACACTGAAAAAGGGAGGATGTAGATGGCATTCCTAGAAGCTTTGGTCCCACAGCCTCAAGGAGTAGGAGATTATAAGAACGCATCATTTGAATTCAGTGCTAAGGACATCCATCCTATTGACCAGGTGTAATTGCACAAGTATACCAGGGAGATGGTAGCCTTAATATTGACAAGTACTGCTATGAGCTTGTCAAAACTGTAGGTGTCTTTATCCAGCTCCCAATCATAGCTCAATATGGAGAGGATATATACCATGGCTAGAGACTTAAGGATAAAGACATTAGAAGATATAATAATGAAGCTTCGACATGATCCAAACAATTTCCAAGCTATGGAGGAGCTGGTGAAGAAAAAGAATGCTGACATATCAGCCCTCAGGAAACAACTCAAGGTGCTAGTGACAAAAGATCCCTTAGCTAAGGGCATTGAGGAAGATGAGACATAGAAGGCATAATTGATGAAGCTAGTTATTGAACAGTATGCCCAAATAAAAAAGATGGAGACCAAGATGGAGAAGCTACTGAAAGAAAAAGAAGAAGCAGCTCGAGGGAAACTCATCCCATTAGAAGTTGTCCCTATATCATCAATTCCATTAGTTGTTCCAGCAACTACTGGAGCATCCAATGGGACAGATCAACTCTCCAAAGCTATGGAGAGCATGACCCTATAATCACAGGAGATCAAGAAGTTGGAGGCACAAATTGGTATCTTGAGGGATCAAAAAGCCAGATTAGAAACTGCCCATGAGATAGCTAAGAAGCAGATAGAAAGGTTGGAGAAGACAGAAGAGGATTTTTCTACCAGCAGCATATTGGGACAAATGAAACTGATAGTTTGGGACAATATTATAGAGACACTGGATGGAATTTGGCATTCCATCCACATTATTTTTAAACAGAAGGAGCTAATTGACAAATGCAAGGTGGCCATCGAGAAAGCAACTCAGGAATTGGGGGATATGCTAGTAAAAACCCTCAAAATCATAAAATTATTGAATTCCAAGACCAATTTGGAGCTAGAAGAGTTAGATGTGCAGGACAGAGAAAAAACCATACTGGAGGTAAGAAGGGTCCTCACTAAGAGGAATTTAATGAGGCAATTGGAGGAGAAGCATCATGAATTGGACATGGTTGTTGGCAGATTCTTAAACAAGATTAAGCCTCTGAGGGTAAAGGAACTGCCCTCACTATATGTAATCAACAACAAGTTGATCTAAAAGGGAGATTACATGACCAAGCTCAGGGAAGCTGCTAAGGATACCACTAAATTTTCCAACATTAAAAGAAATGTGACTGGGAAGGTTGTCTGGGATCTCCTAGGCAATGATATTTTCATTCAACATGAGTTGAAGCACTTTTTCCTCGCCAGACCTACCTTTAGAAAATACACAGAGGTAGATGAAGTGTACAAACAGGTCATAGGTACGAGAATTCCAAATAAGAAGGAATGGGGCAAATTGTGCATGTACCAGGACTGAGAAGGAATGATGGATGCATCAGCATAGCCACTGATCGATCTGAAAAGCCAACATCACGTCATATTTAATAATTCAGTGGCAGTGACCCAAAAAGTAGAGCCAGATGTCAGGGCCACTATCGTTGCCTCTTCGTGATCACCTCAGCCACTTTAAACCTACTTTTTGGTTTACGAAGAGTTTCCAAAGTTAATGTTACAGTCGACGTTTTGCCAGAGATATTTTTGTTCGGGCCTTGCATGGCCACAATTATTAAGTTTTAATTAAATTTGTAGTTAATGTAGATTGTCGAAGTTGATTAGGGAAACCAACATAGTTGCAGTTAAATATTGCTTGTATTTTCATTATCAAGGGTTGGACCTTGTTAGACTCTGCGTTGTAAAGATCATTGTATTGGAGCACTTTAGTTTTTGTTGAGCATCAATAATAAGAGACCGTTCATAGGATTCTTGAGCTATGTTAATAGTGATGTTTCTTCTTCTGTGTTAATGTTTTCCTATGTCTTTCATGCTGTGCATCAATTTATTTGATTGTAAAACAAAATATTTAGATTAAGATTTTCTGAGAGAGCATCTTAATTTTTTCTGTGTTTGCTATCTTAATGTTTTCTTTTGAAGTATAGTTAAAGAAATATTAACTGCTCTTTAGCTATTACTGAACTCACTGCTTTCTTTCATCTCATATTCACACTGCCAGTAAGATCCATTATGCATAGTTAGCTTTGCCTATGAATTCCTTTGAAAATTTGATGCACAATTCAACCTTTTATAACTGCATAGCCCAAAGGATTAAGTTTCACAGCTCTATCTGTAAAACCACACAATCAATCAAAACAAACAACCCTCATAATTTCTATAACTAGCCAAATATCAACATTTATAATCATCATGTTAAATCATAAAAAAAGAGAGAGCCCTCTCTGAGTCTAGGAAGGCTAGGTCCTGGACTCCAAAGCGGTTTGATGTTTTCCTCTGTCGTCTATTCTTTCCAATCTTATAAATTATAGGGCCACAACACCTTGATTAAGAAATAATGAAAATACCTAAATTTAGTGGAGATGAAGATAAAGATGCAATCAATCCCACATAATGTATGAGGATGGTAAATGAATACATTGAGACTCATATAAGGGCAAGCTATAATTTTATTGGTGAAGTCTATGAGTGTTGGTGGAGCATTGACAAAGATACTAGATGGTACATTACAATGGGAAGTATTTGAAAAACTATTATCTAATAATAAATGGATCAAGGATACAAAAATGGAGATTATTCTATAAAATTCAAGATGAGTTAAAATAAGCTAAAGAGGAGATAAAGAGGAAAGGGATGAGATATTTAAGATACAAAACATTGATGAAGCACTCATTAAGGAAATTGAATAATTAAAATAAGGAAAAAGTAGCAAGGGGAGTTGGAAAAGGATGTTTGAAAGGAAGAATTGAAAAAGAAAGATAAAGAAGTAGGTAGATTATGTAACCATAACAAGAAGCTACTGGACGAGTTCAAGAGATTAAAAGAATAAAATAAGCATTGCCAAAGTAAAAAAGAAACATGGATCTTAGTTGAAGAGAAAACCAAAAGAATTGAAGAGGAAATTTGCAAGAATATTGAAGAATCCCTAGACACGAATTACACAAACTAAAAAAAACGAATTCTATAAATGAAGATGGATATCATAATTTTATAGATGTGGTCGTATTACAAATTTAAATGAGAAAGAAGTCAAGATTTAATAAGGTCACTAGAGAATACTTGAATTTGAACACCATCTAGAGGAAGTACATGAAAATTATGATGGTATTATCTCGAAGGCTATAGTAATCAAAGACCAAGAAAAGAGGGTAGATAAAGTCACTTTCTTTAAAAAAGAAGAAGAATGAAAGCTCTCAAATGTCAAACCATATACACATCCTTATTACTAGGAGAATTTTAAGAGACCAGAAGATCAATATCATTATTATCAAGGAAGATAGAAGATCAATATCAACATTATGAAGGAAGAAGATGTAATACTCATCAATATTCATGGAACAAGGCATCACTAAATTGTTATTCAATAAAATGTTATCAAATACCAACAACTACTACAAATTGGATAAGTCACAACAACAATACATGGAATCAATAAAAAAAAATTATGTGACAACTAACCATCAAGGGTCAACACTAAAAATAATTTAATTTTGATGGATGGATCATCATCCATGGAAATAAGAATGTAGGAATATAAGTAAATCATATTATTTGGTTTCATCACATGTAACACCCTCAATTCCAAAACTCTGGGGAAAAATATTCTTGAATAAGGGAAGTATGATATGACCCCCTCCCGGAGTGTAATATGGGATTAAATGTATATGATATGGCCCCAAAGGGGGTATATATGGGTCTAAATGTGAATATAATGTGTAAATGTATATGTAATAGGGTCAATGTAATAATGAAGGGACCACATGTACAATGTAAATATGTATAGGGATAATGTAGTCATTATTGAAGATATGTGATTTGGAGATATGAATGTATTGGGTACTTAGAGGAGTTTTTCCTATTATTTAATGATTTATTATTTAGCTTATCTATTTGGAGTTATGCTCTATGCTCAATTTAGTGTACATTGTGTGTATTTCTAGTTTTTTGTGTATTTGGATCACAATATACTTCGAGATACTACTTAAACAACAAGGCTCAAAGCCATTACAAATACTCATTATGAACTCAATATGTCACATGCAAGAATTGAATTGGGGTATGGAGGGTAACAAAATTTATGTCAATCACTCTAAATTAAACCTCATTAACAAAATTTAAAATATATATATATTTTTCTTTTTAATAAATCGACTTCCCTCTCAGCCTCTGAGTGAGAGAGAGTGCTTAGGCTCGAAGTCGTTACAACAATATTCTTCAAGACATCAAAGTTCAACATGTCATTAGTGGAAATTTGAACCTAAGTAGTTAGGATAACAATCATTCCACTTGACCTCTCAAAATAACCCTAATTCACAAAAAATAAATATAATCTATTTGTGAGAAAAAAATAATATATATATAAAACAATCATTCCACTTGACCTCTCAAAATAACCCTAATTCACAAAAAATAAATATAATCTATTTATGAGAAAAGAAATCTCTCTCTCTCTCTCTCTCTCTCTTTCTCTCTCTCTCTCTCTCTCTATATATATATAATATTTTAAATATTGAAAAATTTATAATTTAGGTTTTTTTTTTAATAGTAATGGGTGAATTGGAAATTTTGGAGAATATACTTGTTTTTATTCATTTCAATTTTAAGATAGTACAATATTTTTGTCTTTTCATGTTTACATGATTTTTTCTCGTCACAAATGTTCAATTTGTACAATTTTTTACCACACAAGTTAACATGTTTATGGAGAATAGAACTCGGGTGGAGGGGGAATTAAACCTGCTAGCTACTACTTGAGCTATTGTCCTTTGACAATGTATTTTAAACATCTTTTGATTTTAATATATTTTTATTTCCTTAAAAAATGAGAGTTAACTACTTTTCATATTTATGTGAAAAGATTAAGAAATGTATATTAAGAAGATATTTATCTCAACCAATTTTTACAAAACTAATTTTATTTAAAAAATATTTAGATTTTTATTTATGGAATTTGATATGATTATGATAATTATTGATATGGCTAAAGATAAGGAGATAATTGTAATAGAAAATAAATTACTTCATTCTGTAATATCCCAAATGGGATATTTTAACTAAAATTGCAGAAAATAACTTAACCCCACATTATGCCGTAAAATCAACATTTACTTAACAAAATATTTCCATGTAAAATAAAAACATATAGAGCATTGCAATCCATTACACATTAAACAAGAAGAATCTCAACATTTTATTATAAATGGTAAATTGGGGTTACATGCATATCTGACCCAAAATAGCTAAGATGGAAAATTGGCCACCAATATGAACCGTTGCACTATGATGGCCTCCAAAAATGAACAGTTGCACTCTCCCTCCAACAACAACTTCCACTGAATCCATTGAAGCACCAATTGAAGATCTGAATGATCCCCGCTCCAATATCCCTGAAGCTCTGCGAAACTCCTGAATGAAGTCTCCTCAAGAGAGTTGGGTTTTCGTCCAACACTCACAAATCACCCGAGGGTTTCCGTCCTGGGGTTACCAATGGAGTAGAGAACCAAGTTCTCTAACCTCTCACACAAGAAAATGATCCAATCCAAGATATTCCTCAATGGCCTCCTCTTTTTCTTTTATAGATCTCATGGATCCTTCTAGAGCCTTATTTTATTATTATTTTAATCATGGAGCACTTTTCCCTCTTATTTTCCAATTAAAATATTCATTTTTAATGTTGGAAAGAGTAAATCATCTACCATGTCTCCTAAGGTCACTAAAACTCATGTCCAACCACCCCATCATGTATGTATTCTCATCCTGATTCCAACGAGCTATTACACTAAGGTGTTCTATCACATATTCCTCCCAGAATTCCACCTTGAGCATAATTAATTGAGTTAAGCCCAAAAATAACCCAATTTTATGAAATTTGTCAGAATGCATCGGAACGAAAGGAAAAAGATGTGGATGATGGAATATATCAAGCGAATGCCACAAGTCCTCATAGAAAATTCTCAGAACTCCTCCAAAACTCCCTTGGGCCCGCTGATGACACCAACCTATACCTGTGACCTGTCTGCTCCCCACTCTGGAAGTCCATCCTAACCCTGTCATAGGTGACACCAGAAAAAGGAATATTACATACCTTCCGCCCCAAGATTTCTTGCCCTTAAGCAATCTGAATATGAGGGCCACCTTGCTGGCCCGATGCAGCTAAGACCCATTGCCTAAATCCCATACAAACCCTTAAGTGTGGCTATGCTCCTGTGTTAAGATACTCAGAACAGACCCCTCAATGTCGGGATCCCAAACTGATCTCTCTCCACACCTATCATCAATCAATCCTCCTGGATCCCAATTCCACCCTGGCCAATCATCGCCCAGGTTCCCTGGCTTGGATTGCGCACTTCCTCTGGCTATAGCTGTTGCCCCATGAAGCGAAGACCACCAACAAGCATCAATGATCCATGGATCCTGTTGTGTTGTAGATCTCACTGTATACATTTCCCCACCAATGACATACTAGCTCATAACCTCTCTCCAATCTAACTCTTGACTCAATCCAATGATAACCCTGCCTAGTCGAGATGGAATACTGAAGAGATGTCGACATGTGTCCCACTGCCAACTGGAAACTGTAGTATCTTTCATGTCTATGGGTCCCCACTCTTCTATGCTCATGACTAATAAGATCGTACCATCAATAGGATACTAACTCATTATCTCCCACAAATCTATCCCAAAAGAAGAATCAAATGCAGTGACACCTGAATACATAACAAGTCTGGTGTGAGGTCACCAATCCATACTCAACTTGTGATTCCCCATCCTGTTTGCCGATGAGATCTTCCTGCAGAAGAAGGCCTCTCTCTCTATCATGGGCCAAAGTGGGAAAGATATGCTGCAAGCCCCATCAATGTACTCTTGGAGAGTGCTGCTCCCTAAAAGTACTGTAGCTCTGCTGACTGCATGTGCATCTATCTACACCTCATCCGTGTGTCGGCCCCAAGATGTATGATCCACCATCTCCAACAACTCCACCCTCTCCTGATTAGGAATGTTATGCTCCTGCTATCTACTAGCCTCCCGTAGAACTATCCCATCAACCTCCAACATCCCCTGAGGATAAGTACCTGCAACTACTGTCATCGTACTAGATGCCCATGAATTTGTCCACTCCACTTCAATGGCTGACCCCAAGGTTAGCTGCATATCCATCATAGACTCAATTTGAACCTCCATTTGGCTCTCCCTCAAAGGACTATCATGCATGATATGCATAGCCTCCTCCTCAGTTGAATCATGCTCCACCATATGCTTCTTTGGTTGAATCATCATAAGTGACCTACCATCCTGAATATCTCTCGTAGGGTCCCCTTACTGTCCACTGTGATCATTGGAATACAACTCTGGCCTACTGTCATTAACTCCACATGACTTCCAATTCTCCCTAGAAGCATCCTCATACGACCCCATGGACTCCTCTAGAGAAGGGTCTTCATCCCAACATAGAGAAGGAATGTCCTCCAGATCTATTTCTACCACCTCATCTGCATCTCTCAAGCATGAGTGATCTCTCTCCCAATATTATTTGGAGATGAAGCAAAGTCCCTTCCTCCTCAACTCATTCTTGATGCCTGATCCTCCAAACTGGAGCAATTCGTCCCTAGTAAACTATCTCCTAAATTGCCCAACGTTCTGCTCAACCAGCCCTTGGGCTAGCTCATAAGAAACAGGTGATACCAACTGCCCTCTCCTCCAAATGCTCAACAACCTAGTTTGCGACTCCCTACAAATGGCATCATGGTCTCTCATACATGACGACAGGATGGACTGCATGTGTTCTATGACTGTGTCGGGATGATGTCTCCTGATGCTGAAGAAGCATCAAAACATTTGCAGAATCAAACCATCACACTCAAGGTCAAACATGACCTCATAATTCTGGGTCATGGCCATCACTCTTAAAACCTTAAGCTTCCTCCTAAATGTAGAGCCTGCATTGTTGTCCAAATCCTCAAAATTCTCTACTATCAGCCTGAAAAATCTCTTCATAACATCATCATTGTAGGGAGGAAAGGGTGCTACTATCCTCAAAATATCATTGAAGCAAGAGGAAACTATAAGCTGGACTCTCTCACTTGGATGTTCCAAGAATCTGGCTTGTACCAATGCAAGCATAGATGGCTCCAAAGCCCAATTTAAACTCCAATCAAATTACTCTATCTTTGAAAGACAGGATTCTAGTTTCTCCAACAAAGGAAATTCATTTTTTGATCTTACACTCTTTAATTCTATCCCAAGTGCATAAATCCATTTTCCCACTTCTTTCTCCTTTTGTAAATTCCTCAGATGCCTTTGTTAGAGAAAATTATGTACCTTCTTGGAAAAGGGTCTGTTGTTTTGTTTCAAGGAACTAAATTCTGCATTGTTTTATCTTTTCAATTTGTTTAGGAGTTCTTCCATGGTTCAACCCAATGATAACAAGGTTATCTGTGATAGTGTTGTTGTTTTCTGAGTTTAATGCAATTTCCTGAGTTTTCAAGGGTATTTCAGTGAGCCCATTTGTCAAACAGTTCAAATACACATTGCTATACGTGACATGTATTTGCTGGTGTCAAATATAGTTTTTGGTGTCAAATGCAGGCGTATAGTGGGGAATTTATAAAAGAACTAGTCTCAACCCAGCTGCTAGTATTTCATCTCTTACTCAAAAATTTGTAACTTCATTAATAGGCTTATATCAAGTTAGACAATACATGATAATTTACTCCACATAAACCATCAATAGATGCATAACAGATATACAACAGGAACCTGGTATGTATTGATTATCGCAAAGGCCACCTTCCAAAGAAATTTCCACCATGTGTGAAGCAAAGCATGTTGTCCAAGAATGTAGCCACAAGTTATAACCTTTAAGTGTTGTCACATGACTGTACCAGCAAGAAACCACTAACAGTATTACTCTGCTCGAACGCAACACCAAAACAATGTAACACACATAGGTTAAGCCCATGAATAGTCTGGTATGACACAATGGTGATTATGGCTCTTTGATGAAATTTGGTCTTGGTGCCAACTCTGAATTACAGATTTTTCCTAGGCTCCAACTCGTTTTCCCAACAACAATAATCTTAATTTTTCATAGGATTTGGTTAAAGATAGCAGTCCTTCCTCGTACAGTCATGAACTCAGTAATATATCAGCCTTCACTGTTCCAAGATACAACCTAGAATATGTTTATACTCAGCATCTCGAATGGTGTAAGCTCAACCTCTCCTGTAGCATAACTCTCCCTTCAGCAGCCGACACCAATGTGCCTCTGTCATTTATGTGCGCACCAACTACCCAGTGAACTCATACAACAACCAATATATTTCCAGGGATCACATGTTACCACCACAACACTGTAAATAATTTATCATTGAGTGTAAATCAATTCTTATGCATTGTTAATAGCCCATAAATCTATTATAGTCATGACTGATATGAGAATTTAGAAACAGGGATAGGTTGATTCATATATTCTCCATCATCAAACCGAGGCCATATGTTCATACCAGAGATAATAGGAGAAAGACACCTGGAACGTGAGCCCAATCAAAGCAACAACGTTGCCACTGCAAACTCGACCCACTGAGTACACAATACAATCTCTATATAGTGTGAATCTCAACTATTGCAATTCCCAGAGTTTGTGCTATTCCTCAGGAGTTCTTGGTTTCTACATAGAGATAGTTCTTATATGGATTAACTCAATTATGAAAGGGAGTACAATTCAACATGACCAAATCGACTCTTGTTGAAATGGGTTCTGGATTATAAGTGAAACTTGGCACCGAAACTGTCGACCAACTAAGGAAGAATATCAACCTCAAGTAGAAACAATCGACCTCTCAATATGGAACTCAATTTTTCTTGGAAATATCTCCTCGACTCAAAGCATCTCCAGAATAAGTTTGATGGTATGTCCCTATGGCTACGTCTTCTTGAGAGAATTCAACCACTATTGTGAAACATTCACGCTCAGTATTGTCGCGGCCCTCTGATTTTTTTTTTAAATGATGGTCCAAAGTAAACCTACAGTTGACTCCTTCAAAACACAATGTTTTTATAACTTAGAATTTATAACCCAATCCTGAAATAATTCAATTAGATATCTTGGCCTTGTTTTTTTTTCATGGCCATGCTGTTTCCACCTCACAACATTCATGGACCCCACCTTGAGTCTGCTCATGCTCGCTTCCTTTGAAATAAATCGAAATGATTTAAATCATTCCATCATAAAACTTGGGCTCCTGTTTTAATAATTTAATACCACCACTCTAATGCCACGAATTCCTGAATTAGGCCCCTTTAACTATGTTTAAAAAAAAAAACAAGTTTGCCTCATAAGAATTTCCATGGCCCCACTTAACATTTCAACGGGTGCATCAAATTTGGAGAGATTTGTCAGTTTATGCCTTTTTTCCCACCAACTAAAGCTATGAAAAAATTTGATTCTCTCCGTTGAATAAAAAAAAAATTGTTTAGGGTTCAACATTGTTACAAAATCCCATGCTTCACATTGCTAACGCAACCTCCATAACGATGATTTGGGTTTCAAAAATTCTTCCAACAAAAATCGCTACAAATGGAAACTGAAACCCACACACTGAGCTAAGGCTGATGCTCTGATACCATAGTGATATCCCAAATGGGATATTTTAACTAAAATTGCAGAAAATAACTTAACCCCACATTATGCCATAAAATCAAATTTACTTAATAGAAGATTGCCATGTAAAATAAAAAAATATAGAGGACTGCTTTCCATTACACATTGAACACAAAGAATCTCAACATTTTATTATAAATGGTAAACTGGAGTTACATGCTTATTTGACCCAAAATAGTTGAGATGGAAAACTGGCCACCAATATGAACTGCTGCACTGCGCTGACCTCCAAAACTGAACAATTGCACTCTCCCTCCAACAACAGCTGCCACTGAATCCATAAAAGTACCAATTGAAGATTTGAATGATCCTCACTCCAATATCCCTGAGGCTTTGCAAAAATCCTTAATGAAGTCTCCTCAAGAGAGTTGGGTTTTCGGCCAACTCTCACAAATCACCTGAGGGTTTCCATCTTGGGGCTACCAATGGAGTAGAGAACCAAGTTCTCAAAACTCTCACACGAGAAAGTGATCCAATCCAAGATATTCCTCAATGGCCTCCTCCTTTTCTTTTATAGATCTCATGGATCCTTCTAGAGCCTTATTTTATTATTATTTTAATCATGGAGCACTTTTCCCTCTTATTTTCCAATTAAAATATTCCTTTTTAATGTTGGAAAGAGTAAATCTGCTACTATGTCTCCTCAGGTCACTGAAACTCATGTCCAACCACCCCACCATGTAGGTGTTCTCGTCTCGGTTCCAACGAGCTATTACACTAAGGTGTTCTATCATGTATTCCTCCCGGAATGCCACCCTGAGCGTAATTAATTGAATTAAGCCCAAAAATAATTCAGTTTTCCGAAAGTTGCCGAAATGTACCAAAACGAAAAGAAAACTATGTAGATGATGGAATATATCAAGCGAATGCCACCGGTCCTCATAGAAACTCCTCATAACTCCTCCAAAAATCCCTTGGGCCCGCTGATGACACCAACATGTACCTGTGACTTGTCTGCTCCCCACTCTGGAAGTCCATCCTAACCCTGTCATAGGTGACACCAAAAAAAGGAATATTACACATTCTCTTTCCCATATTAGATTTTTTTCCTAAAATTCAATAAGAATCACTTTGGATCCATGGAATCCCAAATATAAGATGTTAACATTGCACAATTTAGGTAGAATAAAGATATTTGAAGATTTTGAATCCATATGCATGGTGAAAAACAATGATTTTATGAAATTCAAAATTAGAATTTTAGAAAAAAAAATATCTTCTCAAATTTCATTGAGGACAAGATAGAAAAAGCGAAATCATTAAACCTTTAGTATACTTCTTTGAATTTAATGGTGTGAAAGCATTGGAAGATGAATTTTAGAAAATATGGTAATGCAATATATTTTCATAAATAAAGCATTAAATTTGTTAACAACAAAGCCACATTTACATGAATTTATGATGACGATGATGATGATGGTGGTTAACATACACTAAGACCAAAATTTGGTCTATCGGACCTATAATTTTCTTAGTTCTTAATTGTCTGGCTTCTCGTCTTTCTTGGCGAGATTGGTGTTGTAGCTTTATTTTCTTCTCTACGGTCTTCCAAATTCCTTTATCTTGCACTTCCTTCATCTCTTCTGATTCTTGGGACACTGGTGTCTTATCTTCGGGATTTGGGAGATCTTCTTTGCTGCTAAATGAAGATTTATTTTGCGTGGTATTCGAGTCCTCATAATTGTTGATGCTTGAGGGGCTGTCGAGTTCGTTTTTTGTTGTTGGGTGGGGCTTTCCCCCTGCTTGTCTTGAGGGTTGTTTCTTTCTTTCCTGATTTCTTGCAATTCAGATTTTTTTGGAGAGTATTCTTCCTTGATGACAGTGCAATGTTCCTTTTGTGCTCCTTTCCACCATGTAGATCTATGGTGATTCTTTCTAGCAAAATTTTTCTGGGATACTTTTGGGCAATTTTTTGCTAGATGACCTGTCTCAAAGCAGGATCGAGATCTGAAGAGGACACTTTCATAGTCGATTTTCTGGTTCCATACATTGTCTTTGCTTATTAGGATTATTTCAGCTGGGAATCGGGGGATGAAGTCCATTTCTACACAGATGCGTGCATAGGTGGTTCTGACATATTCTTATGTTTCTGGGCACCTGTAGTAAAATTTCCCAATTGCATTTCCAATGGATTTTAGCGAGGAGAGATTCCAGAGATGCAAAGGTAGGTTTGGAAATCTTACCCAAACTGGTGCTGAGGCTATGAATGTTGTTGAGGGATCAAATGATGGGTTCCATGGCTTCATGAACAGGCCTGAGTTTTCCCAAAACCAAGGGCCAGAATCTAAAATGCATTATCTGCTTTCAGAGTTTTCAAAATCTACTATAAAGAAACCCTTAGCACAGGTGTAGATATTAATTTCATTAGAAATGACAGGCTTCCATACCTCTTAGATCCAACTATAGAGAGCTGTCAGCCGTGGCCAAAAGCCATTAAATCGGCAGATTAAGGCACTTTCAGAAAATTTCCTGCAGAGTGGGAGCTGGGGCTTCACTGACAATATGGGCAGGAGATTGACTCTCAAAGGCAAATGGAATTGGGCCGACAATTATCTTTGCGAAGCTAGGAGCCATACTAGACCCAAAGGTGAAGAATCACAGGTCTATAAAGCCACAGAGCTTGGAAAAAAAATTGCGGAAGTAAACCTGCAGAAGTAAACCAGGATTGGGAAAATCGAACCCTGTGAACCCTGCGTAAGATATGCGAACCTTGCGGAAGATTATACTTGCAAAAATACTTGGAAGATTATATTCTATGGAAGAGTATACTTTGCGGAAGATTATACTCTTACTCGGAAGATTATACCCTACTTCGAAAGATATGCGAACCCTGTTCGATGGAGCAGAAGATATCAGTTTTTTATCTCGATGCCTACGAAAAAGATTTTAGTTCTTTGCGAACCAGGATTGCGAACCTGTGGAAGAGATGCGAACCTGCGGAAGGGATGCGAACCTGCGAAAGAGATTTTAGTTCTTTTGTTAAATCAATGTGTTAAACCCATAAAAAAATCACTATCACTCTTTGGACATGTATGAAGGCAAATAAGCACTCGTCCTCTATCACTCTTTGAAGATGTCTATGAGACATGGATTTAGAATGTTGATGAAGAATTTCTAAATACTTGTAGAGAAATATCAAAATACATATCACTTTTTGATTGGTATATCACCTCTAAAAATAGATTGTTAAGCACCCAACCTAACCTAAAGCATAGAATAACTCTAAGGAATGGGGTGGATGTCTTCCAAAAACATTTATGGCCAATAAAAAATCGATTATAAGAAAGCTAATCAAACTTTAAAGATTGTGAATGCTTTAATTAATGTTGCCACCCTTGATTTCTCATCTACATGGTAACTTTTCTTCTACATGGTAACCTAAACTACTTTGTAAAAAAAATAATGCATTTTATATCAATTTTTTCAAAAATATTAACGATTTTATTATTATATTTCTTAACAAAGTTAATAAGCTAACAAGAAGTAATTCCTTTGAGTGGTTTTTCCCATAACAATGTTTCCATAAACATAATAGTTATATGAATTTGTAAACCACATTAAAAAACGACCTTAACTTTTAAAAATTCACTCAAAAGTCACATATAAGAACCTTATTCACTTAATTTGTATTCTTTTTAACTTCAATGAATTTAAAGTTCAATAAAAATTCAATAAAAATTTTAAAAATAAAATTATATATTAAATTTGTCATTAAAAAAAAAAATTATAATATATGTAAAATGCTAAAAAAAATATTATAATTCTTTAATATATAATAATATAATAATATAATAATATATATATATATATATATATATTTCATTATATATTTGAAATTTATATGTTATTGAAATATTATAATTCTGTTATAATTGTTTATAATTTATATAATTGAAATATATGTATGGTATAAATAAAAAAACTAACAATAAAATTTAAAGATTAAAATATTTGTAATGTAATATATATATATATATATATATATATATATATATATATATAAAACACGTTGTGTAAGGAAGTGATGGTTTTTATCTTATATTTTGCAAAATCTAGATTCAAAAGTGGTCCAATCTAGATTTTGAAAGTAGAAATAGGTTCAACCCCTCAAAAGCCTATGGCACCTAAAATTCTATTATTTGACAATTAACTTGGATTTCTAAAAATTTCAATTAGGTTAAATTTCAAAACGTGCAGAAAAATCAATATTTTCAAAGCTAAATTATCACTTATTGGGGTAAGTATTATATATTGAATTATTATACTTGTATATATAGACAAATTTTAAAATTAATATATATATATATATATATATATATATATATATATATATATATATATATATATATATATATATATATATTAAAAATATTTTAATTTTAAAATTTGTTCATATATACAAGTATTAATTTTTATATTTTATTAAAACAATACATTTCTCATATATATATATATATATATATATATATATATATCCAATTTTATGGTCATTGCCAAGCCAGACACAGAATTGGTGTATGGGACAAAGGACTCATCTCTGCACAACAATTTTTCTTCTAAACCTACTAATGAATACATACTCTACCCCTTATATTAATTAATTTAAAGATTAAAATCTTTTTAAAAATCACATATATTTATTTTATATATTTAACTTGTATATTTTTATAACTATTTATAAATATATAATTTTATATAATTTCAGCGTGCATGATATATGTATAATGGTTTATAAATATATACATTTATATAATTTAAGTATGTATAGTATAAATAAAAAATTAATATATCAAAATTTTGAAAATAAAGATAAAAATAGAAATGAAAAATATTATTAAAAAAATGTGTGTTTTATGTAAATGAACAACACAATTCCTAGCATCCTTCCAAAGCTAACTTAGTCTGTATTGGTATCTGTCTCATTGTTGAAATTCACAAACAACATTCCTTTAGTGCAAGCAACCTGGATTTTTTTTAAAAGTGATTAGGTTTTAGCCTTTAGCAATAAAACAATAAAATCCTAAAGGCTAAAATTCGTCTAAAATTCTACTGAATTTTTTTTAGACGAATTTTGTGAAATTATTATTATTATTCGTGTTCGGCTTACGATTTGCAAGGCTCATTGAATCAATTTGTCCAGGAATAAAATTTGACACACTTTAAATTTAATCAATTTTGTTTGTCAAACCTAGTGGCCTAAATAATAACTACTCAACACTTATTCAATATTATTGATCCAAATTTATGCAGGAACAAAATGAAATACGTATATAAATAGAAACATGGATCTACAATGAAAACAAAACTTCAACTCATTAATAACAAAGTACTGAAAATTGTTACATGCAGAATGGAAATATACTAGTTCAGGTGAAGGTAGCTTATCTCTGGGAAGAGATGTGATGACTACATGCCTTTTGAACTGTGTTACAATGAGGCTCAGAGGCTTTTTTATCATTAAGAAACAATGAGAAACCCTAAACATTCAAAACCTAACCATAGGATATGAAGCACCAAAACCCTGTGGACCTCGTTGGGGTTAGTTAGAACGTCAACTTCCCGGAGTCGTAACTTTGGCATACGATATTTGTTTAACTATCATAATACCTCGTTTCAAAGATCTTCAAGAGGAGGCTGTAAAATTATATGTAAATTGGATTTGCCTCTTTTTGGTCTCTTTGTTTTCCCAAAAATATCTTTTAGGCCCTCAAAACAACTCCAGAAGTTTAGGACCTGAAAAAATGTCAAAAATAGTAAGTTGTGCTACAATTAAGGAAACTGAAAGAAACAATGATGGGGGTCCAAGTGGAATAGGATGGTGGCTACCAATATCCATCTAGATAAATCCTCTATCTTTAGGAAAAAATGGTCCCCACTGCATTGAGTGTCTCCATGAGATGGGACAACTTTTGTTGAACTTGGTCCTTGGCGAGCCACTTTCCTTGGTGTAGGAGTTGGCCCACTTTAACAACTCGATATAGTTGGATCTTCTATTGGAAAGTGTTCTTTATCTGTGTGTCCATGATCTGATAATTTTTGGCATGTTCCATGTAGTTTGGGTTGAGATTTGTGGGCATTAATTGTTTTGAAATCTCTGATGTGTCCAATAATGGTGGAAAGTATGGTCGAAGGCGATCCACATTGGACACTGGGTGCATGCCAAGGAATGGGGGAAATTTGATCTCAAAATAATTATCTTCCACAACCTTGGTGATGGTGTAAGGCTCGTATGGAAGTGGTCGAATCTTTAGATGGGCTCCGACAAGGCGTTCTATCTGCAAATGCAACAAAACTTTGTCTCCCACCTGAAACTTATGTGGCACCCAATGCTAATCATGTCGCTTCTTTTTCTTTGCATTGGAATTCTCCAAGATGTTGTGAACCTATTGGCGGATGTGGTGAATTCGATCAATAAATGTGGTTGCTTTATCAACCTCAAATTGTACATGGGTCGATTATGTCTGTGTACTCGCATGAGGCATGGAAATATCATTGAGACACAAAGGTTGAAATTCCAGTCCCACTTGAAAGGGACTATGTCCATTCAAGCTATGGAGAGCTCTATTATAGTTGTGTTGCACATAGGGAAGGCTCTAATCTTATATTTGTAGATGTTTGGACTTGTATATGCATAGGATGTGCATTATAATCATATAGATGGCCTTTTTCTGGTTGTTAGTATGGGGATAGATTGCAATTTACTTGGTGAGATTGGTGTCCAATAGTTTCCAAAGGCTCGACCAAAAAGTGCTTGCGAGATCCCAAAATGTACCCACACTCATTAAAAGAAGAGTTTGGCAGTGTCCTATGTTGTGATATTGTTCTTACAGTCCGTCAATACAGCCATCTTAGAAAATTTTTCCACGACAAAAAATACACAGAGATTACCATGCTTGGTAGAAGGGAGGCCAGATAGATAGTCCATGGAGATGGATTCCCAGGGTTGGCTGGGAGTAGGAAAAGGAGTGTAAAAACCTTGCTTCTTAATGGTTGGATTGGTGATGGCATAGGAAATGCAAGATATGATATATTTTCCAAAATCTCATGGGAGTTTTGGCCAATAAAAATACTTCTGTAGTATGACCAAAACATTCTCCACACCAAAATGTCCTGCGACTCGACTGTAGTGCACCTCCCAAATCAGCTTGGAATTCTCACTTGAAGGAATACAAAGGTGGCCTAGGTAGCATAATAATGCAGCCTGGAGGTGGAAATATAGAACTTTCTTTCCATCCACTAAATTTGGTGTTTGGGGGCAGACTCTGGATCATTTTTGTATAGTTGCATCCATCCAAAGGTATCGTGGCCACAATATTTGAGAACAGTAGACCGTTCTGCAACTGGGGTTCGACTGAGGCAATCTGCAACATGATTGGTGCTTCCATTTTTTCATTTAATGTTCAAGTGGAATTGTTGCATATATGCATACCACTTCTGATGGCGATCGTTCTCAACTTCCCTTATGTTTGTATAAACTAAATAAGTCGGTGATCTATGTGGATGACCATATTCTTCCCCAGAATTTAATGTTTCCATTGTCAGCAAGCCTACATGATATAATACATATTTTAATCATAGGTCGGGTACTTTCGAATTGTATTAGAAAGTGTCTCACTGTGATAGGCCGCCAAATTTCCTTATTGGGCAAGAACTACACCAATAACATAGTTAGAGGCATTAGTCTCAATTTCAAATGGTTGCTATAGGTCTAGCAATGTGAGTACAGGTGTAGATAAGAGGTGGTGCTTTAGCTCAACGAACGCCTTCTATTAGGATTTATACCAAGAAAAAAATGCTTTCACTCCACCCTTGGTAATGTGATTCAAAGGCCAAGTGATATGAGAGAATTCCAACATGAACCTCCGATAAAAATTGGTAAGGACAAAAAAGCTCTGAATATCTCTTAAGGTGGTCAGAGCTGGCCAATCTAAATTGAATTGGATCTTAGCTGGATCTGCATGCATGCCTTGCTCATCTATGATGTAACCCATATATTAGACTTAGCTCAAGGCAAAGGTGCATTTTTCCAATTTGGCACTCACTTTGTGTTGCCGCAGGGTTTGAAGGACTTATCAAATGTGTTGTAAGTGCTCTTCCCAACTCTTGCTAAAGATGAGGATTTCATCGAGATAAAAAACCACGAATGAGTTGGTGAAGGCTCATCCTCATTAAAGTTGCAAGGGAATTTTTCAACCCGAAAGGCATGACCAACCATTCAAATATTCCTTCTTTGGATTTGAAGGCAGTATTACATACATTTGTGGGCTCTATTGGAATTTGGTGATAACCAAAATTCAAATCGATCTTGTTGAAATACTTAAACCCCTTGAGCTGATCTAGAACATCATCAATCCATGGGATTAGATACCTGTTCCTCACAGTGATTTTGTTTAGTGCCCAATAATTAATGCAGAGCCTCCAGGTCCCATCCTTCTTATGCACAAGTACAATCAGGCTCCCACAAGGAGAGGAAATTGTTTGGATGTGTATTTTTTGCAAAAAATCCTGGAACTGTCACTTGATCTCTTCAATTTCCAGAATGGAGCAAGAGTATATCATCCCATTGGGTATATTTTCTATGAGAGTTAGATCGATTGAATGCTTGACTTGATAGTGCAAGGGTACCCCTGTGGGTGAGGAGAATATGTCCCTTTATTCTTCCATGACATTATCCACTTGCTTCTGCTGCATGGAGGAGCCCTTCCCAGGGGCCATGGATGTGCCCACGATCTTCCCCTTAATTTGAGAGTGAATAAAAAATAAAATAAATTTCCTTGATAGGGAGATTATCTTAATGTATTACTTAGTAGTGATCAAAGAGATAACACTAGGAGGGTCTACCTCTAGTATCTTGTATAAATTACTACCCAAAGTAAAAATAATAGTGCGAGACCTAAACTCATACACAAAATGGTGCTTCTAGAAGTATGCTTGGCTTAATAATACATCACAAACTTCATGAGGAGAAATGTCACACAATAACTCATCTGTGAATGGTTTGATGTTGTAGGGAAGACGACCATGTTGGCTGACACAAATATCTCGTACTTGGTGGAGCCACTCGATGGTGTATGGATGCAGGTGTGGTGTGGTCGGTAGGGCCAACCACTTAACAAATTATATTGAGATGAGGTTCTTTTGGATCCCACTATTGACAATGAACTACAATGACGAACCCTTCACCCACATATTTGATTGGAAGAGATTCTCCCCTTCCTCTGGGTCCTTGGGTTCAATCTTCTGGACCTTGGTGATGGAAATAGTCGCACTGGGTTTTACATCAATAATATGCTTCCTTTTTCATTCCCATTGTCAAGGTATGATTCAGAGTTGGAACATGCATATAACTCTAAAGCCTTCATCTTGACCACTAGTGATTGCTTGGCACGAACTCACGTGTGTTGTGAGTGGGCCTCTTGTGGAACTCACACCACTTACATGTGTCCTTCTTTGTCTTTGTTGTGATATTATTTTCTTGTGGCTTCAGTGGGTTGTCCTGGGTCACCCTGCCTTGGATTTATCCTTTGTTTTGCAGTTTGGGGGCACCTTTTCCTTGCACCAAATTCGAAAATCGAAAGTCTTGCTTATTTTTTTTAAATTTCCACTTGAACATGATAATGTATTAGTATTGGGCACTGATCAAGGATATATCCAGGAACTCCATATCATCCTGGATGTATTCATGTAGACAGTCGTGGTACTTGAGTACCAGATTCTACTCAGAATCCTTGATCCCCAACTTTGTGTGAAGGGTATGAAAAATATTTGTGAACTTTGGCATGTCTTGGTACCTTCCCTGCTGCAATGTGGTCCATTTTATGTACTTATCTTCATATCTCCCGACAGGGTAATACTGTTCCTTGACGACGTCTCAGAAGGAATTCAAAATGGGTGTAGATGAAAAAATTGAGGGTTCCTCTCATCCTTCTGCTCACATTAGGTTTTCCACTAGTCCTTGACGTGGGGGTGCATTTGAGGAGAGAAAAAGTAATGTTTTCCTTATCAGAAAAATCATGAACCGAAAAATACCCTTCCAACATATTTAACCTTTTATATATGAAATTTGTGTCTATTTTATTTTCAAATATCGGGATGTCAAATTTAACTTGTACCTTGAAGGGGGGCCAAAGTGGAATAGGTGAGTGGCCACCAATATCCACCTGGATTAGTCCTTCTCCCTTAGGAAGAAATGCTCCCCATTTCGGTGAGTGCCTCCATGAGATTGGGAAACTTCTATTGAACTTGGTCCATGGTGAGATGCTTTCCTTGGTGTAGGACTTGGACTGCTTTGACAAATCAATATAGTTGGATCTTCTATTGGAAAGTTTTCTTGATCCGTGTGTCCATAATCTGATCAATTGTGGCTTGTTCCATTTAGTTTAGGTTGAGATTTATGGCTGTGATTTGTTCCGCAATGTTTGATGTGTCCAACAATGGTGGAAAGTATGGTCGAAGGATGTCCACATTGAACACTAGGTCTAGTCCAAGGAATGGGGGAATTCTTAGCTCGAAATAATTGTCTCCCGCAGTCTTGGTGATGGTGTCAGGCCTGTATTTAAGTGGTCGAATATTCTGATGGGGCTGGTAAGGAATTCATTCAACAATTGCAACCAAAATTTGTCGCCCACTTGAAACTTATGTGGCACCTGATGTTAACTATATCATTGCTTGTACTTGGAATTGGACTTCTCTAAGATGTCCTAAACCTGCTAAATGTGTTGTATGTAGAAATTTATTAATACTAATAGTACTATCGGATTCTCTTGATCTAAAAAATTAATCTTATGTTAAATACAAAATCCTTCCACTTAATTATTTGCGGAAATTAAATTTCCAATTGCAAACACATGTGAAGGAAATAAATCACACATAAACACAGTTGTTTAACGGGAAAGCTTAAAGCTAAAAGCCCCAACTATCATATATTATGTATATCAATGGATCATGTAATAATCTCATACAAAGCTTAGTACATCAAGCTCTCAGTACAATCAACAATCATTACACACTGTCATGCAAAAATTTTCATATCTATGCACCAATTTCTTGCCTCTTGACAACCTGTCTCCACTGCGCAATCCCTGCTGAAGAAGACCTCTGAATGAATTCGAATTGGCCTTGCCTTGACTGCGCAATCCTCATTGGCATCTCCAATGTGTGTCAGATGCATTGAATGCATCACTATAGTCACAACAGATATTCCATCTCACCCTTCCACCTATCTCTCCACTGGGTCTCGAATGGAACTGAAATGCAAGTAGTTAACTACTGTATTTGTTCAGTTGTTAGTGAGTTATTAGTTGTGAAATAATTAACTAATTAATTCACTAAACTCTCACTAGTGTATCTTTCAGTTAGACTAGATACAACTAGCTCAACTGAGTTTAACTCACTTAACTGAGTTAAACTAAATAACAACTCCCATAACTACTCTTCCAACTTTGTCACAACTTTGCCATTTTAGTTATAAATGAGTCCTCCATGCATGAGCCACCAATAACCCTAGGAATTGTGTAATTCCTTCAGCCCACTAAGTCTCCAAATCTGTTCACTGAAATAAAGTGCTCCAAGATAATAAGTTGATATTTATTGTTAGATTATTGTTAAGGGCTAATAATAATCAACATGCATCTATATTTAGGTTGACGGTCTATAAATAGACTTCGCCCAATATTCTAAAAACAGAATTTCATCTATTTTTCACATTTGACCAACCATCTACAAATAACATCATGCAACTTATAGAATATGCTCACCATGTCTAAAAATAGACATACACCTAAAAATAACATGCGGGCCCCACTTAGTGAAAGTGCTTACTTTTCACTAAGCTCATCATCTTGTTGAATCTCAACACTCCCTCTCAACAAGATAGGGATTATCCTTCACCCGATCCTGCCTCTATGGTATTTGAATTTTCTCCTGCTGAGCGCCTTCGTCAGAATATCTACATCTTGATCTTCCGTAGGAATGTACTGAAGCAACATGATCTTCCGCTGCACACAATCTCTGATATGATGATATCATATATCAATATGTTTAGATATATCATGAAACACATGATTAATCAAGAGTTTAATGCAACTCTGATTATCACAATGTATCACTGTAGGATCTAAATGAGAACCAAACAAACCGACCAAGATCTTCCTCATCTAGATAGCCTCACATGCAGCTTGACTTGCTGCCATGTATTATGCTTCTGCTGAACTGAGTGCTACGGATCTTTGTTTCCTGCTGTACCAAGAAATCGCTGTAGATCCGATACTAAAAACCCCTCCTGATGTGCTCTTTCTGTCCATTGGGCTGCCTGCCCAATCTGCATTCGTGAAGCCATGCAACTTCACCTCATTCGTCTGTCTGTACCATAACCCATACTCAAATGTGCCCCTGATATGTCTCAGGAAATTCTTGTCTACCTTCCAAAAGATCTTGGTAGGCTTAACCATCGCTTGACTAAACTGGTTCACCGCATAGCATATGTCCAGTCTTGTATTAACTAAATACATGAGCGAACCCACCAACTGTCGATAAACAACGGCATCCACTACCTTTGCCGATGTAGTATCCTCTTTCCTCCAATTTTCTGGAAGATGAGTATCCATGGGCTTGGTTTCCTCCATGTGAAACTTACCAAGTATCTCCCATGCATACTTTCCTTGAGAGACAAACAATTCACCTTCTCACTGCCATATTTCCAATCCAAGGAAATAATGAAGGAGGCCCAAATCCTTCATCTCAAACTCCTTTGCAAGATCTGCCTTGCATGAGTGTATCAACTTCTCATCACCTGTTAGTATTAAATCATCAACATAAAGAACAATTATTAAAATATTACCCTCCACCACAATTTGGTACAAGTTTGCATCTGCCTCACTCTTGGTGAAGCCAAGTCCGATGAAATAGCTGTTGATCTGTGTGTACCAAGCACGTGGTGCTTTCTTTAGCCCATACAACGCTCTTTTGAGTCTACACACATTCGAATCGCTGCTGAAGATAGAAAATATTTCAGCCTACTCAATGTACACTTCTTCCTCAATGATCCCATTAAGGAACACAATCTTCACATCCATCTGATGAATGTGCAGCCCATCTGCGCTGAGAGAGTAAGGACGGTCCGTATGGAAGAATACTGTGCGACAGATGCAAAGGTTTCTTCATAATCAATCCCCTCGATATGTGAGAAGCTTCGGGCAACAAATATTGCCTTATACTTCTCAACACTCCCATCAACAACTTGCTTTACCTTGTAGATCCGTCTTGAACCTACCACTAATTTACCAACCGACTTTGGAACAATCTCCCAAGCATTGTTTCTGACAATCGATTCATACTTCTCCACCATGGCATCTATCCATGTGGGATCCTACAATTCTTCTTCAAAAGAATATGGCTCTGTCACAATACACTTGCTCATAAGTGCCATTTATCCAGTAAATCGGTTAGGTGACTGTCTCTGTCTACACTGTGATGTAGGAACTCCTACATTCTGTGCCGCATCAAGCTTCAGTCTCTCAGCTTCTGTGGTATGCTTTCTGCGTGTTCTGAAGTTTGGTTCTGCATGAGTGGACTACTCCACTCCATGAATCTCCTCCTGTGGCTGATCCACATCTAGAGGCTCATCTTTGGGAACAAGAAGTTCCTCCTTTGCATGCAAGTGTAGCTCCCTCTAAAGCGACAACTTCATGGTTTTCACCTCATTTAATTTTATATCCCGTCACACCACAGTCATTCGATTGTTTGGAAAATACACATGATAATTATGGGGTGTTTCTGTGTACCCCACAAATATCCCAACTTCTGCAGTCAGCTCTAGCTTCTTCCTAGCATCCTTTGTCACATGAATGTAAATACATGAGCCAAAAATATTCAAATGAGAAATATCAAGCTTCTTACCAATAAAATATTCTTCAGGTGTACTCATGCCAGTACTCTATGAGGATAATGGTTTTTCACATAAACCGCAGTGTTTCATGCTTCCGCCCACAAGTGCATCGGTAGGCCCTGGTCATGCAACATAACTCGTGCAACACCCACGATCATTCTGTTCTTCCTCTCTGCGATCCCATTTTGCTATGGGTTATGAGGCGCTATGAGTTCTCTTTGAATTCCTTCTTTGCTATAGAAGTCTTTGAATTTGTTCGAGATATAGTCACCACCATTATCACTCTGTAGAGCCTTCACTTGCTTCCCCGACTCCTTCTCCACCAATGCTTTAAACTCACAAAAATTTGAGAATGTTTCGCTCTTCTTCTACATAAAGAAGATCCAGCATCTACAAGAATAGTCATCAAAAAATATAACATAATACCTATGTTTTCTGTTGAAGCAATCGAGAAAGGTCGACACACGTTTGTGTGAATTCTCTCCACGATCACCGAAGCACGGTTCTCCTTCTAATGAAAGGTGGTCTTCAAAAACTTACCCATAGTACATCCCTTACACTGATCTGACTGTGCAAGAGTACCCTTGGGAAGTCTAGTAGAAATATGCTGCAAAATATTCAAGGCGCCATGGTGAAGATGGCCCCATTTCCTGTGCCATAATTCGCCCTCATCCCGGCTCACCACTTCTTCTACTTTTCCCATCATTGCAATGCAGCCATCTACCTCCATCTTGTAGAGATTATTAACTTGAATCCCTATCCTCTTGGCATGACCCATTTTTTTACATCGCAGGAAGGATTTTCCCTTACTGAAAACAACGTCATAACCTTTGTCCTCCAACATAGCGACCGAGACCAAGTTCTTCTTCAGACCTGGAACATGCATAACATCTTTAAAAAAAAAATGGTTTACCTGACTCCCTCTCAAAGGTAATGGTTCCAATGCCAGTCGCATTGTATCTACCATTGTCACCCATCTCTATATGGATTTGCAGATGCTTCTCCTCCAAGCCACTAAACAACTCCTTGTCTCCCGTCATATGGAAGGAAGCACCACTATCAAGATACCACATCAATCCCATTGTGCTTGAAACCAAGCATGCGATCAAAGAGAAATAAATTTTAAATTGTGAGGCTAAGGCCTCACCCACTGCAGCTCCAACAACATTCTTGTTCTTCTTTTTCTGTGGGCAGTTAGTGGTGAGATGCCCATGTTCGTGACAGTGAAAATAATTCACCTTGGAAAAATCCAGCTTCTTGCCTTTAGCCTTGGATTTTGGATGGGATTTCTTCCCCTTCCCTTTCCTTGATTTGGTAGCCAAAGCAAAATTCTCTTCATCATCATTCTTCGATGAAGAGCCATCCTTGGTATTCTGCTTTATATCCTCCTGCACAAGATCCGACCAAAGTCGCTCCCAATCCAACATTTTCTCCTGTCCATTGACAAAGTCTTCGTAGCTATGCCAACTCTTCGGAAGCCCAAGGATAGCCAAGCTCACCAAGTCATCATCTGCAACTGTAATTCCCACACTTCCCAACTCATCCCTACATTGGACAAACTTCATGAGATATTTTGGAATACTGTCACCATTCTCCATTTTGATTTTTCTGAGCTTATATTTCAGTGCCAACTTCCTATGGTCGCTGCTGCTTTGGAAAAGATCTGTCAAAGCCTTACAGATTGAAAATGGAGTGGCTTTCCCATGAAGGCTTGACACAATATGGTATTTCACACCTTCCAATAGAATTCTTCTTGTCTTTGCTACCTTCTTTTGCCATGCGTCAAGTAATGCATCATCGCTAGAAGTAGGCTTAGGAACATCGTTATCGATGATATCCTTCAGTCCATTATCTTCAAGCACTGCCTCCATCCTATCCTTCAAGGCTATTTAATTCGAGCCACCCTCAAGGGAATACTCCGATCGAAACCCATTGAAATACATTTAAATGAATACTCAACTTTCGCACCAAGAAATTTCTGCAACAAATTCGAATTGTCCACCAACACGAAAAATCAACACCTCTTCACAATTGCAATCTCCAGTGATTAACACTACTCTGATACCATGTAGAAATTTATTAATAATGATAGTATTACCGGATTCTCCTGATCTAACAAATTAATCTTATGTTAAATACAAAATCCTTCCACTTAATTCTTTGCGGAAATTAAATCGCCAATTGCAAACACATGTGAAGGAAATCAATCGCACATAAACACAGTTGTTTAACAGGAAAGATTAAAGCTAAAAACCACAACTATCAGATATTATTTATATCAATGGATCATGTAATAATCTCATACAAATCTTAGTACATCAAGCTCTCAGTACAATCAAAAATCATTACACACTGTCATGCAGAAATTTGCATATCTATGCACCAATTTCTTGCCTCCTGACAGCTCGCCTCCACTACGCAATCCCTGCTGAAGAAGACCCCTGAATGAATTTGAATTGGCCTTTCCTTGACTAGGAAATCCTCATTGGCATCTCCAATGTGTGTCAGATGCATTGAATGCATCACTATAGTCACAACAGATAGTCCATCTCACCCTTCCACCTATCTCTCCACTGGGTCTCCACTGGAACTGACATGCAAGTAGTTAAATGCTGTATTTGTTCAGTTGTTAGTGAGTTTTTAGTTGTGAATTAATTAACTAATTAATTCACTAAACTCTCACTTGTGTATCTTTCAGTTAGACTATATACAACTAGCTCAACTGAGTTTAACTCACTTAACTGAGTTAAACTAAACAACAACTCCCATAACTACTCTTCCAACTCTATCACAACTTTGCCACTTCAGTTCTAACTGAGTCCTCCATGCATGAACCACCAATAACCCTAGGAATTGCGTAATTCCTTCAGCCCATTGATTTTCCAAATCTTTTCATTGAAATAAAGTGCTCCAAGAGAATAAGTTGATATTTATTGTTGGATTATTGTTAAGGGCTAATAATAATCGACATGCATCTATATTTAGATTAACGATCTATAAATAGACGTTGGCCAATATTCTAAAAATAGAATTTCATATATTTTTCACATTTGACCAACCATCTACAAATAGCATCTTGCAACTTATAGAATATGCTCACCATGTCTAAAAATAGACATACACCTAAAAATAGCCTACGAGCCCCACTTAATGAAGGTGCTTACTTTTCACTAAGCTCATCATATTGTTGAATCTCAACATTGTACGTGTTCAATAAACCTGGTTGCTTTATCAGCCTCAAACTATAAATGTGTGGATTATGTATGTGTAGTTGCATCAGGCATGACAACATCAATCAGAGACAATGATGAAATCCCATACCCACTTGAAAGGGATTGTGAGTAGTCAAGCTATGAAGTGCTTTGTTATAGTTGTGTTGCATACAGGGATGAATATCATTCCAAGTTTGTGGATGCTTAGACATGTACATGCGTAGGATGTGCACTATCATCCTGTTGACGATGTCTGTCTGGCCATTAGTTTGGGGATGGAATGCAGTCGATTTGGTGAGCTTGTTGTCCAATAGTGTCCAAAGGATAAACTAGAATGTGCTCAGGAACCTATTATATCAATATGATATAATAGTATGTGAGATTCCAAAATGTACCCACTCTCGTTCCAAGAAGAGTTTGACAGTGTACTCTGCTGTGATACTCTTCTTACAGGTCATGAATACAACCATCTTGAAAAATATGTCCACGACCAAAAATACACAGTCATTACCATTCTTGGTAGAAGGGAGGCCAGACAGATAGTCTATGGAGATGGATTCTTAAGGCTGGTTGGGAGTAGGCATGGCAGTGTACAAGCCTTGATTCTTGATGGCTGGTTTGACGATGTCACAAGCAGTGCAAGATTTGATATATTTTCCAACATCTTGTCAGAGTTTTTTTCCAATAAAAATACTTTTGTAATGTGACTATAGTTTTCTCCACACCAAAATGTCATATTACCCAATTGTAGTGCACCTGCCAAATCAGCTTGGTACGCTTCGCTGAAAGAACACAGAGGTGGTCATGGTGGCATAATAATGCATCTTGGAGGTGGAAATATGGAACTTGTTTTCCATCCACAAGCATTTGGTATGTGGTGGCGAACTCTGGATCATTTTTTTACAATTGCATTCATCCAAAGGTCTCGTGGCCACAAGAGTTGAGAACAATAGTCAATCCTTCAACAAGGGGCCGACTGAGGAAATTTGTAACATTATTAGTGCTACCCTTTTTATATTTAATTTTCAAGTGGATTTTTTTCATATATGTAGACCAATTTTGGTGGTGATCATTTTACAACTTCCCTTATGTCTGTATAAACTAAATAGGTCAATGATCTGTGTGGATAGCTGTCTCCTTCCCCAGAATGTAATGTTTCCACTTCCGGCAAGCATACATGATAGAATAGATCTCTTTATCATAGGTGGGTACTTATGAATTGAATCAGAAATTGTCTCACTGTGATAGGCCACCAGATTCCCTTGTTGGGTGAGAACTACACTAACAACATAGTTAGAGGCATTTGTCTCAATTTAAAATGGTTGTTATAGTTCTAAAAATGTGATTACAAGTGTAGAGCAAAGGCGGTGCTTCATCTCAATGAACACCTTCTATTGGGACTCGGACCAAGAAAAAAATTATTTTTCTCTACCCTTGGTAACCTGACTCAAAGGCCAAGTGATATGGGAGAATCCAAACATGAACCTTCGAAAAAAAATTGCAAGACCCAAAAATTTGTGAGGCTCTATTAGGGTGGTTGGGGCTAGCTAATCCCGAATGAATTGGATCTTATATGGATCCACATGCACATCATCCTCATCTATGGTGTGACCTAGATATTTGACCTGACTCATGCCAAAGGTGCATTTCTCCAACTTTGAACATAGTTTGTGTTGTCACAGGGTTTGAAGGACCTGTTGAATGTGTTGCAAGTTCTCTTTCCAACTCTTGCTGAAGATGATGATGTTTTCCAGATAAAAAAACACGAAAGAGTTGGTGAAGGGTCATAATATGTCATCCATTAGCCTCACAAAAGCTGCAGGGACATTTTGCAACATGAAAGGCATGACCAAACATTAAAAAAGGCCTTCCTTGGATTTGAAGGTGGTTTTCCATACCTCTGTGAGCTCTATTTAAACCCGGTGATAAGCATACTTCAAATTGATCTTGATGAAATACTTAAATCCCTTGAGCTGATCAATAAGGTCATTAATCCATGGGATTGGATACCTGTTCTTGAGAATGATTTTGTTTAGTGCCTGATAATCAATGTAGAGCCTCTATGTCTCATCCTTCTTCTATACAACTACAATCAAGCTCCCACAAGGTGAGGAACTTGGTGATATGTATCCTTTTTTTAGTAACTCCCGAATCTGTTGCTTGATCTCTTCATTTTATAGAATGGAGCGATAGTATATCGGTCCACTGGGTAGAGGTGCTCCAGGAGTCAGATCGATCGGATGCTTGACTTGATAGTGCAAGGGTACCAGTGTGGGTGAGGAGAAGATGTCCCTATATTCATCCATGAACTTATCCACTTGCTACTTATTTATTTTTGTAGCTTGGGAGGTTTTCCAAGCCTTGAGGATCGAGGGATTGGAAGAAGAAGCTCCACAAGTGGCCTTGTGGGCTTGAAACCCAAGCTTGGGGTTTTGTACCCATCGATGCTTGGGCCAAAACCATGAATAAATTTTGACATGTGATGAATGAGGATAATAGTAGATGACGATGCAAATAAAACGCATCAAGAATCATCCAATTCCAAGTTGTTTTTGAAGATATGATGGGTTAATTTGTCTAGTAGGGAAAGTCGGATTGAGGTAAAAATGGTGACCAAAGACAAATTCATTGTATCCACTTGAGTCATATAAATATAGGTCAATTGTGAGGCATTTAGACAGATCATTGAGCATTCACATCAAAGGAATACCTTTCCGATTGAACAACAAGCTTGAAGGAGGACAAAAAGGCAGGGAGATTTGTTTTAGGGTATGTTTATGGTGTGGTTTTCTGAGTAGCAAAGCCGCAGCCCTAAGACACGTTGCATGGAGGCAAGGAGGACAGTTTAGGGCCGTTTATCCTTTTATTAAAGTGTGAGTATCATTTTAGGTCTAGCTATTTGACTGAGGTTATTTTTTTGGACTATTTGGTGCATGTTTTGGTGTTTTGTTTGGGCCATAGGGGTAGATGAAGCTATAACAGAGTGTGGAGGGATTTTTGGAGGAAGGAAAGGCTAGGAAGGCTCATCCAACCTAGCCACAATCATCACTAGGAGGCTGCAACTCAAACATTGCCTTCTTCCTTGGTTTTGAGGTTTGTTTGTCCTATTGTTAGGGACAACCACCTGTAGGGTGCCTTGTGTGGATATTACAAGGGCCAAAACAATGGTTGAGGACCACTAAAAATAAAACATTAAGAGTATCCCAATGGGATAAGGATACATTGATTTTTGAGCAAAAGTTGAGGGTTGTTAAGGGTGCCCTAACCAAAATTGCAGGAGCACAGATCCCAAGGCAAGGTAGCAACAATAGGGAGTTGAAGATGTCATAATGTTTAATGGTTGGATGCTAGGTGGATGGGTGGCCTAGAAGAGGACTGATTGGAGAAGTCTGTTAGCATCCACGTGGAAGGGTTTCCTAAGTGTTGGATTCCCTAACTAGGTGCAGATGCTTCAGCGAGGATTGGTCATTCGTGGACTGTTGGAGGGCAGTGTGAGAGTGGGCCAAGTATAGACATTGGATTGGGAATTTATGGTGTGTTGGAGGACAACGTGATAGTTACCAAGTTGGAGATTGATGTGCACCATCTTCATAGACTTAGATGGTTGCTAGAGTGGCAGTTGATGAGCTCGAGGGTCTAATCAAATAGGAGAATTTTGTGCAGCCCTAGACTTGCATGTGAAGTAGGAAATCTACAAAAGATGGTGGGAAATCCTCCTAGCCTATGTTCATTGTGGGAGATGGACATCTTGCAGTGATAGGTGGCCTCCCTATGTGCCCTATATTGGTCTTCATTAGAGCAATGAAGGAAGACTATAGTGGGTTGAAGTCCATGAGTGATCTAGGTGGATATTGGTGGCCACCCGCCCATTCCACCTAGTTAGTTTCATCAATTTTCTTATTTACTATTTTTAGCATTTTTTTAGGTCCTAAACTTCCGAAGTCGTTTTGAAGCCCCAAACGACGTTTTTTGGGCATGCTTCCTCTGGTGATTTCATATAAATTGCATCAGCAGTTGTATTCCTCGAAGATATCTTTCTAACGAGGTATCATGTGCGTCAAATAGAGATAATATGACCAAGTTACGACCCCAGGAAGTTGGCTTCCCAACTAACCCCAACGGGGCCCATAAAGTCTTGGTGTTACACCTCCTCAGGTTAGGGTTTTGGTTGCTTAGGATTTTCTCTTATTTTTCAATAATAAAAAGGCCCTTGAGACTCATTGTAACACAATTCAAAGGCATGTAGCCGCCACATCTCTTCTCAGAGATAAGCTACCATCTCTCGAGCTAGTTTATTTGTTATTCTGTCTATAATAAATTTTCAGTATTTGATATTAATGGAATGAAGTGTTATTCTTGCTAAATCTCTGTGTTTATGTTTATTTCTATATTTTATTATGTTCCTGCATAAATCCAAATCAGTGGTATCAGAGGGGTCTGCTCTTTCTTTTCATGTACCCAACGAGGTTGGGGTATAAGGAGTTAGGGCTTGATCTGGTTGAACCTTTGCAAGAGAAACCTCACAAACCGTGATGACCTCCAATGGAGGAAGAAAAGAAATACGAGGGAGCAGGAGATCCTATCAAAATATTTCTTGAGGAGGCCCTCGAGAAATAAAGGAATGCAATGATGGATAACTTTTCCTAGATCATTCAACGACAATCCACTGATGGCGCATATGCATCCATCAGCCACTCTGGAGGCGCACTCCTTTCAAGGTACAAGTCAACTTCGACATTATTTTATTTGAAGGCCAAATAGATGCAACGTTGTAGATAGATGGTTGAATTTTATGTAAGGGTATTTCTTGGTCAATGATTTCTCTGAACGAGAAAAGATTACTTTTTCACTCCTCAAAGAATCCCCCCATGTCAAAGACTGGTGGGAAACCTACTATGAGCAAAAGGACGGGAGGGAACCCTCTCTGTTCTCGACCGCACCCACTTGGAATTCATTCTAAGACAACATTAAGGAACAATATTACCCCGTGGGGTGCTATGAGGACAAGTACATCCAATAGACCACGCAACAACATCAAAAGGATCAAGATATGCACGAGATGACGAATTTGTTCCATACCCTATGCACAAAGTTGGGTATTAAAGATTCAAAGAAACATTTGGTGCTCAAGTACCACAGTTTTTTTCACAGATAGATTCAGGAGGAAATGGAGTTCCTTTACATTACCTTGCTTGGAATGACATATCGATATGCCGCCAAGATTGAGCAAAAATTTAAGTAGAAGAAGCAAGACTTTGGATCCGTGAATCCGAAGCCAGGGAAAGGCGCCCCTGATCTGAAATTGTGAGAACAAAGTATCTCTCATACAGAGATTGACAGTAAGGGGATTTTACGGGTTATTTCACCTTTACTGGAAAGGATGAAACCAGAAGCTTCTGGCCCACAAACTGGCTATGCTTAAAGAAATAAAATGTAATCACTGAAATAGATCCGATCAATGAAAGTATTTGTTTATGTGCAAGGTATTCATTAATCCAAATTTTATGTGTGAATAAGCAAGTTTAAGTATTATGCAAATGAAGTAATGTGGTTTGAAGTTGAACTAATGAGTTTTGTTCACTGTATAATGCTGCTTGGGAAAAGTGTACTTATGAAAAGTTACTGTTTAATATAGTAGAATCTGAAATATAATAGCAAAAATACACAACATGACAGTAAGCAATTTTTTAAGCAGTTCACCCCTCTCTTGGGCTACCTCTGCTGGGTCCAAAAGCCTCTAATTAGGCTTTTCCCTTTTTCATTAATGCTCAAAATATGAATTACACTGTGTAGAAAGCCTCAAAAGGAAAAATAAGCTACAAATTCAGAAACGGAAGGATGAAATCAGTATAAATCGACTATTCATTCACCTCCATTGGATGAGTATAGTCCAAAACAGTTGATCTTTCATTAGGCCCTAGTGGCTCCATAACCAAAATTGCTGGTAAAATCACTGATATAATGCCCTGATGGCTCTACAAACACTCCCAACAGCTCCATAATGCTTCAATACCCCAAAATAAAAAAAAAAATCATCCCAAAAGGACTTTCCTAGCTAAAATTATGGCTAACAGAAGTTTTTCTAGATTCACTCCAGCTAAGTCTGGCTAACTGCCAGATAGCCTGACAAAAATGGAGTTCGGCGCTATATTTAGGGAACCTCCAGTCTAACCGCCAGTGGGATGGGGCTAAAGTATAGGGCCACGTGACCACAACCTCCGAAAATCATTTGGAAACTTTGAGTTTAATTCGGCATACAATAAAGTTTCAACCATATAATACAACCAACTCCGCTCTAAGCGCTATCTTCGCGGAACCACGACCCACACGGATATGCGCCAATGAACATTCAAAAATTTAAATAACTTTTCATGCCAATGGTTTAACAAACCAACCACGTGGTCCAACGGTGTAAACGCTCCACTATTATCCCGCCGACCCGGGATCGAATCCTTCCGCGTTCAAACAAATTTTGGATTGCCATTTTCGTTCTGCCTTGGGGCCACGTGGCGGCCTCCAGGCTAGCCACGTGGCGCCCTGTAATTGGCCACCTGCGGAATATTTCGTAGAATATTTTGTGGAATATTCCATAGAATATTCTGTGGAATATTATTTTTTTAATAAAAATATTTTTTATAAAGTCAAATTTTGGCCATTTTTTAATTGAAATTGGCGAACTTCAAAGCTGAATATCTTCTTCATACGGCGTCGGTTTTCAGTGCCGTTCACATCTACAGGATCCTGTTTCCGAGCTCTTTCTAGTCGATCTAGTTTGGACCAATTCTGAGCAACTTCATTTTTGAGCATTTTTCTACAAGAGACTTGATCTCCTGATCACACCTCCCAAATGGGAAGATTTTGGACCCAAAAAGCTCTTTGATTACTGAAAATGATGATGTGAAGACTGATTCTCCACTCTTCCACCTTTGAATAACTGAAATCTACCTGATTTCATCAAATGAAGCTTTTGAGAAAATGATAATCTGTCTCTGGAATCAACTGATCGACCATTGCTAAGATTGACTGAGTCATGATGCAAATGATTAAAATTTGTAGAACAGCAATTGTAATTTGTAGATTTTTTTTTTTCTACACTTATCAAAATTCCCAGAAGACTTAAAATAACTGCAACCTTGCAAACTGTTCCCATGGCGAATTGTACCATTCTGAAACCAAAATTTTCCCATGCTGAATTGTGTGTCCTTCTTGCTTGCATTGCTTTGCTTTGACACTTCATTCATTGCATTGGCTGACCCAAAAGGTAATTTGTGCAACATAACATCATCTTCTTTCAAAGACAAACTGTTATCAAACTGAGACAAATCATTAGCAACATCATAAAAAGGCGAATGCTCAAAATCTGGTCGTTCAACATTAACAAAGTTAGACTTTGACTTGCATTAACCAATATTTTCAATTGAATTGCATGGAGTAAAGAAGATTCCAGATTCTTCTTGCGAGCTCTCACAATGTACTCTTTACCATCCTTGAACAAGTGATACTTGTTTTCATGGTGATGAAAGATGGCCTTCCTGTCAAATAAATAAGGACTTCCCAAAACAATACCTGAGATATCAAGCGACACCACATCAAGTTCCACTGTGTCAATAAAGTGTGCAGTTATTGCAAAGCGCAATATGCACTTCCTTGAAACTTGCAAATTGGAATCCTTACATATCCATCCAAGTGGATAAGGCTTCGGATGTGGAATGGTCTCAAGTTTAAGCTACTTAACCAAATCTTCAGATATAAGATTCGCTTGTGACCCACTGTCAAATAGTGTGTCAATTTTGGTATGTTTTGAAATTACCCTCACATGGAAAAGCTCTATCCTCCTCTTTTCATCATGAGTATCTTTATGACAATTCAAAGAGCTAGAACTGGGAATTGTGTCTTGCACCACTTCTTTCCCCTTAATGTTCTTCAAAACCATGGCTATGCTTTTTGTCTCATCTTCTGAGTCTGACCCTAAGTCTTGCTCAACTGTTGCTACAGTTTTCTCCTTTTCTTTGGTCTTGTTTTTGTTCTTGTATTTTTCTGGTTTCAGTTCAGGATGAAGCTTCCAGCAATGATCTTCATCATGACTTGTTTTAGAACAGTTCTTGCAAAAGAACTTTCCTTTTTCTTTTCTTGAATTTGCAACTCTCTTCTTTCCTTTGTTTTTGAAATTACTATCCTCATCAAAAGTATTCTTTCCTCTAGCTTCTAAATGTGTAGCCTGCACACAGACTTCATCTAAGCTGGTAGGATTGAACATTAGAATAATATGTTGCAGATAATTGTGCAAACCTCCTATGTATTTCAACAAGGTGTCTTGACTTTGTAAGTCTACTCCAAGTAGAAGTGCTCTCCTTCTAAAATCTTGGGTATAATCTTGCACATTTTGACCCTTAAGTTGCCTAAAAATTTTCCAATTCATGATTGCTTTCTGAATATGAGCAAGAGGATAAAATTGTTTCTTAATAGCTGTAATAAACTCATTCCAAGTTAGAGTTATCTTACCATGCTTTTTGATTTCCTCCTTAGTCTTGGCTTCCCACCAAACCAAAGCTGCTCCATCCATTCTCAAAGAGGCTAATTGGATTTTTGTTTCATCATCATGCAAATTCTGAATCCTTAGATAGAATTCTAGCTGTCTAATCCAGTTATCCAGTTTTTCTACATTCACATCACCATTAAACATCAACAACTCAAACTTCACATCAAGCTTTAACAAAGGATTTTTAAGAGATGTTTTTGTTTTGTGTGACTAATTAACAGAAGTTGAAGAGGATGATGTGGAGGAAGAGGATGACGATGGAGATGAAGGATCACCATTTCCTCCATTCCCTTTCTTAGACTTATCATTGTCTTTCTTCCCTCCTGAAGAATCTCCTTCTTCTCTTTGGTTTCTAGACCCTTCTCCAACAATCCTATCATTTCTCTCCTGGTATAGGATCCTAACCATCTCAGTCAAATCCAAGAAAGCTTTTCTAAAGACTCTTTCTTCTTCCTTGGGATCCATTTCCTCATGTGCTTCTCCTTCTCTGGAAGACATGTTTGTGGCTGATTCTAAGGCTATTGAGGATGAAATGGAAGGTGGATGTAATGGCACTCTAGCCCTCCTTGGCTGAGGATTAACTTGTGCTCTAACCAATTGACCTTCCCCTCTTTTCAATTTCAGCCTAGTAAGCATCAAATTTTGCAGAATAACACAATATTCTTGCACAAATTTCAAAAATTCTTAAGCAAAACCTAGAGCTCTGATACCAACCTGATCTGAAATTGTGAGAACAAAGTATTTCTCATACAGAGATTGAAAGTAAGGGGCTTTTACTGGTTATTTCACCTTTACTAGAAAGGATGAAACCAGAAGCTTCTGGCCCACAAACTGGCTCTGCTTAAAGAAATAAAATGTAATCACTGAAATAGATCTGATCAATGAAAGTATTTGTTTATGTGCAAAGTATTCATTAATCCAAATTTTATGTGTGAATAAACAAGTTTAAGTATTCTGCAAATGAAGTAATGTGGTTTGAAGTTGAACTAATGAGTTTTGTTCACTGTATAATGCTGCTTGGTAATAGTGTACTTATGAAAAGTTACTATTTAATATAGTAGAATCTGAAATATAACAGCAAAAATACATAGCATGACAGTAAGCATTTGTTTAAGCATTTCACCCCTCTCTTGGGCTACCTCTGCTGGGTCCAAAAGCCTCTAATTAGGCTTTTCCCTTTTTCATTAATGCTAAAAATATGAATTACACTATGTAGAAAGCCTCAAAAGGAAAAATAAGCTGCAAATTCAGAAACAGAAGGCTGAAATTAGTATAAATTGACTATTCATTCACCTCCATTGGATGAGTATAGTCCAAAACAGCTGATCTTTCATTAGGCCCTAGTGGCTCCACAACCAAAATTGCTGGTAAAATCACTGATATAATGCTCTGATGGCTCTGCAAACACTCCCAACAGCTCCAAAATGCTTCAATACCCGCAAAAAAAAAAAAATTTCGTCCCAAAAGGACTTTCCTAGCTAAAGTTATGGCTAACTGAAGTTTTTCTAGATTCGCTCCATCTAAGTTTGGCTAACTGCTAGATAGCCCGACAAAAAAGGAGTTCGGCGCTATATTTAGGGAACCGCCAGTCTAACCGCCAGTGGGAGGGGGCTAAAGTATAGGGCCACGTGACCACAACCTCCGAAAATCATTTGGAAACTTTGAGTTTAATTCGGCATACAATAAAGTTTCAACCATATAATACAACCAACTCCGCTCCAAGCGCTATCTCCGCGGAACCACGACCCACACAGATACGCGCCAATGAACATTCAAACGTTTAAATAAATTTCTGCGCCAACGGTTTAAAAAACCAACCACGTGGTCCAACGGTGTAAACGCTCCACTATTATCTCGCCGACCCGGGATCAATTCTGTGCGCGTTCAAACAAATTTTGGATTGCCATTTTCATTCCGCCTTGGGACCACGTGGCGGCCTCCGGGCTAGCCACGTGGTGCCCTGTAATTGGCCACCTGCGAAATATTCCACAAAATATTCTATGGAATATTCCACGAAATATTCTTAGAAAATTTTGTGGAATATTCTTTTTTTAATAAAAATATTTTTTATAAAGTCAAATTTTGGCCATTTTTTAATTGAAATTGGCGAACTTCAAAGCTGAATATCTTCTTCATACGGTGTCAGTTTTCAGTGCCGTTCGCGTCTACAGGATCGTTTTTCCTAGCTCTTTCCAGTTGATCTAGTTTGGACCAATTCTGAGCAACTTCATTTTTGAGCATTTTTCTACAAGAGACTTGATCTCCTGATCAGCCCCTAAACCACAGAACAAGGGGAAAAGCCAAAGAGGGGTGACTCAGAACAACACCACAAATACAAAGAAGGAAACAAGGAAGTGGTGTGAATTTCATAACAACTAAACTCACAACACAAGCGAGTGTCAGACCAAACAATTTTTGGTGGCCAAACTGAAGGCATATGAATGAGATACATGTTTTGATTCTGATTTAGAAGGGGAATCACAAAGGGAATAAAATCATTGATGCAGAACCCAGTTCCACTGTTTCCAGGACTAAGATCTAGAAGGAGGAACTTGATGTTATGCGGATAAATCCCTCTTGCGGACAAGAGCGATCTCCCTAGTATCCTACAGATAGCTAGAAACAAACATCCTTTTGTAAATCATTTTCTCTAGATCATTTGAAATTTAGAATTATTATAAACAAAGAAAAAGGACATGCTCCTACCTTGAAATTTGACATTTGGTGCAACCTTTTATCCATTTGCTCCAAAGAGACTTCTTCAGTAAGTAGAACCTGCAATCAAAGGTAGACAAAAGAATTAAAAGCACCTGCAACATATAATAATTGAGAACAACTAATCTAACTTAGTGATAAAGGAATCTAAGTATTGAATTATTCAAATAGTGATCCGGATTTATGCAGGAACACAACAGAATAAACATATAACCATAAATACAGAGATGCAGCAGAAATAACACTTCATTTCATTAATATCAAAGAACTGAAATTTGCTTACAGACAGAATGGAAATAAAACTAGCTAGGGCGCTGGTAGCTATCTCTGAGAAGAGATGTGGCGGCTACAGGCCTCTGAACTGAGTTACAATGAGGCTCGAGGGCCTGTTTATCATTTAGAAACAATGGGAAATCCTAAACAGCCAAAACCCTAACCCTAGGAGATGAAGCGCCAAAACTATGGGCCCCGTTTGGGTAAATTGGTGTTTCAACTTCCCAGAGGCGTAACTTTGGCATACGATCTCCGTTTGACGCGTACCATACCTCGTTAGAAAGATCTATCCGAGGACTACAAATTTGGAACAGGCAACATCGGTCCATGGACCCATGTTGCCCTCCGTTTTCCCAAAAAACGTCGTTTAGGGCCTCAAAACGGCTCCGGAAGTTTAGGACCCGAAAAACTGCTAAAAATAGTAAACTGTGCCGAAACTGAAAAACTGAAATAGACAATGGTGGAGCCCCAAGTGGAATAGACGGGTGACCACCAATATCCACCTGGATCATTCCTCCCCCCTTAGGAAGCAATGGTCCCCATTGCGTTAAGTTCCTCCATGAGATGAGGAAATTTCTGCTGAACTTGGTCCCTGGTGAACCACTTTCCTTGGTGCAGGAGTTGGCCAGCTTTGACAACCCGATATGGTTGGATCTGCTGCTGGCGAGTGTTCTTCGGTTGCATATCGCAGTGGCCGTACGCGGTACTTTGTTCCTGCGGTCTAGATTTAACCTAGGTTGGTGTGGTTGTTCGCAATGTTCCGAGGTGTCCGGTAGAGGTGGGCGGGAAGCGAAAAGGCGATCCCACATTGAAAGCCCAGGCACGAACCCGAGAATGGTGGAATACGGGCACCAAATGGTATTCCTCGACCTTGGTGATAGTGTCGACCGTACTTGAGACGGCGAAGCTTGCGAGTGGGTCCAGTGAGGCGATACCTGCGTGTGGCCATGCTGTGTACCCACCAGAAAGTTGTATGTTTGAAGGTGTTAATCCTTCGTGCATTGTTTGTACTTCATGTTGGCTTTCTGTCAATATATGTTGAACATTTTATTGGCGGATGTGTTGAATGCACTCGATGAAGCTACTAGCTTTGTCAACTTCAGACTGGACATGAGCTGAATTGGCCTGAGCAGCTGCAAATGGCATGGCTACGTCAATGGGGCATAGTGGCTGGAATCCCAAGCCCACCTGAAATGGGCTATGGCCGATTGAACTGTGGAGAGCCCGATTATAAATATGTTGTACATAAGGGAGGCTCTCGTCCCATGTGCGTGGATGCTTTGAATTGTACATGCGCAGAATGTGTACAATCATTCTGTTGATGACCTCTGTCTGGCCATTTGTTTGGGGATGGAAAGCTGTGGACTTGGTGAGCTTTGTGTCCAACATTGACCAGAGGCTGGACCAAAATGTGCTGAGGAACCTGCTATCTCGATCTGATATGATAGACTGTGGGATCCCAAAGTGCACCCACACTCGTTCAAAGAAGAGGTTAGCAGTGGCTTCTGCTGTGATATTCTTCTTGCAGGCCGCCATAATGGCCATCTTCGAGAATCTGTCGACGACCACAAAAACACAGTCATTTCCCTGCTTAGTAGAAGGCGGGCCCGACATGTAATCCATGGAGATGGATTCCCAAGGTCGACTAGGGGTAGGTAGAGGAGTATATAGGCCTTGCTTCTTGATGGTCGGTTTGGCAATGGCACAAGCAGTGCAGGATCTGATGTGCTTCTCGACATCCCTTCGAAGGTTCGGCCAATAGAAATACTTCTGTAGTATTGCTACTGTTTTCTCGACCCCGAAATGCCCAGCGACTCGACTGTAGTGTGCTTCCCATATCATCTTGGCACGCTCGCTTGAAGGAACACAAAGGTGTCCCAGGTGACATAAAAGTGCATCTTGAAGGTGAAAATTTGGAACTTGCGTGCCCCCCAAGAGTGCCTTGTAAGTGTGGCCGAATTCTGGGTCACTCTCATAGAGAAGCGGCCAATCAGAAGTCTCGTGCCCACAAGAGTTGAGTACGGTGGTGAGCGCCACGATCGGTGGTCGGCTGAGGCAGTCTGCAACATTATTGGTGCTACCCTTCTTGTACTTGATGTTCAAATGAAGCTGTTGCAGATATGTGGACCACTTCTGATGGCGATCGTGCACGCTTCCCCTTTAATGTCTGTATGCGAGCTGGGGGCACGTGATACGTATTAGGAAGCGACGCGTGTCCCAAAATGGAACCTGAGCATTGTCGACAAGCTTGCACAATGGAGTACATTTCTTTGTGATATGTGGGGTACTTGCGAACTGTGTCAGACAATGTCTCACTGTGAAATGCCACTGGATGTCCCTGTTGAGTAAGAACTGCCCCAATAGCATAGTCAGAGGCATCTGTCTCGATCTCAAATGGCTGTTGCAAGTCTGGTAAAGTGAGCACTGGGGCAGAACAGAGGCGGTTTTTTAGTTCTGTGAACGCCTTCTGTTGAGGTTCCGACCAAAAAATTTTTGCTCTCGCTCCTCCCTTGGTGACTTGACTCAAGGGCCAAGTGATATGAGAGAATCCCAACACGAACCTCCGATAGAAATTAGCAAGACCCAGAAAGCTGCGAAGTTCTGTTATAGTGGTTGGGGCTGGCCAATCCCGAATGACTTGGATCTTGGCTGGATCCACATGCACCCCCTTTCATCAATAATGTATCCCAGATATTGAACCTGGGTCATGCCAAAAGTGCACTTCTCCAAATTGGCACACAACTTGTGTTGCCGCGGTGTTTGGAGGACTTGTCGGATGTGGTGAAGGTGCTCTTCCCAAGTCTGGCTGAAGATCAGAATATCATCCAAGTACACCACTACAAATGAGTTGGTGAATGGCCGCAAGATGTCATCCATCATCCTCATGAAGGTGGCGGGGGCATTCGTCAACCCGAAAGGCATGACCAGCCATTCGAAAAGGCCTTCCTTGGCTTTGAAGGCAGTCTTCCACACATCGGAGGGTTCAATCGGTACCTGGTGATACCCAGACTTCAGGTCGATCTTGCTGAAATATTTTGCACCTTTGAGTTGGTCCAGAAGGTCATCAATCCGTGGGATTGGGTATCTATTCCGGACAGTGATCTTGTTCAGCGCCCGATAGTCAATACAGAGTCTCCACGTCCCATCCTTCTTCTGTACTAACACGATCGGGCTCCCACAGGGCGATGAACTTGGTCTGATGTGACCTTTCTGCAACAGCTCCTGAATCTGCCTCTTGATTTCATCATTCTCCAGAACAGAGCGCCGATAGATCGATCCATTGGGTAGCGGCGCACCTGGGGTCAGATCAATCGGGTGCTTGACCTGACAGTGCAGAGGAACCCCTGTGGGTGAGGTGAATATGTCTCCGTACTCCTCCACAACCTTATCCATTTGTTGTTGTTGTGCAGAGGAGCCCTGTCTGGAGGTCGTGGCCACAGTCTTCTTCTTGCCCTGGGGGCGGATCATCAGGAAAACGAATTTCCTGGTTTGGGAAATGAGCTTACTACATTGTTTTGCGGTAACCAAAGAGATAGTCGTAGGAGGTGGTACCTCTGGTATCCTGTACAACTTATTTCCCAAAGTAATAATAACAGCACGAGGTCGAGACTCATACACAGCATGACGCTTCCACAAGTATGGTTGTCCTAATAATACATCAGAAACATCAATAGGAACAACGTCACATAATACCTCATCCGTGAAGGGCTTGATGCTATAGGGAAGGCGACACTGCTGGCTGACGCGGAGATCTCGTCCTTGGTGAAGCCACCCGATGGTGTATGGATGTGGGTGAGCCGTGGTCGGCAAGCCCAACCGCTTCACGGCGTCTGCTGAAATGAGGTTCTTTTGGCTCCCATTGTCGACAATGAACTGTACCGGGGAGCCCTTTACCCACATCTGAGAGTGGAAGAGACGTTCCTCCTCCTCTGGATCTTCCGGTTCCTCCTTTTGGATCTTTGCAGTGGCAACAGTGGCGTTGGGCTCCGCATCAATAATCTGTTTCCCTTTTTCATTCGCCTTTTCGGGTTCTGATTCAGAGTCAGAGCATGCATCTGACTCAGAAGCCCTCATCTCGGCCACTAGCGACTGCTTGGCCCGACACTCACTTGTGTTGTGAGTGGAGCTCTTATGGAACTCACACCACTTTCCCGTGTCCTTCTTCGGCTTTGCGGTGTTGTTCTTTTCTTGTGGCTTCGATGAGTTGTCTTTAGCCACCATGCCTTGGCTCTGTCCTTTGTTCTGCGGTTCGAAAGCACCTTTCCCTTGATTTTGATTCGCAGATCCAAAGTCTCGCTTCTTCTGCTTGAATTTCTGCTCAATCTTGGCAGCATACCGGTATGCTGTACCAAGCGAGGAGATGTCGAGGAACTCCATTTCCTCCTGAATGTATCTGTGCAGACAGCTGCGATACTTTAGCACTAGATGTTTCTCTGAATCTTTGATACCCAACTTTGTGCGCAGGGTATGGAACAGATTCGTCAGCTCATGCACATCTTGATCCCTTTGTTGTCGCAACGTGGTCCATTGTATGTACTTGTCCTCATAGCTCCCCACGGGATATTACTGTTCCTTGACGGCGTCTCGGAAAGAATTCCAAGTTGGTACGGCCGAGAACAGAGAGGGTTCTGTCTGGTCCTTGTTCTCACAGTAGGTTTCCCACCAGTGCTTAACATGGGGGGTAGCTTTGAGGAGTGCAAAAATAATCTTCTCCCGGTCTGAAAAGTCATGAACAGAGAAATATCCTTCTAATAGATTCAACCATTTATCTACGGCATCTGCGTCTATTTGACCCTCAAATATGGGAATGTCAAAATTTACTTGTACCTTAAACGGAGTCGCCACTCCAGAGTGGCTACTGGATGCAGATGCGCCGCCGGTGGGCAGCCGTTGAAGGATCTGAGCAAAGCTATCCATCATCGCGTTCCTTTGTTTTTCGAGGGCCTCCTCGAGCAATATTTTGATAGGATCTCCTGCTTCCTCATCTTTCTTTTCGTCCCCCATGGGCGTCCGTCGAGGTTTGCGAGGCTGATCTTGCAAAGGTTCCACCAGATCAAGCCCTAGCTCCTTATACCCCGACCTCGTTGGGGACATGCAAAGAAGGATCGAGAAAAAAACAGACCGCTCTGATACCACTGATCCGGATTTATGCAGGAACGCAACAGAATAAACACATAACCAGAAATACAGAGATGCAGCGGAAATAACACTTCATTTCATTAATATCAAAGAACTGAAATTTGCTTACAGACAGAATGGAAATAAAACTAGCTAGGGCGCTGGTAGCTATCTCTGAGAAGAGATGTGGCGGCTACGGGCCTCTGAACTGAGTTACAATGAGGCTCGAGGGCCTATTTATCATTTAGAAACAATGGGAAATCCTAAACAGCCAAAACCCTAATCCTAGGAGATGAAGCGCCAAAACTATGGGCCCAGTTTGGGTAAATTGGTGTTTCAACTTCCCAGGGGCGTAACTTTGGCATACGATCTCCGTTTGACGCGTACCATACCTCGTTAGAAAGATCTATCCGAGGACTACAAATTTGGAACGGGCAACATTCGTCCATGGATCCATGTTGCCCTCCGTTTTCCCAAAAAAACGTCGTTTAGGGCCTCAAAACGGCTCCGGAAGTTTAGGACCCGAAAAACTGCTAAAAATAGTAAACTGTGCCGAAACTGAAAAACTGAAATAGACAATGGTGGAGCCCCAAGTGGAATAGGCGGGTGACCACCAATATCCACCTAGATCAAATAGACACAAGAATAACTCAATGAGAAAATGATATCCATATGTATTATCTTGAATGAAAAGAGTAACTTTACAACCTGATGCCTTGATGTTGTACAAGTTCCTCCCGGGGTCCTAAAAAATCGTTCCCCCTTCAGATTGACAAGCTTTCCTCTCTTTGAACTAGCATGAAGTTATGGACATGAGTTTGCGATCATTATCATACCAATAATAACTAGTGTAGGGAGTATGCTCTCTTGAGAATTTTTTCAGCAATTACCATATACAAGGTACAATCTACCCTTGAGATTGAAACATGAGCTCAATTTATAGGAAAATGGAGGTATTTTCAGTTCCATGAAGAGGGGGATGGATTCCTCTCATGAAGGGATTCGAGCTCCATATACCAAGGGATAAACTCCATGAGTGAAGGGATAGAGCTCCATGAGTAGAGGGATAAAGCTCGAACTGATCGCGCTTATAGAAGCTTCCAGTTGGGCGAATATTCATCCAGCTGGGCTTCTAAAAATTAATTTTATGGGGGTCCGTAGGTTTTATAAGAAAAACGTGCGGGATGTTCCACAGGCTATAGAGAAAATATTTGTGGATCCGCAGGAAAGAGCTAGGAAAAGTGTGGAGTTATACTTTTTAGAGTTTTAATGAGCTTTTCTCCAATTTCAAGACTTGTTTTACGAACATTAGGGATTTTTACCTCTAAGGGAGCACAATATAGGTGATGATGAACCTATATAGATAGTCAAATACCATTGTGACAAAATAACGTGTAACAGATTAACCCCTAAAGTGCGAAGTCTGAGGTTAATCTGAAGAGTGAAGTGCTTTATCATTTCGAGGATTGGATTGTGGACACACCGGTTGAAAACCTGTAAAAACATTCAATGCAAGCATGTATATATATATATCATCGCTGAGGTAGGCATTCCCATACTCAGATCAAAACTAACTAAATGTTCTGGTACATAAATGATTTTAAAATTACATCAATAGTAGACACAATATGGGCACAGCCATCTATCATAAGTAGTCTACTGTATCATGAATAATAAAACTCCTCACAGTCTGGATGGTGGAAACTAGATCTGATCCGAATTTATGCAGGAACGCAACAGAATAAACATATAAACATAAATACAGAGATGCAGCGGAAATAATACTTCATTTCATTAATATCAAAGAACTGAAATTTGCTTACAGACAGAATGGAAGCCAAAACCTTCAGAAGCATTGGTAGCTATCTCTAAGAAAGAGATGTGGCGACGACAGGAACCTCTAAACACGAGTTACAATGAGGCTCGAGGCCTATTTATCATTTAGAAACAATGGGAAATCCTAAACAGCCAAAACCCTAACCCTAGGAGATGAAGCGCCAAAACTATGGGCCCCGTTTGGGTAAATTGGTGTTTCAACTTCCCAGGCGCGTAACTTTGGCATACGATCTCCGTTTGACGCGTACCATACCGCGTTAGAAAGATCTATCAGGGACTACAAATTTGGAATGAAGGTGGTGTCATAATAGACCCATGTTGTATAGTTTTCCCAACGTCATTTAGGGCCTCAAAACGGCTCCGGAAGTTCAGGGCCCGAAAAACTGCTAAAAATAGTAAGTTATGACAAAACTGAAAAAATGAAAGAGACAATGGTGGGGGGCCAAGTGGAATAGGCGGGTGGCCACCAATATCCACTTGGATCATTCCTCCCCCTTAGGAAGCAATGGTCCCCATTGCGTTAAGTTCCTCCATGAGATGAGGAAATTTCTGCTGAACTTGGTCCCTGGTGAACCACTTTCCTTGGTGCAGGAGTTGGCCAGCTTTGACAACCCGATATAGTTGGATCTTCTGCTGGCGAGTGTTATTGATTTGCATGTCCATGATGCAATCTGTGGTGGCCTGTTCCATGCAGTCTGGATTTAACTCAGTTGGTGTGAGTTGTTCTCTAACCCTAGGAGATGAAGCGCCAAAACTATGGGCCCCGTTTGGGTAAATTGGTGTTTCAACTTCCCAGGGACGTAACTTTAGCATACTATCTCTGTTTGACGCACATGATACATCATTAGAAAGCTCTATCCGAGGACTACAACTTTTGTGACGATTTTGATGATCAAAATCGCAACAAATTTCATACCCAAAAAACGTCGTTTAGGGCCTCAAAACGGCTCCGGAAGTTCAGGACCCGAAAAACTGCTAAAAATAGTAAGTTATGCCGAAACTGAAAAACCGAAAGAGACAATGGTGGGGGGCCAAGTGGAATAGGTGGGTGGCCACCAATATCCACCTGGATCATTCCTCCCCCCTTAGGAAGCAATGGTCCCCATTGCGTTAAGTTCCTCCATGGGATGAGGAAATTTCTGCTGAACTTGGTCCCTGGTGAACCACTTTCCTTGGTGCAGGAGTTGGCCAGCTTTGACAACCCGATACAGTTGGATCTGCTGTTGACGAGTGTTATTGATTTGCATGTCCATGATACAATCTGTGGTGGCCTGTTCCATGTAGTCTGGGTTTAACTCTGTTGGTGTGAGTTGTTCTGCAATGTCCGAGGTGTCCAGCAGAGGTGGAAAGTAAGGACGAAGGCGATCCACATTGAAGACTGGGTGCAGACCAAGGAATGGTGGAATACTAAGCTCGAAGGCATTGTTACCTACAGCCCTGGTGATGGTGTACGGCCCGTATCGGAGTGGGCGAAGCTTGCGGTGAGGTCCAGTGAGGCGCTCCTTCTGCAAATGTAGCCATACTTTGTCACCCACCTGGAAGTGGTGTGGCACCCGGTGTTGATCATGGCGTTGTTTGTACTTCGCATTGGCTCTGTCCAATATCTCATGAACCTGTTGGCGGATGTGTTGAATGCGCTCGATGAAGCTACTTGCTTTGTCAACTTCAGACTGGACATGAGCTGAATCGGCCTGAGCAGCTGCAAACGGTATGGCTATGTCAATGGGACATAGTGGCTGGAATCCCAAGCCCACCTGAAAGGGGCTATGGCCAATTGAACTGTGGAGAGCCCGGTTATAACTGTGTTGTACATAGGGGAGGCTCTCGTCCCATGTGCGTGGATGCTTTGAGTTGTACATGCGCATAATGTGTACAATCATTCTGTTGACGACCTCTGTCTGGCCATCTGTTTGGGGATGGAAGGCTGTGGACTTGGTGAGCTTTGTGTCCAACATTGACCAGAGGCTGGACCAAAATGTGCTGAGGAACCTGCTATC